>CM065136.1:32196990-32261990 GCA_033026305.1 Cirrhinus molitorella | reverse complement strand
CAAGAAGAAATCCAAAATACACTTTTAAGTTTTATTTATTGCATTTGTAAATTTCAATTCCAGTACAAATCTTTAAAGGTCGTTTTCTCAAAACAAGTTTGTTCCTCCACTTCAGCAGCACTTACATGCACTAAACTTAGCAGTTTTATTCTTGTCTATATTCTGAATGTTTTTACTGAGTGGTTTGATGATATAACAATTACCTGGTTTTATACAGTATTTTATTCCTAAAAGCATGGTGAAAATCTTTTTTCTGACTGCTGACAGCATGTTTTAATTTGACTGAGTGATAAAAGGAGAAATCCAAAATCCCTTCTACAAAAATCTCCTGTATACACAGGAATAAAACTGTAGGTAAGTGCTGCCGAAGTGGAGAAACAAACTCGTTTTGCCCTTTAAAGATATATATTGCAACTCAAAAATCTACAGATGCAATAGACAAAGTGAAATAAAATGCACACTACAAGAATCTCAGCTACAAAATCAGACATCAGAAGATTACAAAGAACAGTTCGGACTGCCGAGAGGATTATTTGTGCTCCCCTGCACACCCTTCATGAACTGTATATACCCAGAGTGAGGAAAAGAGCTCAGAAAATCTCTGGATCCCTCTCATCCAAGCTGTCCCCTCTCTGAACCTTTGCCATCTGGCTGGCGCTACAGAGCCCCAAATACCAGGACAAACAGGCACAAGAACAGTTTCTTCCCCCAGGCAATCCACCTTATGAACAGCTAAATGTTGTGCAATAAAACCACCCCCATCCTAATACATCCCTGCATCTCTTTCTATTCTATTCCATTCTATCATCTTTAGCGCAACTGTACATACCACTTATTTATTTCTTTATCTTTCTATATTTTTTTGTCTATTTATACTTACATATCGTCGCTGTCGGGCGGAAACCTCGTATGTCCAAATTTTGTAAATTTCATATTTTTTCACAAATCGATGCTATTGGTCAGTGCCCACGTAGATCTGTAATTTTTACAAATTATTAACCAATCTAAAGTGTTGAAAATAGCTTGAGAGCAAATCTCTTAACCCATTTGAACACTTCAACTGTCTGAGAAGAGCTCGTATCTCCACCTTTTCTTCACTCCGCTGGAGCGTCGGGGCATATGTCCCCTTCCATCATCTTGTCATAAAGCACCGGCAAAAAGAATTAGCATTGAATGTGTCTGTGGAAACAGTAAGGAGCTATTTGAATGATCCATTAATAAACTAGTGTATTCTGAGATAATGTCGCAAAGACCCTGACTCGCAATCTCTTCTTTGGACGCAACTTTTGAAGGAAAGCATCTTTCCGGATTACATAATGAAAGCGTTTTTTTTTTTCTGATTTGTTTTATTTCGTTAAGTAATAATTTAAAGCTTTCTATTTATTTATTTATTTATTTGTCATGTTTGTGAGGCATGTAGCCTATTCGCTGAAAAATGTGATCGCGCTGACTCTTGTTAAAATGTGATCAGCTTCTCCTCTTCAAAAACAATATTCACATAATGGCGCACATTTATCTAGGTTTCATGTTTAAACTAAAATTGTTCTATAGCTAGGCTACTTTAACTGTTTTAGATCTATAGATTTTATTTTATGCAAGTCGTAATGATTTAAAAGGCAAAAGTCTTCCGCTGGCCGCTGTTTGTAAAAAAAACAAACAAACAAACAAACAAACAAACTGATATTTAACGAACAAAAAAATGCTCCAAAAGTTTTTATAAATTAACTTAATAAGAAAACGAAACGAAATATAACCACTTTGGCATTACATACAAAACGTAACTATGTTAATAGCTGAAACAGTAGTATAAGCTGTTCTGGAAGAATTAAGGGGAAAAAAGACGGACGGACTTTTTTGTATTGCATCATAGCTCTTAAACCTTTAAAATAGAGTTTAGGAAGATGTATGTAACCACAGTCCTTAGCTTTGGTTAACTATTGAAGCCTTTTCTCTTGTCAAAAGGCTCAACGCGACCGCAGACTTTGATGAACACTGCTGGCAGCAGCGAAGTCTGTGTCTGTACCATTCTTATCAATGACGGCGTAATCTCGTATCTCCCTGCTCCCAAGTCATAAAACCTCGTATCTCCGATAAAACATGATTTTGGGGAAATGTTGTCTTAATGTTGGTACACAACAGTGTATGATAGCAATATATGGTATAATACCAACTTTAACGATAAAATATTTAATAACTCCAAAAATATGCAGTTTTTTTCATTTCCTGAAAAATGACGGTTTTGGAGATACGAGGATTCCGCCCGACAGCGACGATATGTGTATTTTTTATTTCCATCTTATTTTTACTGTCTGTGTGTTGTCTCTGTGCACTGGAAGCTAATGACACAAAAACCTTGTATGCGCAAGCACACTTGGCAATAAAGCTCTTTCTGATTCTCTTTCTGATTCTGATAATTCTGAACTTTGACATTTTTTAAATGTGGCTTTTTCCAATGTTCAGAATTATATTATATTATGAAAATGTGCAGATTTAGTTAGATAGTACCTCATTTGCATCAATATGTTCTCCAAGTGAAATTGTCTAGGGATCATAAAATTAGTATTTTTGTCTTGTTTTCCAATGCATTTTCATATGCAAACATAACATTTAGGTAATTAGGTATTACATTTCTTAAAAAAAAAAAAAAAAAAAAAAGAAGAAGAATTATCTTGTTTTGTCTTTGTAATAAGTACATTTTTCTGGCCCCACTAGCAGAGATTTTCCCTTGTTTTAAGCAAAATCCCATTTAATTAATATATATTTTTTAGAAGCTGTTGTTTTTTTAGTACTGTTTGCTTTATTACTGTTTTAGTTTTATTTCATAATTTGAATTAATTTTATCCTTATATTTACCTATTTTCAATCTCACATAAATTTTAGTTAAATGTTGAGTAATTTTGAAATTTGACTATTTCCAAAGTTCAGATTTATGTTGTGCAAAATTATGAAAATTTGTGCATATTTAACTAGATAGTACCTCCTTTGCATCAATATGTTTTCTATCCAGGGAGCATAAAATGAATGTGTTTATCTTGTTTTCCAGAGCTTTTTTATATGCAAACATAACATTTAACATTTCTTAAAAAAAAAATCAAAAAATCCAAAAGTTTTTGCTTAAAAAAACTGAAAAATAATCTTGTTTTGTCTTTGCAATAAGTTTATTTTTCTGACCCCACTGGCAGAGATTTTTCCCTTGTTTTAAGCAAAATCCCTTTTAATTGAGACTTTTGTTGTTTTTTTAAGTATTATTTGGTTTAGTTTTATTTCAGAATTCGAATTAAGTTTTTGAGTTAAAGGTTGAGTAATTTTGAAATTTGACTATTTCCAATATTCAGATTTATGTAGTGCAAAATTGTGAAAAATTGTGCCTCCTTTGCATCAATATCTTCTCTAAGTGTAATTATCTAGGGAGCATAAAATGAATATTTTATATTTTATAACATTTTATATAATCTTGTAACATAAAATGTTTTTGTAATTGTTATTGTAATCAAAACACATAAAAAACATGTTTTGATGAATATTTTGTGTCTCTAATATGAAACTCAGTGAGTTTCAACAACAGTATTGGTTACCACTGACATCTTTTCCATTTGACAAAAAGTCATAAAGGTCTGGATGTACACAAGCCTCATCATTTCATTATTCATTTAAAGGATGGCATCGGCAGTATCGGTCTGCTGATTGCAGCGTGGCACTGGAAGGTAAAACCAGGAAAACTTCCTCCATTAAGTGCTTAGTTTAATCCACTTACGGACGGCAAGCTATTGATAAAAGCAAAATTCAGCTGAGCATTAAAAACAACAGTAGGGAAAACCCCCCTCAGGAATAAGACCTTAATTATCCCTGAGCCCATGTGAGGTGGACACACACTCTCTGACCTCCATTAACCTCCGCTGACCGGGAATACCACACACTTCCAATTCACATATTAGCATATAGTGCTGCTGTACAGGATTTTCTTTGTTATGTTCAAATAAAGGTTTTATTGTACTGTTTATACACACTCTTATTGTCCATCCAGAACAATTCACTGCCTTTATAACACCACTACTACAGCCACAGCTCATTCAGACCCACTTTAACCATTGAGCCACATCTCATGCTGATATCTTCATGCAAAGAGACACTCTAAAAACACATTCAACTGTGGTCAGCCAAGATCCTAATGACACTGAACTTCCTTAATACCATTTACTCGAATGGTAATGTTACAAAACTAGCTAATGTTATTCATGATATCAATGCTAATTCAGAAAACATTGTGTTTTTTGCTTTAAGCTTTAGATTTTGATTTAAATGTAATTTTAGTGTCACTGACACTGTAAAAAGTGATTTTCTTACTAGTATTTTTGACTTTTGACTTTCCAATGCAAATATCAAAATGTTCTTAAATCAAGATGCATGTACTTGAGAAGCAAAACGACTTTTAGGTATTTGGGTAATTAGATATTAAATTACTTTAGAATTGTTTTTATTCCTGAAAACAAAATAACAATCAAAATAAGGTAGGTTTTTGCTTAAGACGAGAAAAACATCTCTGCCACTGGGGTCAGAAAAATAATCTCGTCTTCTCTTTGAATTAGGTTTCTTTTTATGACCTCACTGGCAGAGATTTTTTTCTTGTTCTAAGCAAAATCCCACTTAAATTAGATATTTTGTCAGAAAACAAGACCTAAAATCTTAAATAATTTCACTTTTCAAGTGAATGCATTTTGATTTTAGAATGTTTAGATATTTGTACTGGAAACCAAGAGTAAGGAAGAACATTTTAATTTTATTTTTTTATTTTTTTATTTTTTTTTTTTTGCAGTGTTTTAGTCCCATTTTGTTTTAGTTTTATTCATATTTCAAATAAAAAAAATATTATTATTTGTTTTCTAGAGTTTATTCAATTTTAGCTAAACTAAATGAAAGTACATTTAAATAAGTTTTTTATTTTTATTTTAGCCTAACAATTTAAAATAAGGTCACATTATCAGTTAATGCATTAACTAACATGTAATTTGTTACAGTACTGCTGTTTTTTCTGTCAGTTAATAAAACCAAAACTGTTCATTGTTAGCTCATATTAGTTAATAAAAACAAATAACACATAACACATTACTACTACATAACATAATGTATTAGTAAATTTAGTGAATTTATTTTTTCTTTAGCCTGAATCTTTTGGAGTGAAAGGGCTTTTACATATGCCAAAATTTATTTATGTTAAAACAGACAAGCAAACACTGCCCAGATTTAAAAAGTAACGCAAAAGTAATGTAATGTAACCCATTACTTTCCATAAAAAAGCAACCAAGTAACGTAATTAGTTGCTTTTTAGAGAGTAATACAATATTGTAATGCATTACTTTTAAAAAGTAACTTTCCTCAACACTGTTTATATGTTTCGCTTTCCAGAAGTAACAAGCTTGCTGGCACAGAATTGGACTAAGGATGCAGAATCCTTGGGTACAAACTTTACATTAGGGCTTCATTTGTTAACATTAGTTCATTCATTAGTTAACAAACTGCTAATGAAAAATTCTTCTAAACCTTCATTAATCTTAGATAATTCCAATATTTATTAACAAATTGTTAAAATCAAAAGTTGCAACTGTTATTTAATGAGCTATCAACTAAGAGTTGTATTTTTTAACTTGTAATAACTTGTAGCTATTGCTCGTTGTGAATATTAATGCATTAACTAAGGTTAACCAATGAGATCTTATTGTAATGTGACACCTATAGGTCTTTATAATTCTTTTGCACTTTAATCTGTGTACATTTTTTAATTTAATAATTTTTTTGTGTGTATTGCTTTATTGTATTTAAATGTTCAGTTATAAGAAAATAGTTAATAAATCAGTTTTTTGCAAGTAAATTTCAATATCATGATAATACCATATACCACGATAAAAGCATTATGGATTATTCGCAACATGAAAATCTGATACCAGCATATACCCTATAAGCATATTGCATATTTTGACTCTTTTATTTAAAGAAACCAAACCATCATTGACATTTGATGCAATGAGAAACGCAATAAAAGAGTGTTTTCAGCTTGTTTTTTTTATTTTTATATAAAATTATGGCATGCAGTTGCGTCAAACAATGTTATAAAGCTATTCATCGTGATGATTGTAATTAATAATCGCAATTAAAATTCACGACGGGTAGCTTATAATAATATTTTTTATTTGAGTGGTACGGGTAGGTTTTCGCAGGAAATTGAAGCATGCCACTGCGTCATTACATCAGGTCTGTAAATATAAAGAAGGCATCCTGGATAGCAGCTTTATCGCATGCGAGAACACTGCAGGTGCCGGATTGTTTATAGCCTTTTCTGACAGCGGCTGAAATAATTAAACTTATCATTTTGGTTGCGGAATGTAATACAAAAAGTTTGTGTTTATGAAACATAAGTTACTGAAATTAGATTACTCCAGTTTTAAATATGCATCTGTTTGCAGGTAGCCTACATGGGATCACACGTTTTGTATTTTAAGTTTTGCATTTTAAAGAACACCGGTGCTAAGGAACAGTGGCGAGCGGTGACTTTTTTTATCGGGTATGCTGAGTGCTGAGTCCCAGCCCCCAACCAGCTTTTAAGACAAACTTAACGAGGAAAACACTTTGGCGTGTGTCGATTTAAAAGTATGCACATTTCCTACCTTATTTGTGAATAAATCTCATCTCCAATCTTTCTTATCGTTTCAGGTTTATCTATAGTTATTTTAATGCTAGAAAAACATAGCTGCTTTTCCAAATAAAAACCGCCAAACAACGTTTACACGTATTCTTTTATGATACGTAATATTAAGAGGGTGGAGAGGTGGGCGATTCCCCGTTCTATATCTCTGCTTCGACTGAATTATTTTATTATTATTATTAATCACCAGTGAATATACCTCCCACCCAGGTGATACTACGACCATGCAAAATGCAAATAATAATAATATATTTAGAATATTGCCAAGTAAGTTTTTATTTTTTGTAATATTTATCAGATTTTATTATTTCCTCTTTTCCCCCTATTTGTTAATATTCAAAAAAAAAAATAAATAAATAAAAACTTTTTTTATACTTTTATATATTATACTATTTCTATATATTTTTATTTAAACCACTTAGGCATGTTGATAATAACATCTTCAACACGGTCTATATGTTTTCAGTGGACTTTCAAATTTTGAATTGCTTGAGAAATTATGAAAATATACAGTTAAGATGTTATTTAATTTGATTTAGTCGAGTCAGTTGTGCATCAAACACAATGTGATTTTCGGCAATCGAAATCTGGCAGCAACAGCGCATTTTTCCGCTTGGGCGAGCGCTTCGCGGACAGCATACCTCGCCAATGAAATCACGCGCATATCAGCGAAAGCAGTGAATGCGCGTGAATCCTGAGGAGTCATGGCAATAGAGCGGAGGCTACTAAGCTGCGGAGAATCCGCTTGCCCGGAAGCTTCCGCATGTGACATTTACAGAGAATTGCCGTTGTTTGGCATATAAATAATTTGACGTACTTATTCCCAACTCTTTATTACAATTCAAGTTACATCACAAACACAAGGGATCAACTGACAACCATGTTTATATTAATTAACCCGTGAACGCATTCTCTCAGACGGCCTGGGTATGCGGAGCATTAGCAGCTTATATGGACGGAATGCCACTGCTAAGGAAGAATGATTATCTTTTTCGGCTAAAACAATTTCTTCATATGAAATTTGAATTTTATATCAATCAGAGATTAGACTGTACAGAAACAGAAACGCTAATAGGCCTACACACTACATATTCGTAGTTACGAGATGCTGATGTTGTTAACACGAACAAATTGAGAACAACGTATAACAGGAATAATATCTTGCTAGTTTGATGTGATATGAGATAACCGATCGTTAGATTTAAACACCTGTAGCATTTTTCCTCAGTTGGTCAGAACAAAAGTTTTAGACTTGTTACTTACTCTTAGACAGTGTTGGGGAAAGTTACTTTTAAAAGTAATGCAGTGCAATATTGCGTTACTCCCTAAAAAAGTAACTAATTACGTTACCTAGTTACTTTATTTTTGCATTACCTTTTAAATCTGGGAAGGGCTTGCTTGTTTGTTTTAAAATAAATAAAGAAGTTTGATTATTAGCAAATGTAAAAGCCCTTTCACACCAAAATGAAATTAAGTGAATAAGGCTAAGGCTAAAGGAAAATTAAATTCATGTCTGTACAGTAGAACTGTAAGAAAAGAAAGTTCAACACTCTTCAGCAATGAGAAAAAAAGCACAAATGCTAGTAAATCTAAAGTAAGTTATTAGTAAAAATGCATTTCTTACTTAGATTTTTGTCTTGTTTCTAGCCAAAATATCTAAAAATTCTTAAATCAAGAAGAATTTTCTAGAAAAGTAAAAATTAAGTGTGTAAGTAATCTCCCAATGGGGTAAGCAAAATAATCTTGTTTTCTGTTTTTTTTTTTTTTGCTTACCCCATTGGCAGATTATTTTGCTTGTTCTAAGCAAAAACTCACTTAAATTTTAGTTGTTTTTCTAAAAAAAAAAAAAAAAAAGAAGAAGAAAATAATTATTTACTCATCTAGAAAATCCTTCTTGATTTAAGAATTTTTTTTTATACTTTGGCTGGAAACAATACCAAAAAAAATCAAGTAAAAAAAGTATTTTTGCAGTGTACGGTTGATTTGGATCAACAAGTGTTAGCAGCAAAGTCATTGGCTAATAAAATGGGATTAAATGCATAAAAGGAAACAAAAAGTAACTGCCGTTACTTTTTTAAAAAATTAACTCAGATATTTTCTTGGAAATGAAAAAGTAATGCGTCACTTTACTAGTTACTTGAAAAAAGTAATATTATTATGTAACTTGTGTTTTACTTGTAATGCGTTACCCCCAACACTGCTCTTAGATGACAATATCCGGTAAAAATTCTTATTTGGCCCATATATTTGAATCTGTTTATCTGTGATTCCTAAATACAGTAAATATCCACAACGGTGCGGTGTCTGACAGCTACCAAAACATTAGGTTCATCCGCGCTGGAGCCGAGCCGGAGCACAACCCATACATGGAAGATAATTCTGCACTTAACTGCAATTGCAGGTGTTCAGACAAAGATGGCGACAAAGAGGCAAAACTTACGGACTGCAGCTTTAAGCTGAAACTTGTGCTCCAACCAATGGTATAAAGATATTTAAAACATCAATCAGTGTCAATCAACTGCAGTGACACGTACAAAACCAACGTCCATATACCATATTTACGTTCATCTGTTCCGGAAAAAAAAACAAAACAGTGGATATTTCACATCAAGTATGTGACGAAACCTACATTGCGGTATGTATTCTGTGTTTTGCGAAAAAGTTCCCACAGCTACGTTTTCGTCATGAGACCAGACTGTTTTTTGTTTTATTTCAGTTTATGGTTTAGTTAACGATAATAAACCTGAACCATCATTCTTCATTACTTCTGTCAGGTTACATGCTGCTCATGAATGAAAACCCTTTCTCCATGTCCGCCAGTGAATCCTCAACTGGACTGAGGTCTGCTCCCAGACAATGACATTGTTGTTTCTAAGTCATTCCTGGGCCGCTTTGGCTTCATGTTTGAGAGCATCGTCTTGCTGGAAAACAAATTTTCCCTCAAGCTGCAGGTGCAGAATCCATCAGCTTCTCCTGAATTTCCCTCATGCTTCATTCAGCCGAAATATCATATGACATCTTATTAATAGCGCTTTTCTCCTCCACATAATCTAATCTCAATCTTCCAATCTAACCTTTCAATTACTGAGTGTATTTTTGATTATTCGGTGCGCTTCATGACTCACCAAGTGCTGGACCTTCCAGGGTTTTGTTTACACTACAATCATTAGAAATCCCTTAACTACACACACAAGATCTCCTTTTACCTTCTTATGTTAGCTCTAAAACCAACTGACCGCTCCACTGATAGCATTTTTTGACATTAAAGAGTCTTTTTCTGTTCTTAAGTGGCCAAAGTAACCACAAGGCTGAGAGGAGTTACATAAGCCACACTTATACTACTACATTCAGAAAAATGTGGTTGATATTAATATACTTCACAACACATGTAGTCCATCAAACTGCTCCTCTTATGTTTCTATCCTTACTATGGGTTTGAAACTAAACGTTTGTTTTGAAAGAAGCTTTCAATGTCATATGACTGAATCAAACCTGCAAAAAAAACTGGAAAGGAAGGAAGATCAGACTCGCACCTCGTAATGGTAGTCCATGCAGGTGAGCTCCCTCCAACAGCGGTCGCCTCTGATCTTGATCAGACCCTGAAAGTAAGGAGAATAATGTTATTTCAAAGACACAGCAATCAGCTTTCTGATTTTGAAGTGTTTAAATGATTTAAATGGGCATTCAGATTTGTGCACTGCAAAAAATTCTTTTCTTACTTAGATTTTTTGTCTTGTCTCCAGCCAAAATATCTAAAAATCCTTAAATCAAGAAGGATTTTCTAGACAAGCAAAAATGATTGTCCTGTTTTCAAAAAAGAACATAATTAAGTGATTTTTGCTTAAAACAAGCTAAATAATCCGCCAATGGGGTAAGCAAAATAATCTTATTTCAAGCAGAAAACTAGATTATTTTGTTTACCCCATTGGCAGATTATGTAGCTTTTTTCAAGCAAAAAATCTTAATTTTAACTTCTTTTTTCTGAAAACAAGACAATATTTTTTACTTGTCTAGAAAATCCTTCTTAATTTAAGATCTAGGCAATCTGTTTCAAACCTTTTTACATTTTAATCTGGACTACAACATGCCCTAGATATTTTGATTCTTTATTGTTCGGTCAAACTTTACATTACGGGTTTCATTAGTTAACATTAGTTAATTCATTAGTTAACAAACTGCCAATGAAAAATTGTTCTAAATATCCATTAATCTTAGGTAATTCCAATATTTAATAAAAAATAAAAAAATAAAAATTTGCAACTGTTATTTAATGAGCTACCAACTAAGAGTTGTATTTTTTAAACAAAAATTAATAACTTATAGGCTAGCAAATGTAGCTATTGCTCATTGTGAATATTGATGCATTAAGATCTTACTGTAAAGTGATACCTGTTGGTCTTTATACATCTTTTGGACTTTAATCTGTGTACATTTTTTAACTTTATTTTTTGTGTACTGCTTTATTGCATTTATATGTTCAGTTATTGTTATTTTTGTTATAAGAAAATAGTTACTAAACCTGTTATACTGTATTATGTAAATTTCAATATTGTAATAATACCATATAACGAGATAAAAGCATTATCAATTAATCGCAACATGAAAATTTGATACTGGCATATCCTTATGCATATTGCATATTTTCACCTTTTTATTTAAAGAAACCAAACCAATGTATCGTTGACATTTGTGGAAACAAGAAAAGCAAAAAAAGTATTTTCAGCTTGTTTTTTTATTTTTATATAAAATTATGGCATGCAGTTGCTGTTATTATGATAATCATAATTAATAATCGCAATTATGGGCGATATGGCAAAAATATCATACCACGATTTTTTTCAGAAATATCACAATTCACAATTTTATGACAATTCTTTGTCATGTAGGTTTTACTATTTTGCAAGTTGTCTGAGCAGTACAGCCCATCTAATTTCCCTATTTTAAAACCAAAGCTTTACAAGGTAACCAAATATAAAATACAAAGAACAGCAGATGGTTAGGCCAAATTGGCCGAAGCTAATAATCTTTGTCCTTTTTTAATCTTTATTATTAAAAAATAGGCCACATGTTACAAATACACATAATATACAAATAAAACAAACTTTAATTTTCAGGTACAGTAGGTGTATTTAGCAGTAGCATTCACAAAATTGAATTAACAAATATAAAAATCTAACACTATGTACAGTACACACATAAATTATACATTGACTCTTACGAAAGCAACTGTATTAAAGGTATTCAGTCAAGAGCGGTGAGTGATTTTTCTTTCCGTTTTGTTTTATTAGCCTACCATCACCCAAAAATTACAATTCTGTCATTATTTACTCACTCTCGATTTTTTTTTAAGCATAAAACTTATTTTGAAGAATGTGGGTAACCAAACAATTGCTGTTCCCTAGTTACTTCCATAGTATTTTATTTATTTTTGGTCAGTGGGGACCAGCTACTGTACTGTTATCCACATTCTTCAAAATGTATCTAATATCTACAGGCGCGCATCCGCTTGTCTTTCAACAGTTTACTTTCGCTTTAGACGTAACCAACTGTGTTTATATGTAATCCTTGTGTGGTTTTGACAGTAATAGCGAATCAGATGTGAAAGATAGCTTAGTCCAGTAATCAGGCGCTGTTTGACAGGGTTTTAACACACGCTTCAGGTGTACATGCTCATAACAAACAGTGTGCGGACAAAATAACATTTTAACTGGAAAGGCTTTAAAGCACATGCAAATAATGTACTATTGTGATTGCAAAAAGTGCAGCGTCCCGTGAGTGAATGTATGTTGTGTTCAGTATATTAAGACGGAGTCACACTGTAGTAGATACTACGATATTTTTTCAAAAGCAGGTCATGGAGACATTTTAACCATCCACAATCAAAAATCGTCATATCGCACACCCCTGATTTCGAAGGGAATAATCGCCAATTATGACTTTTCTCATAATCGTGCAGCCCTACATATGATGTACAGTCATGGCCAAAGGTTTTGGCAGTGACATAAATTTTGTGTTTTTCAAAGTTTATTGCTTCAGCATTTGTAGATTATTTTCCATGTTTCTATGGTATACTGAAAAACAATGATAAGCATATTATAAGTTTTAAAGGATTTTATTGGCAAAAAATTATAATGAGTCAAAATTAACAATGTTGACCCTTGTTCTTCATAACTTTTGTAATTCACTCTGGTATGCTGGATATTAGCTTCTGGGTCAAATCCTGACTGATGGCGATCCATTCTTGCCACAGTAGTTCTCAGAGTTGACCACAATTTGTGGGCTTCTGCTTGTCCACCTGCCTTTTGAAGAGTGACCACAGGTTCTCAATGGGGTTGAGATCAGGGGAGTTGCCTGGCCAAGGATCCAAAATTTCAATGTCATGATCTTCGAGCCACTTCTTTATCACTCTTGCTTTGTGACATGGTGCTCCATCAAGCTGAAAAATGCAAGGATCATTACCAAATTGCTCATGGATCGTTGGAAGAAGTTGCTCTTGCAGGACGTTTTGGTACCATTCTTAATTCATGGCAGTGTTTTTTGCAGAATTATGAGAGAGCCCACTCCCTTTGTTGAAAAGCAACCCCACACATGGATGGTCTCAGGATGTTTCACTGTTGGCACGACGCAGGACTCATGGTAGCATTCACCTTTTCTTCTCCAGACAATCGATTTTCCAGATGTCCCAAACAGTCTGGAGCTTCATCAGAGAAAATAACTTTGCGCCAGTCTTCTGCTCTCCAAGCCTTGTACTCCCTGCAGAATTTTAGTCTGTCCTTGATGTTTTTCTTGGAGAGAAGTGGCTTCTTTGTTGCCCTTCTTGACACCAGTCCATTGTCCAAAAGTCTTGGCCTCACTGTGTGTGCAGATGCTCTCAAACCCACTTGTTGCCATTCTTGAGCAAGCTCTGCTCTGGTTGTGGCACAATTCTGTAACTGACTCCTCAGGAGGAGACGATCCTGGCACTTGCTGGACACTCTGGGACGTCCTGAAGACTTCTTCACTGCAGTTGAACCTCTTTCCTTAAAGTTTTTGATGATCTGCAGGGCTCGCAAAATTTCAAAATCTCTGGTAGCCCTTTGGACAGGTACTCTTTAGATTTTGGTAGCCCGAAAATAATTTAACTAGTCCAAATAAAAAAATACCTTTTTCTAAATTAACAAATATAAAAATCTAACACTATGTACAGTACACACATAAATTATACATTGACTCTTATTAAAGCAACTGTATTAAAGGTCTTCAGCCAAGAGCGGTGAGTGATTTTTCTTTCCGTTTTGTTTTATTAGCCTACCATCACCCAAAAATTACAATTCTGTCATTATTTACTCACTCTCGTTTTTATTTAAGCATAGAACTTATTTTGAAGAATGTGGGTAACCAAACAATTGCTGTTCCCTAGTTACTTCCATAGTATTTTATTTATTTTTGGTCAGTGGAGACCAGCTACTGTACTGTTATCCACATTCTTCAAAATGTATTCTTTTTTCAAATAAAAAAAATACCTTTTTTAAAAAATATAGAAAATCAGATAGGAGTCTAAATGTTAATCAAACATATTTTCAATACACAAATATCAAAGAAGGAATTTTATTTCACTATTTACAGGGTATCTGGAGAATTTTTAAATATCCATTTGGGTCAATATGAGTGGGGATTGGACAATGTATGGTAGCATATTGAGCCATGAAATTATGATTTACAGTTCAGTTACAGGTTTTCACAAAAACCAAATACGTTATACAATGTTAGCCTTTATAGCATATTACTGTCTTAAACGTTTAGATTTTTTATGTGTTTGCTGCATAAAAACATGGGTCAAAATTTGCAATAACCTGACCAAAAATGATTGGAAATTCAAAATTATTCTCTGCCACGCGTTGGTGCTGAAATATTACGGTTTCCATAGAAACGGCTGTACACAAAGCAGCACCGCGCTCATTAACGCTGTTTTATCAGGCATTATCCACCTTATTTTGCAACGCGGAAGTGCGCTCGTTTTGGCGAATGTGTTAGACTTCCGATTCACTGGCCTCTATGGGCAAAAGACTAGAAGAATAACAAATGACAATAAACTGTGAATTACTTATGCCACAAACAAGTTTGATCAAATTTTATACTCATGACAGTACATTAAAATAACACGATGAGAAATGACCGTTAAAAAGCAGCGTGACGAGCTGTTCTTGCCGTTAAAAATCGCTGAAAATGAATAGAAGTGAATGCGACCGGAAGTCCCAACACTATGAAGCTGCAATGGCGAAGCCCACGATTACATCAAAAATAAGGTGGTAACATGAAATGACAATGCAAAAGACACGTTTCTAAAAACAGTCGTTTCCCTTCAGATACATTCATATAAAGACATTCGTGCCGCGTTTTGACTTTGAAACGGGCAGCGCGCATATTTATTCAGTGACATCATTGCCTTTTGAAGTTCAATCCAGCCCTATTGCGATTCTTGTCTTTCCGTCCCCAACTGTAAGACCTCTTAAAATTATGATTAAAAGACTTTTTTTATACTATTTAATGTATTGAAAACGTTTGATGGCCTTCAATTTTATACAACTAAATTGAGGAGTATTTAAGGACCTGCATGAGCCCTTTACTTTAAAGGAGAAGTTCGGTGTGAAATGGACCTGGGGTGTATTAAAACATGTTACCGAGTACAATCATATGTCCAATTCCCACCTCCGTTAACTCAAAGCTTTCCGAATTATAACATTATTTGCCTGTGCTTCCATTACGCTCACAATGTCAGTGATAGGGGCATAGCGTAGCCTATGCAGCTAAATCACTATTTTTACACCATTGACAACGTTCAAAGTAACTCCACACTTAATTGGTGGACTTCTGAGAGCCTTGACATTTAAAACGAGACACTGAGAACTTTGAAAGTGCACACGTAGTTTATTAAAAAGACAGTTTATACAGACAGTACCTTCCTTGAATTTCCCGTTTGCCGCCATCTTAAAATTAAGACGCGATAAGTCGATTGACGATCTTCGTGATCCTCTGTTCTGTTCCCCTGTCCTACTTGTTCGTTCGTGATCGTCAACCGACTTATCGCGTCTTAATTTTAAGATGGCGGCAAACGGGAAATTCAAGGAAGGTACTGTCTGTATAAACTGTCTTTTTAATAAACTACGTGTGCACTTTCAAAGTTCTCAGTGTCTCGTTTTAAATGTCAAGGCCCTCAGAAGTCCACCAATTAAGTGTGGAGTTACTTTGAACGTTGTTAATGGTGTAAAAATAGTGATTTAGCTGCATAGGCTACGCTATGCCCCCATCACTAACATTGTAAGCCTAATGAAAGCACAGGCAAATAATGTTATAATTCGGAAAGCTTTGGGTTAACGGAGGTGGGAATTGGACATATGATTGTACTCGGTAACATGTTTTAATACACCCCAGGTCCATTTCACACCGAACTTCTCCTTTAAGATAGCCCGTCGGGCAGGGTGGTGAAAAATTTTGGTAGCCCGACTGGAAAACACAGTAGCCCCAGGACGTCGGGCTAGCGATTTTGCGAGCCCTGATCTGGTAAATGGTTCTTTCAGGTGCAATATTCTTTGCATGTGAGGCCATTTTGATGCAAAGCCATGATGGCTGCTCGTGTTTCTTTGGAGGTAACCATTGCTAACAAGAACACAATGATTGGACGCTCTTCTTCCCTACTTTTATAGCAATCAGTCTGCTGTTACAATCTAATTGGCATGATAGTGACATGAGCTGCTGATATTAGTCAATTGGTGTTAGCAGATAATTTTGTGTCAGGATCAAAAAACAGTGAAATTAGTTTTTTTTTTTTTGTGCAAAGTTAATTTTTTGACCAATGAAGCTTTTAGCAATTATATAAAATTCATCTGATCACTCTACACAATAATCTACAAACAATGTGAATGAACACCACAACAGCTTAAGCAGCAAACCTTTCAAAACACAAAATTTATGTCACTGCCAAAACTTTTGGCCATGACTGTATATATACCACAAATGACTGTTTCTGTCACCATTTCAGCTTTTAAAAAGCTTCTAACAGTAACAAACCATGCTATATTTTGACATGAAAGGAAGTTGGTTTTGGCTGAACGGTGCATTTTTGAGCTACATCATATATGCAAAGGCATACAGAGAATCAAATCCCCATCAGATGTATTACTGGTGGCAGATTTTAAACATTTTTAACTCCTGACAGCTGTTTTTCTTAACCTGAGGTGATCTGGATCTCTCCGCACCAAATCAGCCAGGAAAGCCAGCGACGTGTTAAGTCACATTAGACTGAGGTTAAGCATAACATTTAGGAGAGGATCCACGCAGAAACAGTCAGATCATTCTCCAGAGACAAGCGTTCAACATCCCAGAGGGAGAAACGACTGCATCAGTAACTTTCGCTGCTTATCAAGTGCATTCTTGCATTTATGACATTAAGGATAATGTAATAAGGGACCTTGGAATGAGTATTCGCTCCCTAAAATGCGATTGCGCTAATGTGAAAATGACTGACTCCCACCCTCAACCCACCTATCAGCTGGCCAATAAATAAAGCCAGCATTAAGAGCATCCAACGTCCAACTGGAGCTCCTCCGTCACACTGCTTTAATGATCGCAATTCACATCTTACATGCCATTTACTTATTTGTCTAAATTACAAATAAATTAGATTAAAATCATGGTAACTAGATCCAAATCATATGGGAATCAGGCGTTTATTCCCATCCGTAAGAGTCATTTTGGCTTTTAAACTGCTGTTTCTGCTGGTTGAATCAAATAATTCACATCAGCGTATTACTGAGGCTAAACATGCAACAGATAAACACATTTACTGTTAAAAGGAATAATAATTACATTTCCTGGCATTTATACTCAGTGCTGGGGAAAGTTACGATATTACAATATTGTATTACTCCCTAAAAAAGCAACAAATTACACTACTTAGTTGCTTTTTATGGAAAGTAATGTGTTACATTACATTTGCATTACTTTTTAAATCTGGGCAGTGTTTGCTTGACTGTTTTTAACAAGGTTTTAAAAAGTTCTATTTTTGTCAAATGTAAAAGCCCTTTTACTCCAAAAGCGTCAAGTTAAAGGAAAAATTGATTTACGTCTGAAAAAGCAACACTCTTCAGCAATAAAATTAATAAATAAATAAAATTAAGTTTTGATTAATTTCTGCTTATTAGTATGGTTGGTCATTAAAGGTCAGAAGCAAAGACACTGGTTAATAAAATAAAATTTGTATTATTTACCATATTTAATTATTGCTGGTTTGCATCTTATTCTGAGTTGTATTACACTGTTTTGAAGAGTACTGAATCACTGACTGACAAATATGCATCACATTAAGTGTATTAGTTTGTTCATGTTAAAACTGTCTCATCCAAATGGATAGAACATTTTTTTATTCAAATAATTAATTTAATTAAATGCATACAAACACATAAATCTTAAATTTAAGTCGAAATATTTTTTTTATAATCAATCGAAATACATAACTTAATGCATAATATACACTACCAATCAAACGTTTTTATTTTTATGTTTTTAAAAGAAGCCTCTTGTGCTCACCAAGCCTGAATTTATTTGATCTAAAATACACCAAATATTGTGAAATATTTTTACTATTTAAAATAACTGCTTTCTATTTGAATACATTTTAAATTGTAATTTATTCCTGTGATCAAAGCTGAATTTTTAGCATCATTACTCCAGTCTTCAGTGTCACATGATCCTTCAGAAATCATTCTAATATGCTGATTTTCAATTATAATAATAATAATAAATGTTTTTAGAGCAGCAAATCTAAATATTAGAATGATTTCTGAAGGATCATGTGATTGGAGTAACGATGCTAAAAATTCAGCTTTGATCACAGAAATAAATTACAATTTAAAATATATAAAAGAAAGCAGTTATTTTAAATAGTAATAGTTTTTGGCTGTACTTTGGATTAAATAAAAAAATCAGTTAATCAATTTCAATATTTAGTTTTAATGTCATTTTTGCATTCAAAAAATATTTTAAGCTTAAGATTTATGCATTTATTTCTATATGTATTTATATTTTCTATTTGAATACATTTTAAAATGTAATTTATGTGATTTCAAAGCTGAATTTTTAGCATCATTACTCCATTATTCCAAAAAAAAATATTATTATGTTGAAAACAGCTGAGTAGAATTTTTAAGTTTCTTTGATGAACAGAAATTTCAAAAGAACAGCATTTATTTCAAACATAAATCTTTTGTAACATTATAAACATCTATTTAATAACTTTTGATCAATTTAAAGCATCCTAAATAAAAGTATTAATTTCTATCATTTCTTTCCTCCCCCAAAAAAGAATGAATATATATACACTAACTCCGAGCTTTTGAATGGTATAGTGTATAATGTCACAAAAGCATATTATTTCAGATAAATGCTGACAATTATCAAGGAATCTTAAAACAAAAATGTACTCAAATATTTTAAATATTGATAATAATAACAACCAATGTTTCTTGAACAGCAAATCAGCATATCAGCATGATTTCCGAAGGCTGAAGACTGGAGTAATGATGCTGAAAATGTAGATTTGTTCACAGGAATAAATTACATTTTAAAATATATTCAAAGAGAAAGCAGTTATTTTAAATAATAAAAATATTTCACAATATTACTGATTTTACTGTACTTTGGATCAAATAAATTCAGCCTAAAAACATTAAAAATCTTGACTGGTAGTATATATTCTTCATAACCTTATATAAAGCACTAGCATCTAACTCTACAGCAGTACAGAAATGATCATGCAGCAGGTAACAGCAAGTGCAATAATTCTCCTCATTTCAAATTCTGACCAAATAATCTAAGCGTAATTCCAGGTAATTAATGTCAGTCATGCACGAGAGCATCCAAGTATGAACTATTACAGTAAAAGCACACAGGTGCATGTGACAGGAGTCTGAGCAGACGTTACTTCCACACTATCAGATGGGCGCTTGTTTACAGCTGAATTAAAACCTCATTAACTTCTGTTCGCTGCAATTCACTTCTATAAAAGTTTAGCTGACAGGATACAAAAAGGCCAAGGAGAGTTTCTCCTGCCCATGCTTGACACAGCCATAAGGAACGCCAAAAACTCCTGCCAACCGTCCGAAAGAGGAAATGTCAAACACACACACAACGTCTGAAACAGGAGAAACGTGCATGAAAACAGGAGGGACTCAGGTATACGAAAGCAAAGCACACTGAATCTGCACACAAACTGAACGCAGTGCACTGTTTTATGTAATCCGTGCATGAAAAATAATAACTAGCCGCATTTAAAGCATATTCACGTCCAGATCTGGACAATTACAGACTTAGACTATTAAGGGTGGAAATGTCAAAGACCTCAACAGACCAGAAAAGCATGGAAAATGCTTCCTTTGCACAAATAAATAACACATTTGAAACCCTAAGTCACAATAAATAACTAGAAGTTGCAATATGTGACAAAAAGAGAGAGAAATATCACGACAAAATATCTACGCACTTACAATTTTGCAGTTAAGATGCGATACAAAATGTTAAGAGAGCTGTCCAGACAATAATGCAATCTGCTTAAGTGACTAAAGAAGAAGCGTGGGGGAAACTGGTTTATGAATGCTCGCTTTAATAGACTTTAACAGATGCAGTGGCTTGGATGAAGTCAGTTTTAATAGTGAGATCTACAAAGACTAAACAGTAATGCGAAACCACACTCCCGACCCATTTTACTTATGGAATGTGAGATTTTATTCACTGGAAAATAATTGAATTGTGCGAAGTGTTTATATTCTAGACCAAAACGGGCCCAGACTAACCATTTATTTTTTTTATTAAGTTGGCTTGAGAAAGGCAACTTACTGATCTGCAATTTAAACTTTTTATTATTATTCTTCCTAGCCAAAATTTTCTGACTGTATCTCCTCCTAGAGCTTTAACTCTACAAACCTCAAACTCAGCCCAGATCTTCAGACTGATCTGACTCCAGTTGCTGTATCTGTTCTAACTGATTGGACTTACGAATTTCCTAAAAATAACGATTAAAACTGGGAAAAATCCTATAGACTTACATTGACGGAATGTTCAAATGAGCAAAGACATTCAAACTCACACTGACAAAACTCCCACAATCCCTTGAGACTCAATCAAGCTTCCCTTACTATTTCTAATCCATTCAAACTCATTTAAACTAACTTGCCAATCATGCTAACAACATGCTAATCATGGTGGCAACATGCTAGTGTCATGCTAATCATGACAGAAAAATGTTAGTAACTTGCTAATCATGTTAATAACATGCTAGTAACATGTTAATCATGCTAGCGACATGCTAGTAACATCTATCTGACCGCATTGTCTTTAAAACATTCATGCTTTAAGCTTTAAAACTACTTTAACAAACTTAAAACTTGTTTAACTTTTTCAAACTTTCTGGTCAGGCTTTCTCAAGCCAACTTAAAGTTTGTCTTGACAAACTTCTTTCTCTAGTTTATTTTTTATTATATTTTCATTAAAAATCATAAATTATTGCTTATAAACTTACTTTTAAGCAGGGTTATTAAAGTGAACTAAACAGGAACTAAAATTGTTTTTTTATTAAATAAATGATGCATAATAAATTATAAAATAAATTACTTTGAGTTTTCAAAAGCAACATCTAACATTTGAATTCAATTTTACTTGTACTAAAAGAACTAAAACTGAGAAAAAAATATATTATATATATATATATATATATATATATATATATAAAAATATGAAGAAATATTTTTTAAATGAAAAAAACAAAAAAAAAGTACTAAATCTTTAACAACAAAAAGAAAAAAAAATTAAACTGATTAAAATTATTAATAAAAACTCATTTTTTTCCTCATACACTGAAAGACAATGGTCATCAAAACTGTACTTTTTTGTGTTGTGAAAGAAAGTTATACAGGTTTGAAATGACACATGAGAACGAGTAATTTTTGGATGAAATGTCCCTTTAAGATCATGTAAAAACACAAATAATTGGCTCATTATGGATGCTAGCAGTGCCAAAAGACAATTTCGGGTTGAGCAAGATGAACTAAAAGCAGAATACAGAAAATTTCTTAATGAAAATTCATACATTGCTTATAATAAATTGCCTTAGCCTGAAACAGCATTCCAAAAAAGAAATGAAATGAAATTATTCAATTAAGTAAGATTTAATCACATTGATTAAAACAGATTTAATTCAATTTAAAGGCAATAATAGATTAGCCGACCGGAATCAGATATCTAATAACATTATCCTGATCTGCTCTAGATTATCTGAACTATTTTCTTGATCCAGTCTGTATTAACTAATTATCTTCTTTAGGCAGATTTATTTAGTGGCTTTTTAAGCAACGGCTGCAAACTCCAAACAAATCTTCAAGGCGGACGGCTAATGAATATGAACAGATGGACGGGACGCTTGAGAACATTTCCAACACCAGCGCTTTGACTCCTGACGGAACGTGTGAACTTCAGTCGCTAAGTGAAAGATTCCCGACAAACGCCAAGCAAATCTCTCCTGACATCAAAAATAACCCTCCAACAGATAATAAATGTGCGGAGCCGGGGGAATCGTGTGAACCGCGAGTCCGGTCGGAAACACAAGCCTGCAGTCTGAAGGGTTTGGAGGGCCGCTTTGATGTGTGCTGAAAAACCTCCCTTGCTGAGAAGCGGAAAAAAAGAAGAAAAGAAATGATGGTGAACGACAGCTTGGCCACCGATTCCTGCTCAGACCTTGAGTCGACTACATTCACAAACCGCTGGCGTTTCCTACAGCGCTTCTCGGAAGAGAGAACAACTTGTGAAATGCTAAACAGCGCTCTGGTCATTTGGCGAGCGCAGCAAATTACTGCAAAGCGTTGGTGCTAATGAATGTTTTGCCACAACACTTTTGATTTAATTGCACTGTTAAAACAGCAAAAAGCAAGCACTTGGCCAATTCAAGCCTCTGCTTGTGTAACAGACCTCCACAGATGTTTGGAAGTTTAAGAAAGACCATCCAGCAACTAAAAGACAGGGTTATTATAGGTAACGAAAACTAAAGCCATTAGAAAAACGTTGGTATTACCCAAAATATAATAAGGTTACCCAATATAAAATATTAAAAAACATAATTTATTTCGGCTAGCTCCCAAGGGAACATTTCTCATTTTCTCGGAGTTTAACTCAAAGTACTAAAATAACTAAAACTAAATAAACTAATAATAAATAAAAAAAAAAGTAATAATAACTACACAAATGTTTAAAAAAATTACTATATCTTCAACTAATATTAAAGTAAAAACAGAAACTATAAAATAAACCAAGCAAAAAATGTATATTGAAGCCTGTTTGCACCACAAGATTAAAAGATTAAAAAAAATTTAAAAAATCACTGCAAATTTTCTCTCACAATCCACAAAATTGACAGATATAAACTAACAATGCTGAGATTAAAGACACAATTGCAAGAAATAAACTAAGAAATGTTTTAATAAGGCAGAATTGGAAGAAACCCAAAACTAAAAAAAACTATATAAACCCAAAATTGAGATAAACCAACTTACAATGTGAGATATATTGTGAGATATAAAGCAAAAAATTTAATTTTTATAAACCCAGAATTGTAAGAAACAAATTTAAAGTTGTTTAAAAAAAAAGTCTTAATTGTGAGATATAAAATAAAGATTTTTTAAAAAAATCTGAATTAACTCAGAATTGCCTAAACACTTATCAAAATTGTGAGAAATAAACAAAATTTCTAAAAATAAATAAATAAATAAAAATAAAAATAAATAAATAAGAACAGAGAAAACCTTAAAATTGTTAAAATAAAAGTCAAACCCAAAATTGTGAGAAAAAAAACAGAACTATGAGAAACTCAGAATTGCTAAATAAAATTCTGAATTAGAAGAAATAAACTACGAATTGCTAAAAAAAGAAGTCAGAATTGTTAGAAACAAACTGTAATATTGTTAACAAAAAAAGTCAGAATAGTGAGATATAAACCCCAAATTATGAGAAATAAACACAGAATTAAAAAAAATAAATAAACTAGAACTACAAGAAAAAAGTCAGTAACAACCTTAAAACAACCAAAGTAAGAAACAACCTTAAAATTGTTAAAATAAGTCAGAATTATGAGATATACACCCGAAATAAACTAAATTTCTAACAAAAAAAAAACAACTATGAGAAACTCAGAATTGCTAAATAAAAGAAAAAGAAACTCAGCTAAATAAAAAAATGAGCCTAGAAACTCAGAATTGCTCAAAAAGTCAGAATTGTAAGAAACAAAAACTCAAAAGTGTTAACAAAAAAAGTCAGAATAGTGAGATATAAACCCCAAATTATGGGAAATAAACAGAATTAAAAAAAAATTAGAAATATGAGAATTGTTAATTAAAATTCTGAATAGCTTTTTCTCACAATTCTGAGTTTTTGATTCTACCATGGAATAAAAAAATATAAACCTTTTGTCTCGGAATTCTGACTTTTAGAACAGAGTTTCTAGATCACAATTCGAAACTGAGATATGAAGTCAAAATTGCAAGAATTGTGAGATAAGCCGCAATTATCTCCTTTATTGTTTTATCCCGTGGCAGAAACAATCTTCCATAGAAACCGCCTGCATATTATAAGTAAGCTAGCCTAAATCCACTTCATACTCATGAATAAATGTTTGCTAATTGGCAAAGAACATCAACAATCCCAATCAGTTTTAATGACTTCACTGCAAACCAAACCAATCAGAGACCGAGAGAGAGTCCCACATCTCACCGGACCTAAATTACACTCCTTTATTTCCATCAACGCTCAATAAACGCAGAGAAATCTGAGGAGACACCTTGAACGAGTGATAATCATTACCGTGCTATTAAAAACAGCTCGTTCATTTCTCGATCTGCGAGGCGTTTTTATTCCTCGTGCGTCTGAGGGGAAACGGCTGCGGGGTTTTTACAGTTGTAAGCACTTAAAGGCAATTATATTCTTGGCCCGCTTTAACCGAACGTGCGGCTCGCCTTCCCCATTCCTCCTCATTTACGGCGCTAATTGGAAAAACATTTTCATCTACATGGCAACCTCCGTACTTTGGCAGACAATAGTTATGGGCCAGTCACACAAGCCATAAAAAATCCAGACAGAAGTCGTCTGACGGCGTTTAATGTGCGCATTAGCAGCGCACATGTACTTTCCCTTGGTCCTGTGACATATATGACTGGAGGCGAGCAGGAAAAAGGCATAAATGTGCATGTAAGCGTACTGACCGCACCCAGCATGATGCGAACTATGAGCCAGCGGAAGGTCCAGATGGAAACCAGCGACGGAGGGCAGCGGCGCGGCAGCGGGGACAAACTCCAGAGCGGACACAGGAAGATCCCCAGGAAACCGGTTTCCAGAAGCTGGCTTTCCCAACCTGCACTCACAAAAAAACACACACAAACACTGACGAAATAGCTCAATATGAGTGGAAAAAAAAAATGTTATTGCAGAAAAACTAAACCAGCATGACAATCAAAACACTACAAAAGAGCTGCTTATGAAATCTGAATGATTCCACATGCTGTCCTATCTCAGTTTCTCGTGTTTGATTCTGCCTAATAAATCTGTAATATTCTAGGATTTCAGTCTCCAGTTAGGAGATTTGTTAGTCAGAGACATGAGTCTGAGAGGGTTCAAAACGCCCTTATGATGTTTTATCATCAGCAGATGTATATCAGTAATGGGATGCATTTGGACGCATTTTATTTTGCCATTTCACTGGACCAGGGAGAAGGTTAAAAAAAATGAAATATTAAATTATTTTACAAAATACTGTTTGTTTGTTAGTTTTTTGCATTTTAATTTTTTTTAAATAAACATTAATGAAAATAAAACATTTAAAAAAAAACTTACTATAGATAGTTACTCAAGCAACAATTCTCATTTTGTTTACTTTTAAGTACTAAAATTACTAACAAAAAGCAACATTAACAAAATTACTAAAACTTTAACTCAAATTTGAATTCTGAAAAACAAATCTAAAATATTAACAAAAACTACTTTAAATAAATTATTGAAACACAACTAAAATATGACTAAAATGAACTAAGCTTAACTAAAATTACAATAGAAAAAAAATCAAATTCAAAATATTAACAAAACTAATAAAAAATGACTAAAACTTAAATTAAATAATAACAGAAAAATATTAAGAAAAACTAGTAAAAAAAACTGTACAATTACTGAAATTATAAATCAACTTTAAATGAAAACTGAAAATATAAAAAAAAAAAAATCCAATTCAAAATATTACCAAAACTACAAAAATACAACTAAAAGAATGAACCTTCACTAAAATGAAGTGTAAATATAAATATAAAAAGTGACAAATGCTAATCAAAATGACAAAAACACAACAAAATTATTACAACTTTAAAATTTAAATATAATCTAATTCGAAATTGACGTAACTAAAAAAAACGCCCAAACCACAAAATTACTGAAACTTTAAACTTAAAATGAAAACAGAAAATATAAAAATAAATTCTGATTCAAATGAATAAAAATGTATACAAATTACAAAGACACAACTAAATTAAAATATAAACATAAATTCTAAATCAAAACATTAATAAATTATAAAAATTACAAAAACAACAAAATTACTCCACAATCAGTTTAACTAAACTTAAAATGAACAAAATATTAAAAAAATTCTCATTCAAAAATGTATAGACTACAAAAACACAAAATTACTAAAACTAAACAGAAAATAAAACAAAAAATCTCATTCAAAACATAAAAAATACACAAGACAACTAAAATTAAAATGAAAACACAAAATATGAAAATAATTCTAATTAAAAACGTTAACAAAAATTTATAAAAATGACAAAATTATTGAAACTGTAACTAAACCTAAAATAAAAAAAACCTAAAATTAAATTTTAATACACACATTAACAAAAATAAATTACTAATTATTAAAAAAAAACTTAAAATGAAAAAAATATATATAAAAAACAATTTCTAATTCAAAATACTAACAAAAATGTATAAAAATGACAAAAACAACAAAATTACTGAAATTTTACTTAAACTTAAAATGAAAACATAAAAATACAAAATATTAACAAAAAGAAATTACAAAAAGAACAAAATAAAAAAAATACATAAAAATGTTAACAAAAACAACAAAATTACTTAAAATCAAAGCATAAAATATACAAATTAAATTCTAAATATTAATTAAAAACTAGCAAAAATGACGAAAAAAAATACTAAAACTGTAGTTAAATAATTTTAATTTGAAAAAGTTTGTGCTTCAGTTCTGCTGCTTTAAACGCTCAAGCTCAGACAGATTCTGATTTGCTGTCAATGTTTTAATCGTTCATCCGCTGGAAGACACTGACTCCAACAATATTGCCATTCTCACTTCCCGATTCTCTTCTAATTAAAATGATTATTACACCTTTATAGTTATCGCTTTAGATGTGAACAGGCCCTGTTGTAAAACAGGTGCTCCAGGCACTGAATAATCAAATATTCTCTTTTGTATTTCACTTGGCATTCAACACCACCCATGTGTGTGTTTTTCCTGCCATGGGGCTGCTTTAAAGCAAAGAGAATGTGCTTCGAATTTGTAAATGACTGCCATCTAGATTTCTCCTGAGGGAGTCGATCCATGCGAAATCCTGAGAGCCGCAGAACATGGGTATCGATGTACAGAGAGAAGAAAGCGTGGCCACACCGCGTTACACAGAGAATGGAGCGTTTACATACTAGCAGATTTCGCCTGACCTCAAGCGCACTGAATCACCGAGACGCAATCAAAATGTTTAGCAATAACCACTTGCGAGCAGCTTGGAGGCAGAATTTATGGCACAAACGCTGTGATTTCACCCTCAAGTCTCTCTGGGAAAGAAATGGCCTTTCAAGGAGCATGGCGAGCGTTGCAGCGCTCTGTTTACTCGTGTAAAGCCTGTAGGTGGTTTGTGTGAGGCTCGCGCTGGAAAGTGGGCAGGAATGAGCGATTGGAGCGTGACGGAGGTTCGAGGCGCTCGCATTTATCTCTCCAAAGTATCGTACACACAGGAGAGCATCTCTCCAGTATCTCGCTGCTATTTTTACACCCCCCTAATCAGATTTCTAGACACAATTATTTGGTTTGGGTCTGAATAATTCATTACATCTGCAGCTCCGCTGATTGCATTTGAGTCTTGGGAGGAGAACAGAAGATTCTGCATATTTGAGACGCAGCCATGTTCTCTTTGCGCTTAATTTAGTTTACTGCTAACTGCACTCAACGGGAGTTTTCGCATGGCACTCCTATCCAAATAACATTTAAACACATTACCAATTTAACACTCAAACTCATGTTACCGTTCATAGAAATATGACCAAATTAAATTGATTCTCTTGTACAGCGAATACAAAATTAGGCTCGATACCATTATTTTGGCTTCGGTACCATACCAGAATGTAATACCTCGGTATCGATACTAAATCGACACAATAGGTGACAAATAACCAGCCTCAAATGATAAGTAAATTGAAAATTTAGTACGTAGTGTTACTAACATGTATTAGTTTTACTGCTTTACTGTAAAGTGTTGATCTAACAGTCAAAGTTACGTTATCATCTCTCACTCTGATTGTTTTCAGATTTCAGACTCAGCCAAAGAAAAAGCATCTACATTAATAACAATACATCTACATTATATTAAAATATAACCTTAATTCCAAATTATCATAACTGACAAAAGTTGGCAAAAACACAAAATTACCGCAACTTTAAACTTAAAATGAAAACAGAAAATATAAAAATGAATTCTAAATCAAAACAGAAAATATAAAAATTAACAAAAATCACAAAAACACAAACACTCAAACTCCAAACCTAAAATGAAATCACAAAATACACAAAACTCATTCAAAATATTAACAAAAACTAGTACAAAAAAAAAATAGTACTAGTATATATATATATATATATATATATATAAAAATCTCATTCAAAATATTATCAAAAAGGACAAAAACACATGACAATTACTTTAACTAAAATTAAAATGAAAACACAAAATATGAAAATAATTCTACTTTAAAAATATCAACAAAAACTACTCAAAATTACAAAAACAGAATTAGGCCTACTGACATTTTGTAACTAAACTTAAAATGAAAACAGAAAATATAAAAATATATTCTAATTCAAAATGCTAACAAAAATTAATAACAAATGAATGACAAAAACAACAAAACGACTGAAATTTGAACTGAAATAAAAGTGAAAACAAAAAATCTAAAAAATATTTTCTAATTCACAATTTTAACAAAAACAGCCAAAGAAAAAGCATTAAAAACATCTCTCTCTGGCCTGCTTCATATTAGCGGCTGACGGGGCAGGAAAAACATTCCCTCATATTATTAATACTAAAATTAAAATAGCAAAACTCTTGCCTCATTTTAAATTGAATTAAAATATGATTGTTTGAAATGAAAGTGCTAATATTATGTGACCAAAGCTAAACTGAAAGCACATTTGAGCTTTCTTGTTTACTCTGTATCACATCTTGCGTTGATCAGTTGTGAATAAAAGTTAATTAAACCTGAATTTAGGAATGATAAACTGGTGAACTTCGGAACAGCAGCTTATAAAATAACAAACTGCTCAAAATGATAGTATTAACCGTTTAAAATAAAATATATACCGGTATTTTTCCAATCCCTATACAAAATGCGCCAATACCTCAAAACACGCCACCAATAAAACAGATTCAGCAGCCTGTGATCAATATATTGAAATGATGTTATCATGTGTCTATTTAACATAACCTGTTACTCTGGTATTAATCCTCAAATGCAACCGAAATCTTTGAAAATTGTTAACCCTGAATCCAAACTGGGGTCCTACTGAAGCTTGTTTCCACCATGGGATGAAATTGTTTGCAAAATATTTGCAAATTATCTTTCCTTGCAATTCTGACCTTTTCCCTAGAATTATAAGGAGAAAAAAGGTAGAATTGTTGGATGTAAACTCAAAATTGTAAGAGATATACTGAATTGGGGAAAAATCTGATGTTTATATCAGTTAATGAATTGTGAGATGTAAACTCAAAATTTAAATGAAAACAGAAAACATAAAAATAAAATCTAATTTAAAATATTAACAAAAACTTGTTAAAATTACAAAAACAACAAAATTCCTGAAACTTTAACTAAACTTAAAATGAAAAAAGAATATACAATTTAATTATATTAACAAAAACTAACAAAATTACAAAAACACAAAGTTACTGAAACTAAAATGAAAATGAAAACTTTTCCCTAGAATTATGTGAAAAAAGGCAGAATTGTGAGATATAAAATGTAAACTCAAAATTTTAATGAAAATATAAAAATAACATCTAATTTAAAATTGAAAAAAAGTAATCAAAATGACGGAAACGCAACAAAACTATTACAACTTAAATAAAATCCAATTATATTAACGCAAACTAGTAAAAATTACAAATAAAATTACTGAAACTAAAATTACAACTAAAATGAAAACTTTTCCTTGAATTATAAGATGATATACAGAATGGGGAAAAATTTCAGAATTGTAAATTGAAAATATATTAAAAAAATCAAATTTAAAATATTGACAAAAACTAATCAAAACGACAAAAATGCAAGACATTTATTACAACTTAACTAAAATAAAAAATAAAAACACAATATAAAAATAAAACCTAATAAAAAAATATTAACAAAAACTGGTTAAAATTACAAAAACAATAAAATTCCTGAACTAAAATTAAAATGAAAACAAAAAATAAAATAAATAAAATCTCATTCAAAATATTAACAAAAAATAGCAAAATAAAAATACAATACAAAAATAAAATCTATGAAAAAAATATTAACAAAACTAATCAAAATAATAAAATGACTAAAACTTGAACTAAAATTAAAATGAAAAAAAAATTCTAATTCTAAATATTCACAAAAACTAGTAAAAAAATTACAAGAACACAACAAAATTACTGAAACTAAATTGAAAATGAAAAAATTTCCCTGAATTATAAGATGAATTGTAAGATATAAACTCAGTTGCAGACACTGAGATATACAGAATGGGGAAAAAGTCTGAATTTGTATCTTGCAATTGTGAGTCAATTTCAGAATTGCAAGAAAAAAAAGCCAGAATTGTGAAATGTAAACTCAAAATTGTCTGCAACTACAAAAAAATCCACTTTACCTTTTTAAATAATATTATAAATATGTGTATAACATTTAATATAACACATTTAAATAACAGTCTGTTCTCTATAAAATGTGCACATTTTAAGACATAAGCAACAAAATGAGGTCAAAGAAATACATTTATAGAGAAACAATATATATATATATATATATATATATATATATATATATATATATATATAATTGTAAAGACATAAAACGATATCAAATGGTCAGTGAGCTGTCAGCACATATTTGATGGGACAAACAAGTCTTCTAGTATATTACCTTATAGGATATTAAAACATATACATTCAAACCAAAAATTATGCAGACATCAGATGTGTTTGGGGTTTTTTTTTACTAGTGGGTGCAGGACACTATAGTTCATTTATGTAAGTGAAAATAACTAAATAAAAGTAACCTGACATATTATACCTAGAAATTCTTCATACAGTGGACTACTAGTAAAATTGATCAAAATTAAAATCAAAAATGTTTCAGACACTTTTTCTTTAATTGCTTATGTGACCTTTTTACACCACAGACTAAACAAAATGAAGCATTGCTTGGTAACTGGTCAACAAAGTTCTGATAGTTGTGTAAATATTGTCAAAATAACAATGATTTTTTTGGTTGATTGTAATCCGTTACATACCTTTCTATCAAAGTCATCTGACATTATCAAGACGAATTTGTTCTGACACAGTTTAAAACTGAGTTCTTGTCACCTTTTCTAAACTATAGTGAATAAACTGAGATAATGTGAGAAATGTTACATTTTGGTTTGACTAATATGTATTTTTCACATTGCATCATATTGTTAATCATTTGGTTGATGCATCAATCCACATGGCTGTAGTTTTACACCGCTTGAAAGTATACTTCTGACAAATGGAAAAAGATTTATAATCATCTGAAAACCATTAGAGGACATTACACTGTTACATGCACTTGGATTGATCCCTAAAACCAGGAAAGGCTTTAAATGACAAAACCGGTGTAAAACACAAAAGAAATATTCAAATATAAATCAAAAAACATGTTCTTGTCTTCCATTCAACAATGGGCTTAAATGAAATCCTGATTGGCCAGTTGAGGCCATTTGTGGCTTTCTTGTTTATCTGGAGAATTTGGATTTTGGTGGGATGGAACGATCACAGATGTGGTTAGTGGGATGAGGTAAAACGTTGGGGTAAGAGTTCAGATGAATCAGCCAGCATAAACGCTCATCTCCCCACTGCCACTTGGCGAGGTCCACGTCTTACTGAACCCATTTGGCTTCAAAGCCTCTTTCGGTCACACTCGTGGAGATCCCAAATCAAAAATCTAAACACTGAAGGGAATTCTGGGAGAAGAGGGCCCTGATTTATCCTTCTGTTGCAATGATTCATTAAAAAAAAACTGATGTCTATGAGAATAGTGCTACTAGAAATCAAAAGTGCGTGACTTTATTTTTTAAACAATGTGAGAGACGATTACTCACCAAACGAGTACCTGGATAAAAGGAAACAGAGAAATATATGAGATTTAATTCATTTCATTACATAAAAGTAGGGAAGCCCAGTCTCACTACGTAAGAAAAATCATGCTTCGGTAAATCGTAATTATGAGATAAAAAGGCAAAATTACGAGATACTTATGAGATAAAAAGTCATAATTATGGCACACTAAGTCATACAACCAGTAAAAGTTATTACATACTATGTCATAAAGAGACTAAATGTCAATATATGACATAAATCGAAAATTATGAGATACTAAGTCATATGTCAGAGATAAGTTCAAATTGAAATGAGATACCAATTTGTAACTCACATAAAATGCACAATTATAAGACACCAAGTCATACTTATGAGATAAAAAGTCATAATGACACGCTAAGTCATAGATAAAAAGTAAAAGTTATGACATACTAAGTCATAATTTAAGTCAAATTATGACAAACAGACAAAATGTATGATATACTAAGTAATAATTTTGAGATAAAAAGTCATTATTATTAAAGTCATTAAGTCAGAAGTCATACAAACTGTCATACAAACAGAAAAAGTTATGACATGTCAAAGAGATCAAAGTTCAAATTGACATAAATTGAAATTATGAGATACACCGAGTCATACATATGAGATTAAAAAAAGTCATAATTATGGCATACTAAGTCATATAACTAGTAAAAGTTATTACATAGTATGTCATAAAGAGACTACATGTCAATTATGAGATATGAAGTAATAACTCATAAAATGCATAATAATTTTGATAAAAAGTCATTATCAAAGTCATTAAGTCATAAGTCATACAAACAGTAAAAGTTATGACATGTCAAAGTGATAAAAGTTCAAATTATGACATAAATTGAAATTATATACTAAATCATAAGACAAATTTATGAGACAAAAAGCCAAATTTGCCTAATTATTATATAATTATATAAAGACAAAATGCATAATTATGAGATACACTGAGTCATACTTATAAGAAAAAAGTCATAATTATGACAAACTAAGACACAGATAAAGTAAAAGTTATGACATACTAAGTCATAAAGTAAAATTACGACAAAAAGTCAAAATTATGATACAGAGTCCTAATTTTGAGATTAAAAGTTATTATTAAGTCATTAAGTCATACAAACAGTAAAAGTTATGACATATGTCAGAGATAAAAGCCAAAATTATGATATAAAATGAAATTATGAGATACTAATTCATAAAAAGTCATAATCAGGACAAAATAAGTCACAGATAAAAAATAAAGTTATGACATACTAAGTCATAAAGTCAAATTATGACAAAAAGTCAAAATTATGATACCGAGTCATAACTTTGAGATTAAAAGTTTATAGATTACTATTATTATTTAATTTATAACACACAAAATGCACAATTATAAGATACTCTAAATCATACTTATGAGATAAAAAGTCATAATTATGACAAGTCATAGATAAAAAGTAAAAGTTATGATAAGTTATGACAAAAAGTCGAGATTATGAGACAGTGATAATTATGAGATACTAGGTCAAATTTATGAGATAAGACAAATTATGCATTGTCAATGTATGACAAAATTCAAATTTAAAATATTGAGAAACTAAGTCAACATCACTAGACAAAAAGTTAAAAGTTTGAGATACTAAGTCATAATTGAGACAAATATTTAAAAATTACATAATTTACTAAGTCATACTTATAAGATAAAAAAGTCATAATTATGAAACACTAAGTCATAGCTAAAAAGTAAAAGTTATGACATGCTAAGTCAAATTATGACAAGTCAAAATTATGAGATGCTAGTCATAATTTTGAGATAAAAAGTCATAATAAAGTCATTAAGTCATAAGTCACACAAACAGTAAACATTATGAAATAATGTCAAAGAAATAAAACATCAAATGACAGAAATCAAAATTATGTAATACTAATTCGCAACTGAGATAAAAAGCCAAAATGATGACATAAAATGCATAATTATGAGATATACCGAGTCATACTTATGAGATAAAAAGTCATTATGACAAACTAAGTCATAGACAAAAAGTAAGTTGTGACATACTAAGACATAATTTAATAAGTCCAATTATGACAAAAAGACAAAATTATGAGATACTAAGTAATAATTTTGAGATAAAAAGTCATTATTATTAAAGTCATTACGTCATAAGTCTTGCAAACAGTAAAAGTTATGACATGTCGAAGAGATAAAAGTTCAAATTATAATATAAATCGAAATCATGAAATACTAATTTATAACTCACATAAAATGCACAATTATAAGATAAACAAAGTCATACTTATGAGATAAAAAGTCATAATTACGACACGCTAAGTCATAGACAAAAAGTTAAAGTTATGTTATGATTATGAAAGTCATAATTATGAGACAAACAAAAATGACAATTTTTGTAATTGTAACATAAAAAGTCAAAATTATGAGATACTAAGTCATAATTATGAGATAAAAGTCCAAAATAATTACATAAAATGCATAATTACCACATAAAAAAAATTAATTATGAGATTATAAGAAGTCATGAGATCATCGATCATCAAAATTATGCCATAAAAATAACAAAAGTCAAAACTATGATATACAAAGTAAACTTATAATTATAATTGTTAGACAAAAAGTCAAAATTGTGATAAAACTGCATAATTATAATTACCACATAATAAAATGAAATTATGAGATTATGAGAAATCATGAGATTATCAAAATATGCCATAAAAATACCAAAAGTCAAAAATATGCTACATAAAGCCAGACTTATGAAATAAAAAAGTAAAAAATGATGACATACGTCAACTGAGAAAAAGGCCAAAATTATGAGACAAAAAGTCAAAATTGTGATAAAACTGCATAATTATGACAAAAGTTAAAATGATGAGATACATAGTCATAATTACAGCATTAAAAAGTTTACATTATTAAATAAAAGTTATAATTTTACAGTCCAATTTGTTTTATCTTAGTTATGTTTTTTTTTTTTTTTTTTTTTCTCCTAATGACTTAGTATGTTATTAGTTTTTATCTCTTTTTTGTCATTTTGACATAATTTTAGCTTTTTGTCATAATTATCACACCATAACATTTTATGTCATATTCATGACGTTTTACTTAATTATCTTGGCTTTTTATCATATAATTACAGCGTAGCATGCCATAATTTTGACTTTTTATGTCATGGTAATTATTATGATTCACTGAAGCATAATTTTTTCTTATGTGGAGGAAATGGGCTTCCATATAAAAGTCAATGAAATGCTGGAGTTGTGACAAAAACAGTTCATTTTTCTCCAACAAAATGACATAATTCAATCTAGTTTCATTACAGTACTAAGACTGCGCTGTTTAAACATGAGAAAGACAAATGTGTGTGTGTGCGCTCACCAAAGCTGTCCGACATTCACAATAGAGTGATACAGGATCCAAAGTACTCCCATAATGATCATATTGGCACTTCCCACGATTAAAACAAACCCTGACAGAGCCATTCCTGCCAGAGCAATGCCATCCAGGTTGGCATCCATGTCATTCCAGTCCATAAACCAGAGGACTGAAGGAGTGTACGCCAAGGCCGCAATGCCAATCTTGCCACCCACATAACGCTTCACGCTCCTCAAGTAGTCCTTGCATGGCATGAGCCCTTTCTCTCCAATGAGCTGTTTGTTCTGGTTGTATGCGACAGTGAAAGCCACAACTAGGAAGAAAACGAGACAAGCAGTGATTTCACACTTGGCAAGCAAAAAGGTCAGTTATTATACACTAACGTAAGCTTTCTTATACGCTTCCAGTGCATAGATCATTAGTTGAATGGTAACTGATGTAACTAATTGTTTCTGATCTCCTAGCAACTGCATCCTGTAGAGATGCCACCTGTCAAACTCACAGTAGATGAAAGCAATGGCTCGCAGCAGCACGATTCGTGTGAGCCAGTAGGTCCCGGTTTGTAACGATACGCCCACTTTCTTGTCATATTTGGTCGAGTCTTCGTCTTGCACTGTCTCGCTGCAGCTGTCGTGTGAAAGACCGTCTGAAACAAGCGGGTCGCCACGTCGCTTTCTCAAGAAACTTTCGCTTTTCTCGGAGCTCTCACTGGAGGTCGCCATGTTTTTCGAACGCTCTGCCCATGCGTAGGAAATCACGCGCAGCGCGACTGACCAATCAGAGGACAATGCGCTTCTGCCAACACAACCTTCAAACTGAGATTGGCGGATCTGCTATAAAATTAATGAAGATGCTACTTACCACACGACTTAATGATTATTATAAATAATTGTTGAAATAAAAACCGTGTGGTAGAGCTACAGAGCTAAAGTTGTGTCAAGGTTTAAATTCTATGTTTTAAATATATAGAGATTTCGAAATGTAATTCATTTAAAGATCAAAAATTGTTCGATTAAACATTTAAAAATCTAAACATACTGACCAAAATAAAATATACCATTCAAAAGGGCCTTCTCAGTGGATTTATAGAAAAAAAATGTTGTATACACTACTAGTCAAAAGTTTTTTTTAGATTTTTAATGTTTTTTAAAGAAGTCTCTTCTGCTCACCAAGCCTGCATTTATTTGATCCAAAGTACAGTAAAACTGGAAAATTCTGAAATATTTTTACTATTTACAATAACTGCTTTTTATTTGAATATGTTTTAAAATGTAGTTTATTCCTGTGATTTCAATGCTGAAGCATTATTACTCCAGTCTTCAGTGTCACATGATTTCAAAAAGCATTCTACTATTCTGATTTGCTGCTCAGAAAACATTTTTTATTATTATTATGTTGAAAATAGCTGAGTAGAATTTTTTCAGGGTTCATTGATGAATGGAAAGTTCTGAAGAATGGCATTTATCTGAAATAAATTTTTTTTTACATTTATAAATGTATTTATCATCAATTAATTTCTATCATTTCTTTCCAAAAAAAATGGTAAAAAAATAAAATTATACTGACTCCAAGCTTTTGAATGGTATAGTGTATAACAGTAGTTTTCAATCCTGGTCCTGGGGACCCACTGCTCTGCACATTTTGTGTGTCTCCCTTATTTAACACACCTGTTTCAGATCATCAGCTCGTTAGGAGAGAGATCCATGTGCTGAAGTGAGGGCATCAGATAAGGGAGACATACAAAATGTGCAGAGCAGTGGGTCCCCAGGACCAGGATTGAAAACCACTGGTGTATAATATATACTGGAGTAATGATGCTAAAATTGACATACTATCACATAATTTACAATTTATCACATAGAAAGCAGTTATTTTAAATAGTAAAAATATTTCACAATATAATTGCTTTTAATGTATTTCAGATCAAATAAACTCGGTGAGCAGAAGAGACTTCTTTAAAAAACATTAAAAATCTTACTGTTCAAAAACTTTTGACTGGTAGTGTATTTTGTACAAATACTGTGTAAATATTGTGATTAATAAATGTTTACATTTACAACATTTAAAACAAATGCAACAACTTTAATAAAACTTTGAACCTTCGTGTTAAAATTTACATTCATTATATAAATAACTCTTGATTGAATGTCTAAATGTGTTCACCTGACAGAATCACGTTATTATATTTTTCATATACAGATAACAGATGGTGGATTATTTAGGACCGAATTTAAATTTAGGCTTATATATAAAATAAAGATTAAAAAAACATTCATTTTAAAATAGCATGGGTATGTTTGTAGCAATAGCCAACAATACATTGTATGGGTCAAAATTATTGATGTTTCTTTTATGCCAAAAATCGTCAGTATATTGAGTAAAAATTATGTTCCATGAAGCTATTTTGTAAATGTCCAACTGTAAATATATCAACACTTAATTTTTGATTAGTAATATGCATTACTAAAAACTTCATCTAAACAACTTTAAAGGCAATTTTCTAAATTATATATATATATATATTAGGGCTGTCAAACGATTAATCGTGATTAATCACATCCAAAATAAAAGTTTATGTTTACATACTATATGTGTGTTTACTCTGTATATTTATTATGTACATATAAATACACACACATACATGTATATATTAAAACAAAATATTTATATGTATATATATATATTTATACCTGTATACAGTTTTGATTATAAATAAATATAAATAATAGTTATAAATCTAAAATATTTTTCCTTAATATATACATGCATGTGTGTGTATTTATATATACATAATAAATATACACAGTACACAAATATATAGTATGTAAACATAAACTTTTATTTTGGACGTGATTAATCATGATTAATCGTTTGACAGCACTAATATATATATATATATATATATATATATATTTGCACTCTCAGATTTCCAGATCTAAGATTCCAAATTGTTATATCTTGGCCAAATATTGTCCTGACAAACCATACATCAATGGAAAGCATATTTATGATTTAAAAAAAATGACCCTTAAAACTGGTTTTGTGGTCCAGGGTCACATTTGTGCAGTAAAAACGTTATGTCTTTCACATATAAAATATTATAATGTTTTTATTCAAGCCATGCTTATTAAGTTAGCCTAGGAGTGTTTTCATAAAATACAGTGGGCGAAGGTTGGATTTTTCAGGGAACCCGTGTGCAGTTATGGGTTTATGGTCTAATTTGTTAGTCAATTATATTCAATTAACTGAAAAAGTTGCTGATGTCCTGGACAGACCAATTGGAGAAGTTGCGCAAAAAGCTTCTCCACCAATGAGAGAAGAGAAGGAGGAGTGCGAGAGTATAGAAACCTCAGAAAAACTTCGCTCCTGCCAACAAGTTGTGAAATGTTGCCAGTTCATTCACCAGTGTTGATCGACCGAGGCTTGAGATTGAAGAAACCAATAAATCGATAGGTTCATTTGGAATATACGCTTAGCTAAATCTCGCGTTACGCGTAAAACGCGCGCGTAACCGCTCGCCTAATATCGTCACGTTTTGTTTATCTTTGTTTAAGTTTCTTCAGCGAGGATTTTAAAATGTCAAAAGAGCCGGATAAAACTCTTTCTGGGACTGAAAGCTCGTTTACCGGCGATGTGGACTCCGATTCGCCGTCTTCTCCATCAATGTCCGACGAGCAAAGCTTGCAGTCCCAAACCGGCGCCGGTAACCAGGCGGACAGCGAGGAAGATGCCCGTTTCCCCCCGTGCATTCGAGACGCCGTTTCGCAGGTCCTCAAAGGCTATGACTGGTCGCTGGTGCCGATGCCTATGCAGGGCAGCAGGTCTTTGAAAGACAAGCCTCACGTAAAGAGACCCATGAACGCGTTCATGGTGTGGGCGCAGGCGGCGCGCAGGAAGCTGGCGGATCAGTATCCGCATCTCCACAACGCCGAGCTCAGCAAGACCCTCGGCAAGTTATGGAGGTACGTGAACTTCAGTTGAACATCATGGAGATCGATGGATCACACATACACTCTTATAAATAAGCATTCTTTATTGGTATCAATGGTTCTATGAAGAACCTTGAACATCCATGGAACCTTTCAAATGCAGAAAAGGTTCTTCATAAACGTTCTTTAGATTTTTTAAATGTTTTTCAAAATGGATCTTTTAGGAACTGTTCACTGAAAGGTTCTTTAGGGAAACAAAAATGGTTCAATGGCATCACTGCAAAAACGCCCTTAATTTTTAAGAGTGTAATGTATAGTGTATTTACGCAAGGAAATACTGAGTTTAATGAACATTAATGCTGGCAAGCTCTTCTTTAACTAATGGCTATTTGTGCGTTATTACTATTTTTGTATTCATCTGTAGGTATATTCTTAACGTCGCTAGAAACTAAAACAAATATTAGTACTACTTGCTAGTATATTTATTTCACTTTCCCACTACTAGTTAACTAGACGCACTTGAAGGTTTTTAGTAGTAACATTTTAAATTCAGCTGTAAACTAACAATTCAGATTAGATATTTAACAAGTAATAAAACAAATGTAACTGTTGGAATCAGCTGGGATGACACTAGTTTCTCATAGGCATGAGACTAGTTAAGTACTAGTAAAACTGGTAGTTAAGTAGTTGTAAAACTGGAATAGGTACATGCACCAATTGGAATACTGTACATACTGTACAACAAAAACTTGCAAATTTCTTATCAGTAAGACATGAAATAGTTACTTATCAATGTTGGGTTAATGACTTTACAACAAGTTTAATTGTTAACATTAGATATAGCATATAACTAACAACAAATAACATTATTTTACAGTTCACAGAGCATTAACTAATATTAACAGACAACTTCTGATCCTAAAATGTGTTCGTCAGTGTTTACTAGAAGTATTGTTTGTTGTTAGTTAATGTAGTGAACAAGTGAAGCCTTATTGTAAAGTGTTACCCAAAGTACTAGTTAACTAGCTGAAAATGTACTGTTGCTAAACAGTGCTAGTATTAACTACAATAAAAGAAATAAATGCAATGTTCTGTGGAGCTGCGCCGGTTTAGACTAGCTTCAAACCAGCTACCATCGAAACCTGGATTATTTTTGGTTTTTCACACACAATTGTTTTAATTCACTTGTGCACTTTTTTATTTCATGCTTTGCAATGGATGGCCGCGCGGGTCAACCAGGCTGCTTTCTGAGAGCGAGAAGCGACCGTTTGTAGAAGAGGCAGAGAGACTGCGGCTCCAGCACAAGAAAGACTATCCGGATTATAAGTACCAGCCACGGAGGCGGAAGAGCCTGAAGCCGGGTCAGAGTGAACTGGACGTGGGAGCTGAGAAGAGCCATCATCCCTCGGAACAAATGTACAAGGCGGAAACGGGCATGAGAGGGATGCACCATCAATCCGTCCATGGTGGTGAGTTATGAAAGATCTATTGTCTTACAATTTGGGTTGTGTCATATGCATTTTATTACACTCTTTAAAAGAAAGCTTCCATAAAGGGAGTTTCCCAGCGATGCCGTAGAAGAACCATCCTGGGTTATTCAAAGAACCTCTGATAAAACAGCTCTTAAAAAACTGTTTTCTTAGTGTAAAAAAACATTGTGTACAATTTTTGTGCAATGGAAATATTCCAAGAAAAGTTTAAAAGAACCTTTATTTTTAGTGTAGAAGACACATTTTTGCTTCCCCAAAGAACCTTCAATTGAACAGTTCTTAAAAGAACTGTTTTCTGTTAGTGTAAGGAGCATTTTAATTGTATTTTTTCAGAATAAACAATTTTTTGTCCAGTGGAAAAGTTCCATAGATGTTAAATGTTCTTTATGGAACCAGCACTTTTACTTTTAGGAGTGTAAAAGAACCATTTTTGGTTCCCTAAAGAACCTTTCAGTAAACAATTCTTTAATAAACTAATACTTGTTTACTTGTAGAACCTTTTGTGGAAGATTCCATGTATATTAGAGGTTCTTCGTGACAACATTTTTAAACATTCATTAATGGCCACCATTGAGTGTAAGAACAATTTTCAGTTCCCAAAAGAACCTTCCAGTAAACATTTTTTTTTTTTTTTTTCTTTTTGTAAAAACATTGTAATAACCCTCTACTTTCTTTTGTGCAATGAAAAAGTTCAACATCCTTGATGGAACCATCAATGCCAATAAAGAAGCTTTATATTTAATGTGTAGAAGAACCATTTTGGTTCCAGAACGAACCTTTAAGTTAACAGTTCATAAAGCATCTATTTTTTAATTAGTTTAAAAATATTTTAATAACCTTTTGTCCAATGGAGAAGTTCCATAGATGTTAAATGTTCTTTATGGAACCAGCACTTGTACTTTTAGGAGTATAAAAGATCCGTTTTTGGTTCGCCAAAGAATCTTTCAGTAAACAATTCTTTAATAATCTAAAATACTTGTTTCATCATGAAGAACTTTTTGAGGAAGATTCCATGTATATTAGAGGTTCTTTTTGGAACTATTAATGCCAAAGAACATTTATTTATTAGAGCACAGAAATAACATTTTTGGTTCCCCAAAGAAAATTTTTTCATAATAAAGAACTGTTTGAGTGATTACATAGATTTTAAAAGTTCTTGATGGAGCCATTAATGGCAACCATTGAGTGTAAGAACCATTTTCGGTTCTCCAAAGAACCTTCTAGTAAAAACTTTTTAATAACCCTCTACCATTTTTTGTGCAATGGAAATGTTCCATGGATGTTAAACATCCTTGATGGAACCATCAATGCCAATAAAGAACCTTTATTTTTAATGTGTAGAAAAACTATTTTGGTTCTAGAATTAACATTTAAGTTAACTGTTCTTAAAACATAATTTTTTTTAGTTCAAAGAACATTTTAACAACTTTTTTCATAATAAAGAACATTTTGTCCAATGGAAGCGTTCCACAGTTGTTCTTTATGGAACCAGCACTTTTACTTTTAGGAGCGTAAAAAAACATTTTTTGGTCCCCAGAGGTAAACAGTTTTTTAACAATCTAAAATATTTGTTTCATTATAAAGAACCTTTTGTGGAAGATTGTTTGAATGTTAACGGTTCTTCATGGAACTATTAATGCAGATAAAGAATACTTATTTATCATAGCGTAGAAGACACATTTTTGATTCCCCAAAAAAACCCTTTTTAAGTGTAAAGAACATTTTATTATCATCTTTTTCCATAATAAAGAACTTTTTGCCCAATGGAGAGTGATTACATGGATTTTAAGCATTCTTGATGGAACCATTAATGGCAACCATTGAGTATAAGAACCATTTTTGGTTCTCCAGAGAACCTTCCAGTAAACAGTTTTTAAAATAACCATTTTTTTGGCCTAAAAAACATTTTAATAACCCTCTACTATCTTTTGTTCAAAAGAAAAGTTCTATGGATGTTAAACATGCTTGATGGAACCATCAATGCCAATAAAGAACCTTTATTTTTAATGTGTAAAAGAACCATTTTGGTTCCTGAAGGAACCTTTAAGTGAACAGTTTTTTAAAGAACCATTTTAATCACATTTTTTTTTCATAATAAAGAACTTTTTGTCCAGTGGAAATGTTAAATGTTCTCCATGGAACTAGAATTTTTACTTTTTGGAACTTCTTTTTTCCCCTTTTTTTTGGTAAAAAAAATAAATACATTTAATAACCCTCTACTATAAATAATTTTTTGTGCAATGGAAAAGTTAAATGTGCTTAATGAAAACATCAATGCCAATAAAGAAACCTTATTTTTAATGTGTAGAAGAACTATTTTGGAACCTTTAAGTGAACAGTTCTTAAAACAACCTTTTTCCATAATAAAAAACATTTTGTCCAATGGAAAGTGATTCTTGATGGAACCATCAATGCCAATAAAGATCCTTTATTTTTAAGAGTGAGAAGAATTGTGTTTGGTTCCTCAAAGAACCTACCAGTGAACAGTTCGGTCCCACTTTATTTTAAGGTCCAATTCTCGCTATTAACAAACCATTAACTAATTTGCTGCTTATTAATAGTTAGGAAGGTAACTGTTAAGTTCAGGTATTGGGTATGATTAGGTTTTATAACTACGATTTATAAGTACTAATAAACGGTCAATATGTTAATAATAGGCATGCTAATAAGTAACTAATAGTGAGAATTGTTCCCTGTACTAAAGTGTTACCAACAGTCTTAAAAGAACCAATTTTTCATTAGTGTAAAGATCATTTTAATATTTATCTACTGTCTTGTGTAGAAGAAGCATGTTTGGTTCCCCAAAAGACCTTCCAGTAAACAGTTCTTAAGGAGAGACACTGCAGACAAAAACAGTTTTTCGTGCACTTGTCAAGTTTGAGATTTTGGGCTTTTTTGTTTTTCATAAAGTGTTTTTTTTTTTTTTAGACTAGTGGAAAGAAAACATCCAAAAGACACTGTTAAGTATTTCTTTTATAGCACTTTATCTACTTGTGTCAATAGATTTTAATTACAGTACATATTTTTAAAGGCCAAATTCTCTTACACTGAGCCATAAAACTCCACTTCACTAGCACTTACACACGCCAAACTTTACATTTTTATTCCTGTCTATATCCTGAAGGTTTTTACAGAGGGATCTGTTCATATATAATTTGCTTGATTTTTTAAATTCTATTCCCCCAAAAATTGTAAAAAATATATTGTTTTCTATGTGTTCTAAGTATTTTTCTGAATTATAGAGTGACAAAATGAGATTTCCTCTGTAAAAACATTTGAATATGTCAAAAAAATAAACAAGAATTTTAAAACTGACATGACAGTGTTTTGATTTTTGTACTAGAAATGTATGCAAATTATAATATTCCTTATTTGCATATTTAAACCTAACATTAAAAAAAACAAAACAAAACAAAACAAAAAACTTTTTTTGCAATTATCAATATAATCAATCAACTGGGTAAGTAAGATGGTAACTATTAGTTATTTTTTTTACCCTGTTCACCTGCCGTGTCTCACCTTAAAAGAACCAAGTTTATTAGTGTAAAACATAACTGGATTCTGGATGTTAAAGGGGTCATCAGATGCCCATTTTCCACAAGTTGATATGATTGTTTAGGGTCTTAATGAAAAGTCTATAATATACTTCCTTTCTTGTAAAAATTATTTTTCTAAAAAATTGCTAAATATTTGATAAACAACAGACTTTAAAGTTATGTCCCTCAGTATGAACTCAACCCCTTCACACTAACCATTTTACGCCCATAATAATTTAGACTCCACTCTTACGTGACATCATTTACCAGAAATGACATCATCCAGGTCTCTTTAATAATGGTGCAGAAAATAGTTAGTAGAATCATATTTTTTTATTAATATTTTTGAGGCATGTTATAGTCAGGGAGGGTACTGTGAAGCTTAACAACTCACCCTCGTCACATAAACTTAAGATGAAAAATTATTACTTTTAAGCACTTTATTATTAATTCATAAGTATATACAATGTACTTATTATATTGCTGCCATATATGGTCTACTCTGCTACACTACATGAGGAGCAGTGGCCATTTTAAGTGAAAAACCACAACCCAGTCACAAATATATGTATTTCTCATTGTTACAGGGATGTAAACTTGTGACAGGATTGAGTTATTTGCTTTATTTATTAATAATTTTAATAAAAAAATATAAAATAGTCATGTTTCATTAAATATATGTACTTCAAAATCATGACAATGCATGTTTTTGCCGTAAATACGATTTTTGATGTAATATGTCCACTTAAACATTGACAAGCATCATGCATCAGAAATTGCACCCACATTTGCAGCAGAAAGACTCTGTTGGCCGTGCAGATATGTTGCGACAATTTCAAAGAGAAACAAAGCAAAAAAATTAAAGTTAATGCAATGTATCCCTTCAAATGTGTTACAGTCTTCAACCCCGTCACACCTTGTCACATTAATATTTTAGAAAAATATAGGTAGGACAATTAAGAAAATAGTATTTCTTGCTGATTACCATCTGACATGTTTAAATTATAAATATTTTAAACAAAAATAAAGATATCGTAGACACACAATTTGTATATTTTTAGCTTCAGTCCTATAAAAATGTGAAAATAATGATAAATGTTACATTTTTTAGGATTAAATTGTTATCAGGGACACATGAGCAGTAGGTACATGTTTGTTTTTATAACAACTTCTGTGTAAAATCCTTTTTAAACCAATCCCATTTTGTCCGTCAAGTCAAGTCAAGTCAGCTTTATTTATATAGCGCTTTTTACAATACAAATTGTGTCAAAGCAACTTTACAGTATCAAATAGGAAAGTAATATATCAATAATACAAAAAGAAACAATTAAACAATTTTAGTTAGAGGAAATTAATCAATAGTTCCAAATTAATAAATTGATTGTCCCAAATTAATTGTCCCCAATTTAGTTGTCCCCAACTGAGCAAGCCATAGGCGACAGTGGCAAGGAACCAAAACTCCATCTGTGACACAGATGGAGAAAAAAAAAACCTTGGGAGAAACCAGGCTCAGTCGGGGGGTCAGTTCTCCTCTGACCAATACAATGTCCATTACAGAGAAATAAAGTGTCTAAAACTGAAAACAACTGAAAATAATAAAAGGTCTTTAATGCCTGAGGTGGGAAAATATGATTTTTTGGAGGTTTGATATGTGTCTAATGATGTGGGGTATTTAGAAGTTGATTTAAATGTAGTTGACAAACATGTATATTCCAAGTTGAAAATGAACCGAATAACAGGAATGACCCAGAGGTTCTTTATTGGCATCAATGGTTCAATGAAGAGGCTTTAAAGGATTAGTTGACTTTCAGAACGAAATGTACAGATAATGTTCTCACCCCCTTGTCATCAAAGATGTTCATGTCTTTCTTTCTTCAGTCGTAAAGAAATTGTTTTTTGAAGCAAACATTTCAGGATTTGTCTCCATATAATGGACTTCTATGGTGCCCCCGAGTTTGAATTTCCAAAATGCAGTTTAAATCCAGCTTCAAAGGGCTCTAAATGATCCCAGCCAACAAAGAAGGGTCTTATCTAGCGAAACGATCGGTTTCTACATTTTTTAACCTTAAATGCTGGTCTTGTCTTGCCCATGCATAGTCTGTGTGATCAGTTACAGTTAGGGTATGTCAAAAAACTCCCATCTCATTTTCGTCTTCGACTTCAAAATCATCCTACAACACTGTTTTACCTTTTTTTGTAAAGGGCATTTGATCTTCTTTGTATGTTCACTTTGTAAACAGTGGGTTGGTATTCCTGCAGCGATGTAGGGCGACTTTGAAGTTAAAGACGAAAACGAGATGGGAGTTTTTTGATGCGCATCGATTTGTTTTGAAAATAACCGATCGTTTCGCTAGATAAGACCCTTCTTCCTCGGCTGGGATTGTTTAGAGCCCTTTGAAGCTGGATTTAAACTGCATTTTGGAAGTTCTAACTCAGGGGCACCATAGAAGTCCATTTTATGGAGAGAAATCCTGAAATGTTTTCCTCAAAAAACATGATTTCTTTATAACTGCAGAAAGAAAGATATGAACATCTTGGATGACAAGGGGGTGAGTACATTATATGTAAATTTTTGTTCTGAAAGTGAACTAATCCTTTAACATCCATGGAAACTTTCCTTCCACAAAATTTTCTTCTAAGAAAAAAATGTTGTTTTAAGAACTGTTCGCTGGAAGGTTCTTTGGGGAAGAGTGTAAAGAACCTTTATTTTGTTTACATTCGCTGTTTCCAACTCAGTTCAACCACACGGTCCTCCTACACCTCCAACCACCCCGAAGTCCGATCAGCATCAAGGTGCGAAGCTGGAGTCCCGGCGTGCGACGGAAAACGCAAGACACAACATTGACTTCAGCAACGTGGACATCTCGGAGCTCAGCAGCGACGTCATCGGCAGCATGGGCCCGTTCGACGTGCGCGAGTTCGACCAGTACCTGCCGCTAAACGGCCACATGGAGAACAACGGCGGGCAGCACTCCAGTCCCGGCTGCTTCGGCGCGTCCTACCATCATCATCCTCACGGCAGCGCTTCGGCATGGAACAAGGGGTCCGGGTCACCGTCTGCATCCTCGCACAACGGCGCAAACCAACAAAGGCCGCTCATTAAAACAGAACAATTGAGTCCTTCTCATTACGGAGAGTCTCACGGGTCACCGACCCAATCTGAACTCACTGACTGTCCCGACATGCAGAACTCGACGTACTTCACCACATTTTCCGGGTACCCCGCCGGTATTTATCAATATCCGTACTTCCATTCCTCAAGAAGATCTTACGTGACTCCTGTTCTCAACAGCTTGTCGAGTCCGTCTCATAGTCCAGGTGCAAGCTGGGAGCAGCCGGTTTACACGACTTTAACGCGACCCTGATGACAATTATGGGACGTTTGAATGTACAAAGTTTGTTTTTCCTGATACTTCCTAAAGTAAATCTTTCTAAACTCTTGCCATTTCATAAACTTTTCTGGTAATTGTGACCTTTAGATTTTCCTAAAAGATTTTGGATTCACTTTTCAATATCGAGTGTTTTGTGTTGATATTGCGGTCTGCACTGTAACAAAACAATTTGTTGAGTCAACTTAAAATATTTTGTTACCTGGCTGCCTTAAAATTTGAAAAAAGTTGGTTACATTTTACTAAGTGACAACTTAGATATTTAAGTTAACAAACACAGCTAAGTTGAACAATTATTTTGTTTAGTCAACTCGAATATCTAAGTTGTCACTTAGTACAACTTAACATTTCAACTTGAAGAAACTTATTTGAGTTGACTGAACTTAAAGTTTTAAGGCAGCAGGTTAACAAATTATTTGAAGTTGACTCAACAAATTGTGTTTTTTTGCTTTTTACAGTGAAAAAAGTGTTTTTTGCAACAGAATGTCAATATTTAAATGCGATCGTTGATTTGCCTTGATGATATGCAATTAAAATGTAGACTTAATGACTGTGCGATACTCTCTGATGTCTTCATTGTTGATAAAGGCTTAGTCAAACTGTCAGAATAACCGAATACGGGAGAGATGCTAGATCATCTGCGCAAAAAAACGAGCCTTTGCAAAGCCAAGAATCAGCGAGGGAGAGCAGAAAAGAGAGGGCTGATTCTGAATGACAGCGTCTCAAAGGGCTCTTTGTTTTCATTATAAAAGAGGCATTAATTAAGGGAGGGAACAAAACAAATACAAAGCAGAAAATCATTACCACTGCCGTTACATGAAAGAAGAACACAAGAACAGACACTACCCTCTGCTATTTGGATAAACAGCAACAAAAGCGGCAGAAAATGCATAAATTGAGTGCAGGATAAGAGAATAAGTTCTTCATGTGTGGAAGGGAGCCAGTGATTCCACAGCAGATGGGTGTGGGTGGATTAGGACTTATTTTCCTTTCACTACGTTTTATTACATTGATGATGTTGAAGTGGAGAATGTAATTAGTGTTGATATGTACCGCATGCATCATTTTGCTCGCTGACATTATTGGGTCTTAATACTGGACAGTGCCGAGTAAGCACTACAAGATGATGTTGAGGTTGTCTCTTATGATTTTGATAGTGTTCTAAGTAGAGATGTTATTGTATTCAGCTTTTTAGTTTCTGAAAAGTTTTGCTGATTTTTATTTTTCTGTTGGCATTTAAAGGACATAATGATTGTGATCTCCAGTGCGAGAGCCAATAAACAATGACCAAAAGAGTCATGCTGAGCTATTTAAAAGACCCCCACATAAAGACAACTTATGACTATGACTATGATTACATCAGGTCAAAGGTCAATGCATCACACATGAGGCTGAGCTTTTCACTGGACTGATAATTGAAGTGCCAGCAGTGTTAAAAACTGTTGTCCTGTAATAAACCATCATATAGAATGCTTTGTTACTCAATGAATTAGCGCTTTTGTAGCCAGACCTTTAGTTGCTTTAAATGACTGACAGGTAAAACAACCAATCACGTTTTGTTTTTTCACATTTTGGGGCGTGGAAATGTCCCCACAATAACATTTTAAAGAGTCTATGCCGCGAACGTTACATATTTTACACACTTGTGAAAATCCAGTGTTTAGCTGCTACTGATAAACATGACTTTCTTCTTTCATGAAAGGGTTTGGTGTAAAGTTAAAGAGTGCAACACACGTCTCCTGGAAATCCTGCATGATTTAACCAATCTGATGACGACATCGAAACTCCTGAAGAGTTGTTTCAGTTTTGTGTGCCATATGCATCAGATGTTCAGCCAGCGGTCGGTGGGCGAGACATCTCAGGCTCAGACTCTTTCACTGAATGAATGAATCTTTGAACAAATCACTTGAATGAATGATTCAGTGACTCACTCATAAATTAATTTGTCGTCAGCTGGTGCACTCAAGTATTATTTTAGTTAGAATTGTATATTTAAAAAAAAATCAACAACAATACAGATTTGATTTTGTATGCAAATATATTTGAAACTTTTTTTTTTTTAGAAAAATTAGTGAGAAAATAATCGATTTATTAGATACATTACTAGTTTTATTAACTGATGAATTATATGCTTCTATTCTGAAAACTAAAATGAATTTATATTTATTCATTTATTTAGCTTTTTGTATTTGCTTATGAATGGGTTGAGTAAGTAATTCAGTGACTCACTCATTTATACAGTCGCATGTTTTGCTGAATGACTAAATAATTCAGCATTTTTGAACAAATCAGTTGAATGAATGATTCAGTGACTCATTCATAAATTAATTTGTCATCAACTGCTGGTGCATTCAAGTAATATTTTAGTTAGAATGGTATATTTTCTAAAAATCAACAACAATACAGATTTGAATTTGTATTCATATTAGAAACTTTTTTTTTTTTTTTAGAAAAAAAAATAGTGAGAAAATAGTTGATTTATTAGATACATTACTAATTTTATTTTGGGGTAACTGATGAATTACATGCTTTTATTCTGAAAACTAAAATGAATTTATATTTATTCATTTATTTAGCTTTTTGTATTTGCTTATGAATGGGTTGAATAAGTAATTCAGTGACTCATTTATACAGTCACGTGTTTTGCTGAATGATTAAATAATTCAGCGTTTTTGAACAAATCAGTTGAATGACTCACTCATGAATTCATTTGTCACCACCTACTGGTGTACTCAAGTATTATTTTAGTTAGAAATGTATATATTCTCAAAATCAACAATACAGATTTGCATTTCTATGCAAATATATTTTAAACAAAAAAAAAAAAAGGAAATTTCACTGAATTAAATATTTAATGTATTAGATAAATTTACTAGTACTATTCTTGAGTAACTGATGAATTGTGTACTTATTCAGAAAACTAAAATGAAATTTTATTAATTTATTTAGCTTTTTTATTTGCTTATGAATAAATTAATTAAGTGATTCAGTGACTCACTCGTTTATACAGTCACATATTTTGCTAAATGAATGAATCAGTGTGTTTGAACAAATCAGTTAAATGAATGATTCATTGACTCACTCATAAGTTCATTTGTCACCACCTACTGGTGTACTCAAGTATTATTTAGTTAGAAATGTATATATTCTCAAAATCAACAATACAGATATTAATTTTTATGCTTTTTTTTTTCAGGAGAAAAAAAAGTGAGAAAATAAGTACATTTCACTGAAGTAAATATTTTTTCTTTAATCTTTGGGTAAATGATGTATTGTGTGCTTCCATTCTGAAAATTTAAATGAATTCTTATTTATTAATTAATTTAGCTCTTTTAATTTGCATATGAATGAATGGGTTGAGTAACTGATTCAGTGACTCACTTATTTCTACAGTCACTGAATGAATCAGTGTTTTTAAATGAATCAGTTGAATGAATGATTTAATGACTCACTCATAAATGGATTTGTCGCCACCTACTGACCTAATTTTGTAACATGCATATAAACACACAAAAAAAATCTCAATTTTTGTATAGCAAGTGGTGTGTGTGATTGGCAGCTGCGGCGATGCTCTCAGGGTCTTAACCTTCTTGGACCAGTGTGATGAAGTAAATAGGATGGCCAGTGCCTGAGCGACTCCACCCTAATTTAATGATTTCCTGCTGGGCTGCAAACAGCCTCCTGCTGTGTCTGTGTGAGTTAGTGTCTCCCAGCTTCACTCGCTCAGCCCGGACGCCAATGACAACAAGCAGCCAGACAGAACCAACATTGACTTACCCACAATTCCACAGGGCAGTGGAGCCAGGCTGATGGGGAAGGAAGGCAGTGGAATGCATCAGGTCAGGCAACGGTGTCTGACAAACCCCTTTAACACACACACAAACACACACACACACACACACACACTGGTATCCCTATCACTTTAGGGACTCAGATGGTTTTTATGCTGTCCAAGCTGTATTTTCTATCCCTTTACCCTAACCTACCCCTAAACCTACCTCACATTAATTTACAGGGATTTTTACATTTTTAGAAAACTGTTTTCCTCATTTGGTCTGCATAATCTAGGGAATATCAGATACACAAACAAACACACACACACGCACACACACACATATTACCGATTATGTTCTGAGTATATGCCATTCAATTCCAACCACAGACAGATAGATAAATAGATGCATTTAATTTTATTATATATTCATATATTAGTAGTAGTATTGAGATTTTTTATATATATATATTTTGTATGTATTTTGTTTAATCTTAATTTTAGCTAAAGTTTTAGTATTTTTGGCCATTTTCATAGCTGTAGTTTATATATATATATATATATATATATAAAACAAATGTCTTTATAAACTTTATAAATTTTATAAGTCTTTATAAGCTTTTTTTTACATACCTTTGTATATCAATATAATAATAATAATAATAATAATAATAATAACAACAACAACAACAAATAATCAATATAAATAAATAAATACAATTATGAAAATGGTCCAGTATCTTTTAAAGTACGTTTTCTATGCATTTTTATTTTACTTAATATTTAATATTCATATATTATATAGTGTTGCTATGGACTAGTATCACAGATACTTTTTATTTTTGTTTCTTACTTTTTATTTTTTATTTTCTGTTTTTATTTTAATCAAGTTTAAGTTTTAGTACTTTTGTTTTTTGTCATTTTTATTATAGTTAATTAATATGTCTGTATAATTAAAATTTTGTTTATATACATTAGTTATATACTTTTGTAACTAGCTAAAATAAAAAATATCATATATAATAATAATAATAATAATAATATAAATAATAATAGATTATAATAATACATAATAATCATAATAATGATAACAGCTGAGATGTTTTATATTTTTAATTAGTTTCATTTTAATTTTAGTTAATGTTTTATTATTTTTTGGTTATTTTAATAGCTGTAGTTTTTTTTTATTTGTTAAAATATGTCTATATTTTTATTAAATTTTGTTTATATTATATATTATATTATATGTTTATATTGCTTATATTCTTTTGTTATATACCTTTGTAACTAGCTAAAACACAATTATATATTATAATAATAATAATAACAATAAATAAATAAATAAAAATTATGAAAATGGTCCAGTATATTTCAAAGTATACATTTTCTATGCATTTAATTGTATTAAATATTCAGTGCTGCTATCTAGTGACTTTTACTTTTTTGTTCCTTATTTTTTACTTTTGTATTTTCTGTTTTATTTTAAAAAAGTTAAGGTTAAAGTTTTAGTATTTTTGTGTTTTAGTCATTTTTATTAGCTAATTAATGTCTGTATTGTTTGGTTTATATGTATATGTGTACATGAAAATAGTAATAATTATTATAATAATAATATAAATAATAATAGATTATAATAATAAAAAAAAATCATAATAATGCTCAATAATAATATAAAAAATAAATCAGTTTCTTGTATTTAAATTCAGTTACTTTTGCTTCAACTAACAAAATGCTTTTTCATGATTATTTGAATTTTAGTCTACTGTAATAACCCTGCTGAACAAAACAAAATCACTTCAACTCAAATCAACATTTCATGTCCACATATTTATTTATGTGTTAAAGTAGCTGTATAATAGGCTGGATAATGTACAGTCACACAGTCATGATCACAAAATAAAACATTTATTTAGTATACTTTGAAATCATGACCGGCCAGAAATCGAGAGTGACTGTACATTATCCCTTACCATAGTACAAGTCTCCAAAAACAAACCTATGGTCATACCATGATACGTTTTTGTTGGTAAACATTCACAAACCCTTATTTGAAAACAAATCAGAAGAAAAACACCTGAAGAGCATCATCATAACCTGAACGAGAGGGCCGCAGTTACATTACAGGAGCTGTGATACACATCAGATTATCAGTACAACCTGCCATCTAAACATTCATATCCAGTATATCAAACCTGTAGAATATTTGAAAATATGTGACCGTGGAGCACAAAACCAGTCATAAGTAGCAATAGCCAAAAATACACAGTATGGGTCAAAATGATCAGTTTTGCTTGTATGCCAAAAATCATTTGGATATTAAGTAAAGATCATGCTCCAAGATATTAAATATAACAAAGCGTAATTTTTGATTAGTAATATAGATAGCTAAAAACTTCATTTGGAACTCTTTAAAGGTCCACTGAAGTGCCTTGAAACACGCAGCGTTATTCTGTGATAACGAGCAGCCAATACATGGTAAATTCCATAGGAAAACCATGGACTTGGCAACCCTAGACAAGGGTTGCCAGGTTTTCACAACAAAATCCGCCAAATTGCTACTCAAAACTAGCCCAATTGCATTTCGAGGGGGTTCCCCCGTTAAAAATGGTGTTCTAGGGGGATGAAATACACGTTTTTTGTTGGGGTTCCCCTGATAAATTTGCATTTCAGGGACTAAATATGGCGTTATTGGCGCTGATTAAACCCGCTGCAACAGTGTTAAAGTAGCACAATACACGGGTCCCCTGGTAAATTCACATTTCAGGGGCTAAATATGACATTTATTGGGGTCGATTCAACCCACTGCAACAGTGTTAAAGTAGCACAATTTCATAGGAAAACCGTGGACTTAGCAACACTACACCAGGGTTGCCAGGTTTTCACAACAAAACCTGCCCAATTGCTACTCAAAACAGTCCAATGGCGTTTCGAGGGGGTCCCCCATTAAAATCGCATTCTGGGGGATACCGGATAAATTTGCATTTCAGGGGCTAAATATGACGTTATTGGGGTCAATTCAATCCACTGCAACAGTGTTAAAGTAGCACAATTCCGCGGTAAAACCACGGATTTGGCAACACTAGACCAGGGTTGCCAGTTTTTCACAACAAAACCCACCAAATTGCTACTCAAAACTAGCCCAATGGCGTTTCGAGGGGGATCCCCCGTTAAAAACACATTCTGGGGGATAAAATACACGGGTTCCCCTGGTAAATTTGCATTTCAGGGGTTAAATATGACGTTATTGGGGTCAATTAAACCCACTGCAACAGTGGTAAAGTAGCACAATTCCACTGTAAAACCACGGATTTGGCAACACTAGACAAGGGTTGCCACGTTTTCACAACAAAACCCACCAAATTGCTACTCAAAACTAGCCCAATCGCGTTTCGAGGGGGGTCCCCCGTTAAAAATCGCGTTCTAGGGGAATGAAATACACATTTTTTTGTTGGGGTTCCCCTGATGAATTTGCATTTCAGGGGCTAAATATGACATTATTGGGGTCGATTCAACCCGCGGACATCAAAAACAACCCGAGGCAACAGTGTTAAAGTAGCCCGGGTTCCACTGGAAAACCGCGGACTTGGCTACACTGCACTAGACTGATCTTTCAACCACAGCTTCAGCAGCTATTTATAGTGTAGGGGGCGGGAGGCTACAGATTCTAGAGGGCATTTGATTGGACAGAAGGTTTGATGAGAAGCTGAAGTGCAGCGTGATGCCATCAAAATCATAGATTCATATTGGCGGAAGTGATGAGACTATACGTTTTGAATGCTCATATCTTGTAAATGCAAATTTTGTTGTTTTTTGGAACACACTAGCTTATAGATAACCTTAAGGCTAACATATTCATGCCAAGAAACTTTCATTTTGATTTTATGGGGACTTAAAAGGCAATTCTCTCATTATTTAGATTTTTCTCCCCCTTCAGATTCATGATATTCAAATGGTTGTATCTCAGCCAAATATAGTCCTATCCTAACAAACCATACATCAATGGAAATCTTATTTATTCTTTCAAATTGACCCTTATGACTGGTTTTGTGGTCCAGGGTCACATATTCTTCAGTCAACAAATGTAGCCTAGCTGAAATGAACAATGCTCTATATAAAGTAGTGGTCAACAAAAAAAAAAATGTTTAATCACTGATATTAACGCTGATATATATATACACAGAAATGCAATTTATGCTTATTTTGCATGAAAAATTTTTAGGCCTAAATGTGAGATTCATGTATTTGATATGAAAATGATATAAAATTTGGATTTATAACATAAATGTTATGTGATGCATATTTGTAAGTCATAAAAAAATGAAATAGGTCGGATTTCTACATGTAAATTGCACAACTATTAATTACTGATTTTATTTAGATAATATTTTCAAAATGCAAGTATTCTACCTTTACGCAGTTAAAATGGTTAGAATATGGCTATTTAAATCTGAAACATATAAACCTGGTTATTGTGCATTTAAAACACATTCAGTTTATTAGTATTATTAAAGAAATTTGAATATAAAGTAAGTTTCATATATATGTGACCCTGGACCACAAAACCAGTCATAAGGGTCAATTTTATACATCATCTGAAAGCTAAATAAATAAGCTTTCAGATGATGTAAAATATTTGGCTGAGATACAACAATTTGAAAATCTGGAATCAGAGGGTGCAAAAAAAAAAAATTGCCTTTAAAGTTGTCCAAATGAAGTTCTTAGCATATTACTAATAAAAAATTAAGTTTAAGATATGAATATCTTCATGGAACATGATACTTTATATCCTAATGATTTTTGGCATAAAAGAAAAATCGCTAATTTTGACCAATACAATGTATTTTTGGCTATTGCTACTTAAGACTGGTTTTGTGGTCCAGGGTCACATATGACAAATATGCATCATGCAAGTTGATTATGTTAAAAAACGCACTTCAAATACATACATCTTCAAATTAGGCCTAAATATTTAGTTGAGTGTACTTATTGACTAGGATAAGGGCAACTATGAGTAGTTTTATTCAGTCAAGTGAACTTGGTTTTCGTCAGATAATCTCAAAATGGCCAAATATCGGCCGATAAATCACTCTATGGCTAATATCAACCCTATTCTGCATAAAAAGAAACAGCGATGAGCACATGCATCTTAACCTGTGATATGCTTCCACCTAGTGGAGGAGAATAAATCAAGAACAGAACTGTCTTCACTGTATGATGTGTAGAAATCGAAAACACACAGACACCAGAAGTAGTATGTAGTATATGAAACCTCGGCCTATATTCTGAGTTTTCTAACATGGTTTTCACATTTAAATGATCAATAATGATGAACGAAAGCCCTGGACGATCAGGAAAAAGACACTTGGAGTTGTCTAGCGTAGCGTCTGAGGATCCACTAAACTTCACAGCAGCATTTGCTTGGAAAATCCAATAAATAACATCAGTCAAAACGCACTGCGAGGGTGTTTAGTACTTGCTCACCTTGTGATTTACAGATTAAATGTTACGTTTAAGAGCGTTGGACAACATTCACATGCCATATTTGTACAGTAGCTCGGCTGACGGCACCCAGCGCGTCTGCTTTGGTTACACATTCATGATAAGTAAGCCTCAGAGTCGTCGCTCTGTTGACACGACGAAGACGTCTGGTGTCCAGTGTCCGGGCCGTTAGTACTAAATCAAAGTAGGGAGGGGCCGTTTCTTGTAGTCGCTCGGATCCGGAGCGCTTCGTTGGACAGAATAGCTGTTCATTGTCCAGTCCGTCCCGCCTGCAGCGAACATACAGGCAGGTTTACAGCCAGCATCAAGGCTTGTGCTTGAAATGAGCCTCAACTGCAAAGAGAAATGAAATACAGTCAGTTGGTTGCGATGGAGTCGCCCCTCTGAGGGTTTCTTTTTGTTGTGCGAGTGTGTTTGTGTACCTGCGTACTCCTGTGGCATCATGGGCCGGTTGACGACTCTTTGAAAAGCAGCGATCCAGTCCTTCTGCTCCGCCTCGGTTTCACAAGCGAACAAGAACTTCCTGTCCGGGGTTTCAATAGTGATCCCGTATTTCCAGTGGTATCCCTGAATCGAAGGCGGCAGTCCGGGTACCACCGTATAGCTGTTCTCCTTACTGCCGATGAACACCTCGCCACGCGCATATGCATCCTAAAAGAGTGGATAGAAAATATAATATAATATAATATAATATAAGAATTAAAAAATAAATATATATATTTGAAATAATTATATATATATATATATGTTTTTTTTTTTTATATGATATGTTAAATGTAGTACTACATGTAATATAATACAATACAATTTTTATAATTTGTTTTATTTATATTTCAAAGAAATATAAAATGTTAACTGTTGTACTACATTTACCTTATGATAATTTAATAATATATAATATAAGCAAACAAAAATAACTGACATTGTATATTACATTCTATAATATAATAGAATATAATAGAATAGAACATATAAAAAATACAAATAAATATATTTTTAATTAAAAAAAATAAACAATTTGTATTATATATGTTAAATATTGTACTGCATGTAATATAATATAATATTTTTTATTTAAAAATATTTTTACTTTTTTAATTTTATTATATAATGTTAAATGTAGTACTGCATGTAATATAATACAATATATATTTATATTGAAAAATATAATATTTTTTATTTAATATTTGAATATAATATATATGATAGTATATGATAAACAATAATGAAAACATTTTAATATATATAAATAATATATTTAATATTTTATTAGATTTTTTTTTGCGATATAAGTACATTAAGTGTATTACTACATGTAACATACTAATATAATATAATAAAATAAAACAATAATTGATATTTTATTAAAATGCATTATATCATATCAATATAATATAAAATAACATAATGAAATAAAACATAAACATAAATGATAGAATATTAAATTTATTAATTTAATTATAAAATGATATTTAAAATTATACAAATATTATTAACATTACATTTTAGTACTTAATTTAACATATATTTTTATTTTATTGTATGATATGTTAAATGTAGTACTGCATGTAACTAATATAATATAATATAATATAATATAATATAATATAATAATTAAAAAAAATATACATATTTGTAACATATATATTTGAAACATTTTAATTATTTTTTTTTTTCAAATAATTGTTAAATTATATTTTAATACATAATATAAATGTTAACTGTAGTAATACATTTACCTTATGATAATATCATATATAATATATAAAAAAAAATCATATTATGTAATATTACATAATATAACATTATATAATAATAATTCAAAAGTTTTAATATATGTAAATAATTAATTTAATATTTAATTATATTGCATCATATTATAATATCAATATAAAATAAAAATAAAAAACATACAATAAATATACAAATAAAGGATAGGATATTGCATTTTATTAAAAATTATACAAATATTATTAACATTACATTTTAGTAAAATGCAATATAAATGTCCAAAATAAAATAATAGAATGTAACAAAATCATAATATAATATAAAAATAAATATACACTTTTATTTGAACATTTATTTATTTCAATCATTTATTTATTTCAATATAATATAATATAATATAATATAATATAATAATTAAATGACTATACTTTATTTAACATATAATACAAATTTAAAATAACTTATATAGCATAATATAAGAAAAAATATCATATATCAATTAGCAATTCGGAAATGGAATATAACCAGAGAAAAAAAAAAATCTAAAACATCACCACTTTTACTCACCAAGGGATCTTTAAAGTACATTAGTCTCCTATCATCCATGGTAAACCATCTTTTCTTAAAGCCCTCTGTGTGCTAAAAAAGAGACGACTCCAATATAAATCAATGTTAGGAATGGCATTAGTAAGAGATAATGTCGAGTCAGCAGGTCAGTATCATCCCTGAGGACTTTATTTTGTGATAATGACCCGCTGACTGGACATTATCCGCCTTATTACACGGCCACTTACCAAATAAATACATAAAAGGATATGAAATATTGATTTCACGTAAAATTATTTACTGCGCAAGAGAAAAGAGTGAAACGAAACTAGCAGAATGCAGCACCTATGACAAGACTGGGTGGACTTTACCTCTTTTCTGAATGTTTAGTGAAGATAATAAGTAAAAACACTCACCCTCGGACCTGTTTTCTCCATGTAACCTTCCTTCATGAAGTTCCTTGTCAGTCTGGGTACCAGCTACATCATAACCAAACACAAACAGAGAAAATATATCAAGAAGAAGACATATGAATAATATATTAACATGTAAATGTGTGTGTGGATGATGTTTAAACATCATTATTCAAAAATCTAATCAATGCTAATTGTGTTTTTATAAATAAATGGCAAACAATCATTTTCTAACCTGTTTTTCAGTATGAATATTATAAACATTTTAATATATGTACTTAATTTATTTACTATTTTATTATATTGCATTATATAGAAATATCAATAAAATATAAAATAACACCATATAATAAAATATAATAATAAATGATTGGATATTGCATATTATTAAACATTATACAAATATTATTACTGTTACATTTTAGTACTTCATTTAACATCAATAATATAATATAATATAATATCACATAATATAATATAATATATGTTTAATTGGAATATTTATTTCAATAATTTTAACTAAATTTTACTATATTATATAAGTATATATTTTTCCAGTAAAAAAAATGACAAACTTGTGTAGCAAAACTGTGTACTATACAACATGTTGTGAAATAAGTAAATAGTTTAAATTAAATACTTAAAACCTTAATGTATAATGCATTATATATTTTCATATATATATATATATATATATATATATATAGTTGCATCTAAAATGATTTTTTTTTTGTTACGTGTTTTAATGTATTCTAATGTTCTTTCTAAAGGTGTAACTATGAATAAATGTATTATAACTGTAGTTTATTATTCATGAGATTATAAGGTGCATTACAAAGCATAATTAATGCATTAAAATACTTCCATAAAGTTTTTGAACAGTAAGATTTTTATTTTTTTAAAGAAGTCTCTTCTGCTCACCAAGCCTGCATTTATTTGATCCAAAGTACAGCAAAAACAGTAAAATTGTGAAATATTTTTGCTATTTAAAATAACTGCTTTCAATTTAAATATATTTTAAAATGTAATTTATTCCTGTGATTTGAAAGTAAATTTTTCCTCCATTACTCCAGTCTTTAGTGTCACACAATCCTTTAGAAATCATTCTAATATGCCGATTTGCTGCTCAAGACACATTTAAACAGTTGAGTACAGTTCAGGATTCTTTGATGAATAGAAAGACCTAAAGATCAGCTTTTTTCTGAAATAAAAAGCTTTTGTAACGTTATACACTATACCATTCAAAAGCTTGGAGACAGTATAATTTTTTTTTATTTTATTTTATTATTATTATTATTATTATTATTAGTGTATATGTCTATATTCTTTTTATCTTTTTTCAGTTTTATTTTAGTAAATTGAACTAAATTAAAATGAAAAATGCTGCCATTAAAACTAGCTAAAATATATGAGAAAGGCTTTTAACATTATACACTATACCATTCAAAAGCTTGGAGTCAGTATTTTTTGGGGGGGGGGGGGGTAAAGAAATTATTGAAATTAATATGTTTATTTAGCAAATGAAAATATTAGAATGATTTCTGAAGGATCATGTGACACTGAAGACTGGAGTAATGATGCTAAAAATTCAGCTTTGAAATCACAGGAATAAATTACATGTAAAAAATATATTCAAATAAAAAGCAGTTATTTGAAATAGTAAAAATATTTCAAAATTTTACTGTTTTTACTGTACTTCAGACCAAATAAATGCAGGCTTGGTGAGCAGAAAAAAACGTATTTAAAGAAGTTATTGAAATTAATACTTTTATTTAGCAAGGACGCTTTAAATGAATCAAAAGTGATAATAAAGACATTTATAATGATACAGTTTTCTATTAATCAAAAAAACGTACAAATTCTGCTCAGCTGTTTCTGACATAATAATTATAAACCTTTTTTGAGCAGCAAATCAGCATATTAGAATGATTTCTGAAGGATCATGTGCGCAATAATGCTAAAAATGCAGCTTTGAAAGCACAGAAATAAATTACATTTAAAAATACATTCAAATAGCAAGCACTTATTTTAAACAGTAAAAATATTTCTGTTTTTGCGGTACTTCAGATGAAATTAATGCAGCCTCGGTGAGCAGAAGAGACTTAAAAAACATTAAAAATCTTACTCTTCAAATACTTTTGACTAGTAATGTATATGAAGGGTTCAGAGTGTTACCATACATTTTTTCACTTGTTTTAACTGTATATAAACCTTGTTGCATTAGTTAAATGCATGCTTGAAAACCATTAAAAGGCTTTAATATCGTACATAATTCAGCTCCTCGAGTAACTGTAATTTGTTTTTACTAGATTAAAATGCTTAAAACAAGAAAATGATTGTTTGCAGCGTATGAATGAGAAGCAGGATTTAGTGGGCACGCTCACGCTCATAACTCATTTTTATGTGTCAGTTGCTGGAAGAAATTGGATTCACATACGTCCTCATCATTAGCTCCAGGAAATGCCACCTTCTGGTAATGAAAGCGTGCTGCCCGGATCGCAGTGAACCAGTCCACCATTTCCTGCACACACACACACACACACACACACATAAACACAATGAGGGCTAAAGGCAGATTTTGCAGTGTTTCTGTGCAGCCAGCAGAGGAGGCTTTATGACACAGTAACTGCTGTGTGACCTCCACACATGACATTACAGCTACACCTCAGCCGCAGCCAGAAAATATCTCTTCATCTCTTCTGAGAGCCAGAGCTGTGCTGATCCTCCAGTAGATCGAGTTCTTGCTGTTCCTCTTTATATCTCAAGATGCGATTCGTTTCAGGTTTTAAAGAATGGCAAATATTCCTGTTGGTGGTGATAAACTGGTACAACGTGTGGTGAAAGAGGAAGAGCGTTTTTAGAGCTCAAACCACTGATGTGGTCAAAGCGCCATATTGACCAACGCAGCAGAACGTCGTCTGCTCCGAATTAGACACAACACATGACCCGAATACCCGCGAACGCTCCTCTCGCCAACTTTATCTTCATCCAGCATACAAATGAAAAGCCAAAGCTAAGAGGTTTACACATGGATGACCAGCAGCTCATCTATTTGACACTGGGTGAACATATTAAAACGGCTCATACTGGGGAAAATAAAACCGTTTACTGCACTGGTAGTTCTAGGTCAGTTTAATCACCGTTCTATATTTATTTAAAGCAGCACATTAATATATTAAACTGACTTGGAACTACTTGTGCATTAAACGGTTTTATTTTCCCCAGTATGAGCCAATCAGAATCCAGTATCCAGACATTCCATGGATTAAATATATATACACACAATATAGATCACTATACAAATGTATTAACAAATTTAAATGCATATAAAATCTAAACAAATGTATTTAAAGTCAAACTGAAACTAGCGGTTTGGGGGAAATGTAGCATGTAAATAAACTCTTGTATCTGTCATTTTGCTCCATTACAAATGTGTGGCTTTGAGCATGTTTTGCATGCTTTATGTTATTTGCATTATATACGTTGTTTTGAAATATAAGCCACAGTGCATTTCAGATGATAAGAACACAACTTGTATTTAAAAATAAATAAATAAATAATAATAATAAATAAATAATAATATATATATATATTGCATAGAAGTTTTAGTCATTTGGTTGTGTGTTTTCATCATTTTTAGTAGCTTTATTATTATTATTATTATTATTATTATTATTATTATTATGCATATGATTATTTTTGTATATCTAATTTTAGTAAATTGAAATAAATTAAAATTGGAAGTGTTGCCAATGAAACAATTTAATTTTTTTTTTAACAATTATTTTATTTTAATTACCGTTACAGTTTTGGTAATTTTGTTGTGTGTTTTTGTCATTTTTAGTAGATTTATTTTATTATTATTATTATTATTATTATTATTATTATTATTGTATGTCTATATTTTTTTTGTAATTTTTTAAAATATATTTTAGTAAATTGTACTAAATTAAAATGAGAAATGTCTCCACTGAAGCTAGCTAAAATATATGTTTTAGATTTTATTTTCATTATTTTATTTCATTTTAATTACAGTTTTGTTGTGTGTTTTTGTCATTTTTGATAGATTATTATTATTACTATTTTAGTTTTAGTTATTTTAGTTTTATTTACATTTAACTAAATTAAAATAAGAAATGTCGCCATCAAACTAGTAATAATAATTATCTTTAGATTTTATTTTAACAATGATTTGATTTCATTTTAATTACAGTTAAAGTTAAAACAGTTTTTGTGTTTTTGTGATTTTTAGTAGCTTCATTATTATTATTATTATTATTATTATTATTATTACTAAAATTATTACTGAAACAAATTTTTATTTTTTTTTTTAATGATTTTTTAATTACAGTTAAAGGTTTGGAAATTTTGTTCGTGTGTTTTTGTCAAATTTTAATAGATTTATTGTTATTTTTTATTATTATTGTATATGTCTACATTGTTTCTGTCTTTTTTCCGTTTTTTATTATTTTTTCATACATTGAGCTAAATTAAAATGAGAAATGTCGCCATTGAAATGAGCTATTTAGTTTTTTATATTTTATTTTATTTTTTATTTTATTTTAATTACAGTTTTTGTTTTTTTTGGGGGGGGGGGGGGGGTTGTTGTTTTTAGTAGCTTTATTTGATTATTATTATTACTATTTTTGTATTTGTGTTTAATGTTTTTTTTGTTTTAGAAAATTTAACTAAATTAAAATGAGAAATGTCACCACTGAAACTAGCTGAATATGATTATTATATTTTATTTTAACAATTATTTTATTTTATTTTATTTTATTTTAATTACAGCTAGTTTTTGTAATTTTTTTTAGTGGCTTTATTTTATTATTATTATTATTATTACTATTGTATGTGTGTATAATGTTTAATGTTTTTTTCTAAGAAAA
>CM065136.1:31734490-32191990 GCA_033026305.1 Cirrhinus molitorella | reverse complement strand
TATTTAATGATTGTACTAACAAATACACAGCGAAACTATGGGTATCTTGTGTATGGGCGCTCTAAAGTAATGTTCCTATGATATTTCATAATAAATTAGTTTTTTTGAAACAATGTTTCTGCAAATGCAAAGCTTCTTTAAAGATATGAATGCAATATGCAAAGTTTTGAACACTGGACAGCCTGTGTTACTAATAATGAGTGTTTTGAGTTTTGTGTCTAGAGTTTTGAAAAATGACATGAAGGTTCTGTCATTAGTGCAAAAATGATTGTAAAATACTGTATTAGTTTTATTATAAATGTTGGAAACAGTTTAATTATATATTTATATATTATATAAATATTTGATTAATATTTTTTTGGAACATGCAATAGTTTTTTAAGGATTCTTTGATGAATAAAATACAAAGTACAGCATGTATTCAAAATAGAAATCTTTTCCAACAATATAAGTCTATCACTTTTGATCAATTTAACAAATCAGAGAAAAAGAATCAAAGAAAGAAAGAAAGAAAGAGCAAACGAACGAAAGAAAGAAAGAAAGAAAGAAAGAGAGAGCGAACGAACGAAAGAAAGAATGAGCAAAAGAACTAAAGAAAGAAAAAAGAATGAGCGAACAAAAGAAAGAAAGAAAGAAAGAAAGAAAGAGCAAACAAACGAAAGAAAGAAAGAGCGAACAAACTAAAGAAAAAAGGGGCAAATGAATGAAAGAAAGAAAGAGCAAACAAACGAAAGAAAAAAGGGGCGAACGAAAGAAAGAAAGAGAGAGAAAGAAAGAAAGAAAGAAAGAAAGAAAGAAAGAAAGAGAAAGAAAGAACGAACGAACGAAAGATAGAAATAAAGAGTGAACGAACGGTAGAAAGAACAAGCGAATGAAAGAGAGAACGAGCAAACGAACAAAAGAACGAACGAAAGAAAGAAAGAAAGAAAGAAAGAAAGAAAGAGCGAACGAAAGAAAGAAAGAGCGAATGAACGAAAGAAAGAAAGAGCAAATGAACAAAAGAAAGAAAGAATGAGCGAGCGAGCGAGCGAATGAACGGATGAAACAAAGAAAGAAAGAAAGAGATAAAGAAAGAGTGAACAAACAAAAGAAATAAAGAAAGAGCGCACAAACGATAGAAAGAACAAGTGAACAAAAGAAAGAACGAACGAACAAACAAAAGAAAGAAAGAAAAAACGAACAAACAAACAAACAAATGAAAGAAAGAAAGAAAGAAAGAAAGAAAGAAAGAAAGAAAGAAAGAAAGAAAGATGTATGAATGTACTGAATGTACTGACCCCAAACTATGAAGGAGGTGTTTATTGTTACAAAAGTTTTCTATTTTAAATAAATGCTGTTCTTTTTAACAGTTTATTCATCAAAGAATCCTGAAAAGTATCACAGACTCAAAAAAAAAAAAAAAAATATATATATATATATATACATATATTAAGAAGCACAACTGTTTAAAACACTGATAATAAATCAGTATATTAGAATGATTTCTGAAGGATCATGTGACACTGAATATAGGAGTAATGATGCTGAAAATTCAGCTTTGCATCACAAGAATAAATGATATTTTAAAGTATATTAAAATAGAAAACCCCTTTTTAAAATTGCAATAACATCTCACAATATTTTTTTTTTCCTCAGTAATTTTTAATCATATAAACACAGCCTTGATGAGCAGAAAGTCTTTTAAAAGCATTTTAAATCTTCTGATCCCAAACTTTTGAGTGGCAGTTTCACAGACATTGACAAAATCAACTTTTAAATTGTCTAAATGCAATACAAATAACTGATGACTCATCCAGCACTAGAGGTTTCTCTCCAATCAAACGCTTTCTAGAAGTTTTAATGCTTACAGTCATCTTTTAAAGTCCCTAAGCACTAGTAATATCAATACTTGCCTTAGTGTGCACTAATGAGGAGCTGGTCTCTATCTTTCTCTCTGTTTTCTCTTTCTCCAGCACTATTCTGGTACACTGCTGCTCATGAATCATTTACTCTGCATTACATCATCAATCGATAACCGCGCCTCTCCACATGACCCTTCAATAACACAACTGATTAGCGGAGGAGCACACACACTTCCAAACACACACAGGTAAGAATGCGTGAGTGTGTCAACATTCACTGAAGGACTTTTTCATCTGTCTATCTGTCTATCTATCAGTTTCGAGCTGTGAGTCGCACCTCTGTGCGTCGGACAGTAGCGACATGCAATGAAACGTCTCGGCATTGATTAAAAACAGGAAGCTGCAGGAGACGAGGGGAAAGAACAGCGAGAGAGAAGCGAATAGAAGAGCGAGTGTGTTGGAGATGAGAGATATGGAGATTATGAGAGAGGCCTTTGATTCTTTATAAAGCACTTCTTCTGCTGGAGACGTCTGGTGTCTGCTGGGTCGATCTGTTCTCCATGATAACAGTCCGAAATATGCAAAAACATTGGTGGGAAAGACATCAAGGATGCTTTGAATTGATCAAAAGTGAAAGTAAACTGTTACAAATGAGTTTAATTTCAAATAAATGCTGTTAGTTTGAACTTCGTATTCATCAAAAAATCCTGAAAAATAAAATGTATCACAGTTTGCACAAAAATACACTACCAGGCAAAAGTTTTTGGACAGGAAGTTTTTTTAGAAAAGTCTTTCCTGCTCACTAGGCCTGCATTTATTTGATCCAAAGTAGAGCAAAAATACTAAAAAAAAAAGTTTTAATGTTTTTACTATTTAAAACAACTGTTTTCTATTTATATTTTAAAATGTAATTTACTTCTGTGATTTCAAAGCTGAATTTTTTGCATCATTACTCCAGTCACATGATCCTTTTCTAATTCTAATATTCTGATTTCTTGTTAAAAATATATATATATTATTATTATTATGTTGAAAACAGCTGAGTAGAATTTTTTCAAGTTTCTTTGATAACTAGAAAGTTCAGAAGAACAGCATTTATCTGAAATATAAATCTTTTGTAACATTATTAATGTCATCACTTTTGCTTTCCAGATCAAGAGATCATTAACAGACATCTTGCAGATGTATGTGTGCTATCTGGGATGATTATCAAGTTACTAGCATGTTATTAGCATGAATAGTAAGCTCCTAGCATGTCATTAGCATAGTATGTTTAAAAAAAAAGTTACTAGCATGATTCTAGCATGATTAGAATTGCTGCATCCCAATTTGCATACTATCTGTCCTAAATAGTATTCGAAAATAGAATTAGTATGCACCAAATCGTAGTATGTTTTAAAAAAGTATTCCAAAGATTCCCGGATGGTCTACTGCTTCTGGTTAGAATTTGAAGTGCAGATCGATCCACACACACTCTAATGGCTAATATTGGCCACAGCACATTGCATTATTAGCAAGTTACTACCATGCTGATAGCCAGTTTCTAGTATGATTAACATGTTTCTAGTATGATTAGCATATTACTAGCATGATTAGCATGTTTCTACCATGATTAGCAAGTTACAAGCATGATTCTAACATGATTTGCATGTTATTAACATGTTGTTAGCATGATTAGCAGGTTATTAGCATTTTGCCAGCATTTTTCTATGATTATACTGTTACCAACATGTTGCTAGCATGTTTCTAGTATAATTCATATTTTTATAGCATTATTAGCACATTACTAGCACGATTAGCAACTTACCAGCATCTTATTAGCATGATTAACATGTTATTAGCATGCTGCCAGCATGTTTCTAGCATGGCTAGCAAGTTACTAGCATGATTCTAGCATTATTAGCATGTTGCTAGCATTATTAGCATGTTGCTAGCATGATTAGAATGTTACTAACATGTTGCTAGCATGTTTCTAGTATAATTCATATTTTATAGCATTATTAGCATATTACTAACATGATTAGCAAGTTACCAGCATGTTATTAGCATGATTAGCATGTTATTAGCATGTTGCCAGCATGTTTCTAGCATGATTAGCAAGTTACTAGCATGATTCTAGCATTATTAGCATGTTGTTAGCATGATTAGAATGTTACTAACATGTTGCTAGCATGTTTGTAGTATAATTCATATTTTTATAGCATTATTAGCATATTACTAGCATGATTAGCAAGTTACTAGCATAATTAGCAACCCTAATAGCACATGTACATCTCAGAGACATCTATCTGACGTCTGCATTTACATCTGCAAGACATCTGCAAGACATAGTTTGCTCATCTGGAATACGTCTATTGGACGTTTCCTATCAGATGTGAAATAGACGTCTATTAAATGTCTTTAAGATGTTTATGATTTAGAATGTATGTAAAACTGACATCTCACAGATGCTTGTACAGAGCAGATGCTTTCCAGATCAAGAGATCTTTAATAGACATCTTGCAGACGTACGTGTGCTATCTGGGATACATCTCCGAGACGACTATTTAACGTCTGCATTTACATCAGCAAGACATAATTTGCTCATCTGGAATACGTCTATTGGATGTTTCCTATCAGATGTGAAATAGACGTCTATTAGATGTCTTTAAGATGTCTATGATTTAGAATGTATGTAAAACTGACATCTTACAGATGTCTGCCAGACGTTTGTACACAGCAGATGCTTTCCAGATCAAGAGATCTTTAACAGACATCTTGCAGACGTACGTGTGCTATCTGGGATACATCTCCGAGACGACTATTTAACGTCTGCATTTACATCTGCAAGACATAATTTGCTCATCTGGAATACGTCTATTGGATGTTTCCTATCAGATGTGAAATAGACGTCTATTAGATGTCTTTAAGACATTTATGATTTAGAATGTATGTAAAACTGGCATCTTACAGATGTCTGCCAGACGTTTGTACACAGCAGATGCTATCCAGATCAAGAGATCTTTAACAGACATCTTGCAGACGTACGTGTGCTATATGGGAAGTTGCTAGCATGATTAGCATGTTGCTACCATGTTGCTAGCTTGCTTCTAGTATAGTTAATATTTTTCATGATTAGCATGTTACTTGCATGTTGCCAGCATGTTTCTAGTATGATTGTTTTTAGCATGATTAACAAGTTACTACCGTGTTATTAGCTTGATGTTACTACCATGTTGCTAGCATGATTAGCATGTTACTACCATGCTGCCACTATGTTTTTTTAGTATGATTAATGTTTCTAGCATAATTAACATATTATTAGCATGATTAGCAAGTTACTAGCATGATTAGCAACCCTGATAGCACATGTACATCTCTGAGACGTCTATGTGACGTCTGCATTTACATCTGCAAGACGTAGTTTGCTCATCTGGAATACGTCTATTGGACGTTTCCTATCAGATGTCAAATAGACATCTATTAGATGTCTTTAAGATGTTTATGATTTAGAATGTATGTAAAACTGACATCTTATAGGTGATTCTAGTTGCTAGGCTTGGCTAGTGAGATAGATATGTATTTTTGACCAAATAAACGCAGCCTTGTTGATCAGAAGAGACTTCTTTCAAACACATTAAAATTAAACATTAAAAAAATCTTACTAGCCCCAAACGTTTGATTGGAAAATATACTTTTTTAATACTGCTTAATACTTATAAATACTGAGAGGGCGGAGGAAGAAATGAAGTGGGGAAGAGTGGGAAGGTGAAAAAAAATGTTTCTCTCCAGCACTGAATTCAGTCTTGCAAAAATACCAATGCCCACGCCGTAGCCTCCAGACAATATACTTCAGCATTCAGATCTGCACACTATTAGATTGCAAATGGCCATACTGTGTGACTAATGCTATTTACTGTACACCCACTGCAAAAAATACATTACAAACACAAATGACTTCAGTGTGACTTCAGCAAATCTCATGCAGTATAATGAAATGCATGCAATGCAGCACAGAACACGGATGCATGCATGTTTGTGCGTGTGTGTGTGCTAGTGTGTTAAAGATGAGATCACTGTCAGCCAATGAGACTGTAAGACCGTAAGCCATGAAACTAGATATTCTGAGTGGTGATGAAACCGACTCGCCCAGTTAGATGCAGTATGGACCTCTGAGACAAAATTCAGAAGGTCAAGTGCGCACAGTCAGAAGCAAATAAATACCTAGAGATGTGGCTGAAATGAGAGAATGAGACTGACCTCATAGTGCTATAAACCCACAAAAACAAAAGCTAACAGCATGAGGAGTCACAACGCACAACAAAGAAACCGCCGCGTGTTTGCATGTGCTGCTCTCACCTGCTGAATACGGCTCTTGTTTCTCGATGTGTATAAACTCCTGTCTCTCATACTTGGCTCTGATCCACTGCTCCCTCAAAATCCTGCCGATGAAAAATACAATTCATGTGTCAATATTTGGAAGAGTTATTGAGAAATGTCGCATTCCATCACTTGGATCCTCTGCAGTGAATGGGTGCCGTCAGAATGAGAGTCCAAACAGCTCATAAAAAAATCACAATAATCCACAAGTAATTCACACCACTCCAGTCCATTACTTAACATCTTGAAAAGCCAAAAGCTGCATGTTTGTAAGAAACAAATCCACTGTTTTTTCACATTATACCATCGCTTCCTCCAGTGAAAAATAGGTTTGGTCTGAATCAGGAGAGAAATCTGCTCAGATCGAGCGCTGTTTCTAAGCCGCAACAGTTCAAAACAGCTCTAAACAAATATGTGGGTGGATTTTGCTGTGAGAAAACAAAAGAAAGCGTTATTATGGATTATGGACTCAAATCCACATTTTAGACTTTAATGATAGATTTGTTTCTTACAAACACACAGCTTTTGGATTTTTAAGATGTTAACTGATGGACTGGAGTGGTGTGGATTGATTGTGGATTATTGTGATGTTTTTATCAGCTGTTTGGACTCTCATTCTGATGGCACCCATTCACTGCAGAGGATCCATTGGTGAGCAAGTGATGCAATGCTACATTTCTCCAAACCTGATGAAGAAACAAACTCATCTTCATCTTTGATGGCCTGAGGGTATGAGGGTATCTTTTGGCTGAATTATTCCCTAAAAGCTGCATGCACAGAAAAAGAGAAAAAGCAGTCTTTGTTGATTTTTTTTTTTTTTTGGTGTATACAAAAGAGTTTATGCTTTTTCTTTTTTTTTGTTTAACCCATTTTTGAACCACATCGTGCCTTAAATCAACACTCACCACCCATTTTACTTCTCTAAAATGACATGCTTCCAAAATTGCAAAAGATCACACAAATATTTCAAACAGCGAGAGAGTAAAACAAACTAATTGCGACTTTGCTTCTTTCAGTTGTGTCTTATGTAAGTTTCACAACCGTAACGTCATAATTTGACATTTATTTCACCCAGTTGTGACTAAATTGGTTAGAATGATCACAATAGCAGTTTATTTCGTAATGTGATGGCAATGACCTTTTCTACTCTGAGGCAGAAACAGGTTCATATACTGAAAAAATGGTGAAGGGATTTTACCATTAAACTATAAAGAAACACCAAATAATACATTGAATTAAATGTGAAAGACTGAAATAATATTTTATTGTAAATCAAATATTATTGAAGTATGTTTGACAATGTTGAAGATTCAAGGATCCCAAGTAACATCCTTTAAAATGATCATTAAAATGACCATATTAAAATGATCTTGATGTTGTTTTTCAAAAAAAAAGTGAACATGTGAATAGTTTGACCAAAGTGCCACTCATCATGAAACGCAACCTACAAACAGGAAGGAAGTAAACGTCTACATCATTGGACCACATTCTCGAGCCATGTGAGAAAACAGTCCCTCCGATGGCCTCAAAAACCCCCACAATAATGCTGCTGCTGATGATGTCAGAGTGACCACAAGAAAGCAAACGCCACCAGAGCCTTAAAGCTACAAGACTTTAAGTGCACTCAGCAGGGAACATGAAGAAACAAGCCAGGTACAGTATTGGGTTTATTATTATGATGTTTGTTTGAGTCCTACCTGCAGTCTGTGTGGGAGGGCCGGTAATAAAACGGAGGAACTTGCTGCTCATATTTGGCCTTTGCTGCTTCATTCCCCATAGACGTGATGAACTACAGGAATAGAATGCATTGTATGGTTTATAGGCACAATAGCTAATTCTTTACAATATCTGTTAACAACAGAACAGTGAGCAATGCTTCTACAGCATTTATTAAAAGAATCGTTCAGCAAAAAATGAAAATGTGCTGAAAATGTCATCATCCTCGGGCCATTCAAAATGTAGATGAGTTTGTTTCTTCATCAGACTTGGAGAAATGCAACACTGCATCACTTGCTCACCAATGGATCCTCTGAAGTGAATGGGTGCCGTCAGAATGAGCGTCCAAACAGGTGATAAAACACAAGTAATCCACACCACTCCAGTCCAATTAACGTCTTGAGAAGGCAAAAGCTTTGTGTTTGTAGGAAACAAATCCATCATTAACTAAAATATGAGTCCATTATTTATGCTTTGTATAGTAAAAATATCCATCTCCTATTGTCTCTTACATCCAAATCCACCCACCTATTTGTTTAGAGCTGTTTTTGATTTTTAAACAGTGTTTGATCTGTGCAGATTTCTCTCCTGATTCAGACCAGACCGCTTTTTCATGGGTGGAAGCGTTATTATGGATAATGAACTCATACTTTAATTAAAAAAACATCTTAATGATGGATTTGTTTCTTACAAAGATGCAGCTTTTGTCTTTTCAAGATGTTAACTGATGGACTGGAGTGGATTAATTGTGGATTATTGTGATGTTTCTATCAGCTGTTTGGACTCTCATTCTGACGGCACACATTCACTGCAGGTGAATGCAATGCTGCATTTCTCCAAATCTGATGAAGAAACAAACTCATCTACATCATGGATGGCTTGAGGGTGAGCACATTTTCAGCTAATTTTTCAATCTTATCTAATGTTAATCTTAACATTTACTAATACATTTTAAAAGTTGTTCTTTAAGTGTTGCTTTTTTGATACTGTAAATCCCAATGTAACTTACAGTTGTAAATGAATGCATTTTCAATGTAATTGTATGTGATTTTTTGCCTGTTTCATCATCAACCAAGTGAAAAGCCTGATGTGAGCATAAGTAAGCACCACTAATTATTCAGAACCATTACAATAGGCAGTTTTTAATTTGATGCTTCGTTTACTTGTGCACCTCTTCATTATTCAACGGTGTGATGGCTCCGTCCATCACATCTCTGTTCAGATTATCACAAACATCAGCTGTCTTTAGATTCCCAGGCTCATGTTGAGCCCTAATGGCTTGCATCCTCAATCTTTTAAGCAGGCAAAGAGCCAATCAATCATAGTGGCTCCTGAGATTACCGCAGATTTGGATGGTATTCAGGAGATCAGAAAGAGCTGGTTTGTGCAGCACATCCAGCCCCGGAGCAGTAAACAGCCTTAGGCCCCCAAATAAAACCTAGTCTGTGACTCACCTCGATTTCTTTATCTTCAAATGTGTCCTGCAGCACAGACTTCACCTGCTTGAGGCTTTCAATGCTTCTGTGGATGAGCGAACATCCCTGACATACGAACACACCCAGCGTCACAGACACCCAATCTGGCTCTGAGGAAGAAAGAAGAAAGGAGGAAGATTTAAAAATATTAGACGCTCAGTAACTGCATCCCAATTTGCAAACTCAGATGAAGTATGAATTTGCTGGTGAAGAGAAATGAGAGTGAAGCCCTTATTAATAAATGTGTTGGAAAAACTATTTTTAAATTTGTCCATTCAAAATTTCCATCCATTTGGATTTATTTTGAGAAGCTGAAAGCTCCACGTTGCATTGATTATAATTGCATGGAAAAGAGTGGCAAACTGTCTTTGTTGACATAGCTGCAAAATGATATTAAGTTGTTTCTTGCACATTTCACAACACTTCAAAAGTAAATTCAGTTTTATCTGAAACAGATGAACACGAATCTAGCAGTGTTTTATTACGGTGACCTCCTTATATATTGCGACAGTTTGAAAATAATGCGCTAAAAGGTTAATGCTGTATTGAATTTGCAAAAGAACGTAGCTAAACCCAATCCTAAACCTAACCAATACTGTTAACACAAGCAAACATGAGATAAAAACACATCTGCTGCAGCAGAAATGGTTTTTAATCTTGCTTCTACAAGTCTTTGGGCTCTGTGACTCGTACCCAAGTGCTTCACATCACATGTGCAATGCTGTTTACTATGCGCAAAAAGCTGAAGATATAGAGCTGTTTATGAAATACAAACATCAAATTGTGCTAGTTTACAAATCATGCACTATGGTAAAAGTGTTTTGAGCTCAAAACATAGTATTGTGCAAGGAACCGTGTGAAAATAAGTGTTTATTAATTGAAAATGTCACTTTGTATTTGTCTGAAAGGGGGAAAAAGTTGGTGTTGCCACTAGTGCTCATTTCAGCTGGAAACTGTAGAGAAATGTATGAACAGGTATGTTTTTAGAGTTTTAACATAGTTAAAAGTAGTTAATAAAGCTAATTTTCCAGCAGAAATAGTACATTATGTGTGCATCTATTACAATTTGTAGTGGACTGCACTGACAGATCATTCAAAATGCATGTTAGCTTTTATTTAATACTGTCCTGAATAAGATATTTCATATAGTCCACAAGAAAAATAATAGTTGAATTATAAGAATGACCCGTCCAAAAGTTTACATATATTTTGTGTTTGTTTGTTTGTTTTTTAGTGATAGTTGTTCATGAGTCCCTTATTTGTCCTTCAAAAAAATTATTTTGGTCCCACAAATTCTTTGGTTTTTCAGCATTTTTGTGTATTTGAACTCTTTCCAACAATGACTGTATGATTTTGAGAGCCATCTTTTCACACTGAGGACAACTGAGAGACTCATATGCAACTATTACAGAAGGTTCAAATGCTTACTGAAGCTCCAAAAGGAAACACATTGCATTAAGAGCCGGGGGGTGAAAACTTTTGGAATTTGAAGACCAGTGTAAATGTAACTTATTTTGTCTCCTGGGAAACAAGTATATTCTGTAGATTCTGAAGGGCAGTGCTACATAAAAAAAAATAATATTTAGGCAAAATAAGAAAAAATGTACACATATTCATTCTGTTCAAAAGTTTTCACCCCCTGCCTCTTAATGCATGTCTTTTCCTTCTGAAGCATCAGTTTGAACCTTCTGTAATAGTTGCATATGAGTCTCTCAGTTGTCCTCAGTGTGAAAAGATGGATCTCAAAATCAGTTATTGTTGGAAAGGGTTCAAATACACAAATATGCTGAAAAACAAAGAATTCGTGGGACCTAAAGGATTTTTCTGGAGAACAGCGGGCAGTTTAACTGTTCAGGACAAACAAGGGACTCATGAACAACTATCACTAAACAAAAAACACAGCTGTGGATCATTCGGGTAACAACACAGTATTAAGAATCAAGCGTATGTAAAGTTTTAAACCGGGTAATTTTTTTATTAATTCAGCTATTACTTTCTCTTGTAGACTATATTTAAATATCTTTCATGTGAAATGCCCTATTCAGCTCAGTACTAAATAAAAAATAACATGCATTTTGTATGATCTCTCGCTCACAATGTGCGATTTTTAATAGTCTTTTACAGTTGTTGCTTGTCAGACTTTACGAACATGATGATCATGTCACACTGTGGGATCTCAGTGTCAATAATGTCAGACTGTAACAGTCAAGACACGTTAAAAATGGATGCGTGCAAGAAAACCTGTCTGAAGTTTTACATTATCAAACAAACCATACATGTTCAATGACTGTGAGATGCATTAAACACAGGGCTAAAATGTTGGCTATCATTATGTTTACAAATGGCAGCAGTAGTGGTGTATATAAGAAGAATAGCGTAAGCAGCACTACACACACGCAAATGGAAACAGCGGTGCAACGTGTTTATCGTAGCAAAGGCAGCATATCATATGATTTCAGGGCACAACGGACGGGAGCGCCGGAGTTTATGTGGTTAGAAGAAATCTCTAGCATTAATTCTGATTATGGCTTGTCTTGAAAAACGGAGACAACTTGCTGTTCGTCGTACATCAAGTCACGCTGCAGGACGCCAAATCGCCTGAGGTAAAATTAGTTAAAAACAGCCATTAATAGGCTGTCGGTGAACATGACAAACCAGCGATCAAAGACTACAGATTTTAGCCTAGGATTATAGACCAATTATCAGTTAGTAAACATTCAGGATGCGTGCGCAGCATGGATGCAGAAAACCCGGGAGAGATAGCCTTTATGGCTAGAGAATTACACAGATACGGCATAAAATACCAAGATTTAAAAAGATTATAGATTACATTGATTAGATGTCGTTTTCAAAATGTTCTCCGCATATTAGAAGAACGTGTCACCCAGTAATAAGCATTGTTATTCAGCGAGAGAGTGGGCTAGTCTTACAGATCTGAAACTGGGATGATGTTTTTTTGTGGTCGGTTCAGTGGCAGTCTACGGAGCCATGGATTAAAAGGTAAATTAGATTTTATATTTCAAAATTCTGACTTTATTTTCGCAATTCCGAGATTATATCTCATAACTCTAATAAGGAAAAACAACTCGTCATTCTCTCGTTTCCTCTCGGTTCAGAATTTATGTCTCACATGTCTGGCTTTTATTTCCTCAGAATTACCAAATCTCACTAGTTTTGTTAAATCGAGTTATAAAGTCCGAATTAGGAGATATAAACTTGCATTTGCAAGAAAAAAAAAGTCAGAATTGTGAGATAAAATAAATAAATGTTATGTAAAAATGTTAATAGTAATAGGTTTAAATAATATTTCATGCTGTAACTGTAGGGCTAATACAATACGTCCCCTGTGAACAGCACATGTGAATATTATGTAGATGTATTGTTTAAATCAAATTTATGCTTTAAAAGTAGAGTAATCATAGCAGTTTTCATCCATAGTATGTCCATTTAAACGTCTGCGTTTAGCTTCAAATGGCGTCTTTGACTACAGTATCCTATAAAAAAAAATTTGCATTCCGATTTTGACATCAAAAGGCACAAAATATATATTTTTTTCTCTTATTCCATGGATTTTACCCGTTTACCTCCACTTGTTACCAGCGTTTTTCTGCAACCACTATGTGCACACAGCTGCAAGTGACCTTACTGTGACGTCTACTGATAATTGGTCTATAGGAATCTTAAAGGATTTTCAAAATTTGTCATAGACGGCCAAATCGTGGCTAAAATCGCACAGTGTGAGCCTGGCTTAAGATGGTCCCTCCTGCTCAGGACCAGTGCATGACCAGCTAAGAACCAGCATAAACCAGCTTAGGACCAGCATGGACCAGTTTAGGGCCATCTTAAACCAGCTAAGTCCAGCATCTTAGAATCAAAACCTACCTAACCAGCATATGCTGTTTTTTTCAACAGGGTAGTCTCAGAAGAATGTTAAACACAAGTACAAACTCAGAGTGCAAGGGCAACAGGAAGGTCTGTAATGTCACCCACAACTCACACATACACACCCTCTCAGTACACACAGACAACAGCTCACATTAGTGTGACGGTCTCAGGGAAACTGCGAGTGTGACACACTTCAGGTGCCAGTGTTGCAGAACGCTGGGAACTCCTTAAGCTGATCAGCCTGAGGCTCGCATGGGAGTGTCGGCTGTGACAAAGCAGGCATAAACAGAAAGTCAGGTTTTTTGACTTCTTCAAGTGACGCAATCCATGAGAAAGCGTGTCATACGAGTGTGTCTCTAACACTCACAGTGCAAAAAATAAACAGTGAGGTTATTGTTCGAACGACAACGAGGGGCGACTGGAGAGAGCGGCAGAAAGGAAGAAAGAAGATAGAGAGGCTTGTGATCAAATGAAACGGACTTTGTTTTGCCTTTTACCCACTTTTAGGTCGTATTCTTGACCAGTTATCTGCTGATCAAGGTGTGGCTCATTCTGCGACCAGACTACTACACACCTTAAAACCAGCTGCCGGTGTGACTAGTTACTCATAAACTCGTAACGTTACTAGACTCTGTTTCACAGCTCATTAAACACACTCGTAAGCACAAGAGCAGAGATTTGTTTACACTTGGTCTTAAAGAAACAGAGATCTAATTATCATTGACTGTCATCACTGACTCACTCTTATGTTGTTACAAACCTGCATGACTTTCTTTATTCAGTGAAACACAAAATTAGACGTTTTGAAGAATGTGCTGTTGCTCTTTTCCATGGAATTACAATAGAGGAGAAAGCTTAAATGGGCACAAAAGCACCATAAAATGACAAATAAAACAACTTTAAATACTATATTTGAGTGCCTGGACCACAAAACCAGTCTTAAGTAGCAAGGGTATATTTGTAGCAATAGCCAAAAATACATTGTATGGGTCAAAATTATTGTTTTTTTCATTTATGCCAAAAAATCATTAGGATATTAAGTGAAGATCATGTTCCTTGAAGATATTTAGTAAATTTCCTACTGTAAATATATCAAAACTTTATTTTTTTCAATATATATAAAACAACAAACCATACATCAATGGAAAGCTTATTTATTCAGCTTTCAGATTAATCTCAGTTTCAAAAAAATTAACACTTATGACTGGTTTTGTGGTCCAGGGTCACATATATACACAAAAAAGTGGTAACCTGCAGTTGTCACCTTAAAGAGCTATTTCTACATGATTTAACCTACATAACATAGTTTTGTTGGTATAAATGAATGTATTTAGGTTGATTTAGTAATATTAAATATTTTTGACTTGAATAATTTAGAGCATTTTTAGGTTATCATTTTTTTCAGTGTAGTCTACAGAAGCCATTTGATAGCTTTGATTGATAAATAAATTATTATATTAACTGATAATCTGCCATTACATAAAATATACTAAATATTATCTGAAAAAATATATCAAATATTAATGTTAACATATGAAAACTTACATTTATTTCAGATAGATTCGGCAAGAAACAAAATAAACATTAAGTGAAATAAAATAAAATATCAAATGTTAATGTTAACATTTTAAAATTAAAATATGTGACCTGGACCACAAAACCAGTCTGAAATAGCACAGATATATTTGTGGCAATAGCCAAAAATATATTATAATTTAATTTAATACATTATAATTATCAATTTTTATTTTATGACAAAAATCATTAGGATATAAAGTAAAGAACATGTTCCATGAATATATTTTGTAAATTTCCATAATTTTTGATTAGTAATATGCATTGCTAAGAACTTCATTTGGACAATTTAAAGGCGATTTTCTCAATATTTAGATTCTAGATTTTCAAGTAGTTGTACCTCAGCCAAATATTGTCCTATACATCAATGGAAAGCTTATTTATTCAGCTGTCAGATAATGTATAAATCTCAATTTCCAAAAATTGCCCCTTATGACTGATTTTGTGGTCCAAGGTCACATAATGTATTTCAGATAGCTGCCAAGACAACAGTTCCCATTTTTGTTGAGTTTAACTTGCAGCACTAAAATAACTAAACCTAAATAAACTAAAAAACTGACAGACAATCAGAAATCACTCGCCTCTAAAGAGCTTGAGTATTTAAAGTGGCACTGACAAAACTGCAGCATGTGCTTATAATAAATTATAAACAAAGTACAATGCATCATTGTAATACAATGCGTGTTCAAGTCAGATTTGAGAATGAATCATGCGTAACACTATTGTGAACCACTCAACTGGATCAACAAAAACTCTTCAAACTGGCCGGACTACCTTTAAACATGGTTTCATTGCTCATATCATAAAACTTTATAATGAATGTAAAACATTTTGCACCCTGTTTGCACTATGATCAGATCACTGCTGTAAACGGGGTAATAGTGTCAGCAGCGTCTGGATGATCAGAATGTGTGATGATGAAGGCAGTGCACTGATCGCTCTGACCTTTACTCATTGAGTGACACACGAATAGTGCACTTCATCAAAGTCTGAGCGGCCTACTGACTCAACAACTACACGCGCTACCAGAACCGTCTGTGAAACCATGAAACATTGCCACACTCTCTATGTGTTGCTGTGTGGCTTCAGTTATTCTGGGTATGCCACATTTCTGACAGATTTGATGTTCGTTGTATATATTTATATATATGTGTGTGTGAATACAAGCAAAAAGTGTTTGTGCTGTGTGTGTGAGAGAGAGAGAGGTGAAGTCAGCGCTGAGGATAGTCATCCATCACAGTCAATACAGTCTAATTTGACAACCAAAAATAATAAACTAAATCAAGGTGAAATGCTGCACTGGATAATAAGTGATTCACATGATGTATTAACAGTCAAGTGAAGTCAAACTGATTTGTATAGCATTTTTCACACTGCACACAGCTTTACAGAAAATCATGATGTTATAACTTATAATATATTTATATTTCCATGCCTTATAGTTGTATTTAGCAGACTGAAGGTGGGCAATAGTCTATTTTACATTTTAGGATAACATAAACAATCAAACAGTTGAGATTTGCTATATTCTGTAGTATATACAATTGAGGTCAAAAGTTTACATACACCTTGCAGAATCTGCAAAATGTTAATTGTTTTAACAAAATAAGAGGGATCATACAAAATGCATGTTATTTTTTTATTTAGCACTGACCTGAATAAGATTTTGAAATTCATATTTTTACAATGAGGACAACTGAAGGACTCATATGCAATTATCAGAGAAGGTTCAAATGCCCGCTGATTCTCCAGAAGGAAACACTATGCATTAAGAGCCGGGGGTGAAAACTTTTGGAATTTGAGGATCAGGGTAAATTGAACTTCTTTTGTCTTCTGGAGAACATTTAAGTATCTTCTGTAGCTTCTGAAGGGCAGTACTAAATTAAACAAATATGATATTTAGGCAAAATAAGAAAAATCTTCATTCTGTTCAAAAGTTTTCACCCCCGGCTCTTAATGCATCGTTTTTCCTTCTGAAGCATCAGTGAGCATTTTAACCTTTTGTAATAGTCGCATATGAGTCCCTCAGTGTGAAAAGATGAGTTTCAAAATCATACAGTCGTTGTTGGAAAGGGTTCAAATACACAAAAATGCTGAAAAAACTAAGAATTTGTGAGACCTGAAGGACTTCTCTAAAGAACAGCGTGCAGTTTAACTGTTCAGGACAAACAAGGGACTCATGAACAACTATCACTAAACAAAACAAAACAAAAAACAAAGCTGTGGATCTTTCAGGTAACAAAACAGTATTAAGAATCAAGCGTGTGTAAGCTTTTGAACAGGGGTCATTTTAATAAATTCAACTATTATTTTCTCTTGTGGACTATATGTAAACATCTTTTATGTGAAATATCTTAATCAGGTCAGTACTAAATAAAAACTAACATGCATTTTGTATGATCCCTCTTAAATTGGTCAAATAATTAACATTTTGCAGATTCTGCAAGGTGTATGTAAACTTTTGACCTCAACTGTACATCGAAAGTGCGGAAAACAGAAGTCCTGATGATGTTGTCTACTTTTGCTCTAACCCTGTTTAACCTTGAATCACCTGAATCATCTACTATGTGTCATTTATACCACATTCATTGGTCTGTCTAGCCTATAAGATGTGTTTTCCTGCTGCCTGTAAAGCGCCTACAGTAGGAATACAGTCAGAATGGGCCGACGTCCAACGCCGGGCAAAAATCCCAGAACTCTCTTGTGAGAGTCACCATATTATTAGCGTCCTAATAGGACAGTGTGTATATAAGCCTGTGCGTTTGTGTGCGTGATACTGTACGGAAACGCTGCAATGCAGAGAAATAGGTATAGTGTGACACAGTACCTAAAGGAATTCACATTTTCTTGACCAAAATCAGCAAACACACATTTATAAAAGAGCTGTGCAGGTAAAAGACCTGAGAATACAGCTGAGTCACTCACTCTCTGTGACTCACACACACATCCCTCAGACAACACCCCTTAAAATCGACCACAAACTCATGTTTAACACCTAGCGTTACAAACAATGTGTGACTCAGTGTATGTGTGCATGGGTTAGTATATAGTGCAAAAGTACCATATTATTATGTGAAAACACATCTGCTCCTGAAACCAGAGCTCAGTGATAATCAAAGAAAGAAAGCTCCATGTTTTTTCCCTGTGAGGCATAATGATGACATGTGACCACAGCATCATACGCAATGCTGAATCACTTTAATGACACTATAGAAGTCCCCGACATGAAGACACAAACATGTGGTCACCACTAAAGATTCCCTTAAGTGTGCAACTAATAAACAACATTTATTTGGCAAGGAATTACGTTGGAATAGCTTAAACACGTTCATTGCTTTGGCTATTAAAATATACTTAGCAAAAAATGATTAAAAAAAACTAAATATATATATATAATTTATATTTATTATATTTATTTAAAAGTAAATATATAATTTTAATTTAATAATATATTAAATAATATAATTAATATAATGACAATACTTCATTCAATTGAAGTAATACATATAAATAATAAATATTTCATACTATATATTCATAGAAAATAAATATTATTATTATTATTATTATTATTAAATATTAACATAATGCTGTTTCATTATAATATACTATTTATAATTTCTGCTATATATTGATATAATTTAAATTATAGTCACACATATATAATTTTTATTTTAAATATAATATAATGACAAGACAATATACCTATTTTTAAAAAAATTATAAAATAAACAATAAATGTAAATTAAAAATAAATATTTCATAAATCAAATTAAAATCTGATATATAATGCATTATTTATTACATATTAAAACCTTACATACTATATCATATACATCTCATATAATGACGACAATATACTGCATTAATAAACAACAAATATAAATAAAAACTAAATACTTCACAAATCATATAATAAATAAATATAAACAACAAATATTTCATGCTATATATTTCATATAATTTAAATATTAACTTTTAAACACAATGCTAATTAATATTACATTATATCATTTATCATTTCTGCTATATATTAATAGAATTTAAATGGCAATCACATATCATATATTCATATCATATCACATATCATTGTTTATATATAAAAAAAATATATAAAATATACCAAAATACATTTAAATAAATAAAATATAATTTATCATCATTTATTATATATAGATAGATAGATAGATAGATAGATAGATAGATAGGTAATATTAAAATATATATACTTAAAGTTGGAATAATAGCAAATATAACTATTTCATAAATCGAATTAAAATATGAACTACATAAAAACATAATAATATTTATATTATATATGATTTTGTTTACATTATATAAATAATTTTTATTTTAATAATGTGGCACAATGACATGAAAATAAATTATTATATAGAAAATAAAAATTAAAACTACATAATAAATAACAAATATAAATCAAAATATACTAATATAATAATTATATATATATATCAAACTAAAAATTATAGAAATATTATTCATTAAAAATAATGTCATTAATATGATATATATATGTCATATTTGCATATTTGAATATATTATACTTGTCAAAAATATCAAAAATATTATATTATACACACATTTCGTAGCCTACTATAAAGTGTCACGCTTGCTCTGGGCCTTTTAATGGCAGATGCAAGAGCGAAATCAGCGCGATGCATCAGTGACAGGTGCGGCGCTTTGAGCCTCTGTTGTCCAGGTGAGATGCTCTTACCTGCAGCGCCGCAGTCCGCGCAGATGTCGTTACCGGCTCGCTGCCGTAGATCGCGCAGAAGGCAGCTGTTCCGCTCGGGCTCTTTCGCCATGACTCGCCGGAGGAACGGATCGATACGTCTCCGCTGGGCTTATCTATCGCGAGCAGGTTGATGAATGGAGCAGCGATGAAAACGTTCAAATAGCCACCAAATAACTGCGAGCGCGTCTAGTTACGAAGCCCGAGATTGTATGTCCACTTAGTGATGGGGTAGAAATGAGTAAAAATATAGTCTTTCTCTTCCTCTTTGTGTTTGCGCGTAAGGTTCTGGCGGTGGAGAGAGAGAGATCCTTTTCTTTCACTCTAGAGAATTTATCAGCGTCTTATCGCCTCCCTCCCCTATTATACATACTGCCCACAAACACACTGGAAATACAGAGACACCTAGCGGCGAGTTTCGGAATCACTCGCACTCTTTTCTTCTGGTGAGTGAGTCAGAACATTTTATTAGATAGATGAATCTATGATCCTTTTTTTAATTGTAATACTGGATCAGAGGTAGTTGATAACACTTTAAAGATGATAATTATTCTTGGGAAGTTTCATGTACATAAAGCAAAAATAATGTATAATAATGTATATCCTCTCCAGCACAATCTTTTCTAATTCTATTCGTTAAATAATGCTCATTTTGACTTCTGCTCTATCCATTTACTTGCTGCTTGTTTTCTCAAAAAAAAAAAAAAAAAAAACACTACTAACACTAGCTTCTATTTATACATTTAACAAAACAACAACAACAACAAAAAAAACACTAACTTGCTTTTTTCCTAGCTATTTTCTTTTATTTATTATATACTTTAAAAATCCCTTGCTATGTGTACTGCGTTCGGCTAAATGAGACATGTCCTAGCACTTGCATGTTATTTCTCTTTTGTTGATTTTGATTGCTTCTATTGTCATCCTTTGTAAATCGCTTTGGATAAAAGCTTCTGCTAAATGTCTAAATGTAATGTAATGTAATCTCTATTACTTCCTCTTTTAATTTTTTTCTGTAAAGAACTTAATGTATTTTATGACTCATTGATTTCAATTACTAGAAACAAGAAATGTATAAAAAAAACATCTCTTATATTAAAAAATGTTATTTTCAAAATTTTATGTTTTACCCCCCATGATGTATATGTGTTATATATCCCCCATTTTTGTTTGTGTTCTGTTGAGTGTTAAATATTTCTGTATTTTTTGTTTTTGAAAGTGAAAAAAGAACATTTTATTAGATCGTAGAATATTGTCTGCTTGTCAAATATCAATATATATATATATATATATATATATATATATCTTTACACACACACACACACACACATATATATATATATATATATATATATTCCCATTGTGATTTTAAAAATATCTTCGTATAGAAGTTATAAGTCATGAAGCAAAGCAACCAGCTATGAGATGAATCACAACTTTACAAACTTTGATACAAAAGTCATCAAAAACCGGACAGAACGTATGAGGGAAAAGAACTAGGTTGCTAAGCGAGTGTACATCCTTCTATTGAAGCCATTAACCCACATTATTTCAAATTATTCTTAAATGATTACATTTGACAGTCGAATTTGAGGGGCAAACTACATTACCCATGATTCTGCTGAAAATTTCCGCCAATCAGAGAAAAGAACCGCATACTTTGGTGAAGCGTAGCCAGTGACAATGAATAAATACAATATTATTGATTTAAAGATGATGCTTATGTATATAGAAACATCATATTTTATGTGTATTTATGTGTTAAGTATTTGAGAGAGATTGATGGAAGTGGGCGGATTGGAAAGGTATGCTATACATTTCTATTTTTTCAAATATAAACTACGCATTTTTCTTAAATATAAATATGCATATGTGTTTATTTTTCTATATACATAATAAATATACACATTACACACACATTATGTAAACAAAAACTTTTATTTTGGATGTGATTAATTGTTTAACAGCGCTAATTATATTTAGCAGAATTATGGGTAATGTCGTTTTTTTAACCAATAATTCCAATGAATATATGAAAATTATTATTTAAAAATTTGTTGAAATAATGCGGTGTGATGGGTTCAGAAAAGCATATTCCATCGATTACATCCTCATAATTCTCAGCAGAACTAACTTTAATGGTTTATGACTTTTTGTTAAAAAACAGTTCCTCTATGGAGAAAATGAATGCAACTCTTTCTTCCTCTTGGGATGAACTACAGTACACTAATTTTAGTTTTTGTCTGTATGCTTTTTTTAATGCAAGTTTTAGAACATCGAACATACAAGGGCATCATTTCATATAAATATTAGAAAATAAAAGATTTTTTTTTTTTTTTTTTTTGCTTTGTTATGTCTTGTTTCTTTCTCTATTTTAAAATAAGTTAAAATTAGTTTTTTTTTTTTTTTAAAGAATTTTCTATATATAATGAATAAATTCACAACCAAATTTTGGGAAGAATAGTGTACATAACTATGGTAAGTTATTCTGTCTTACATGCTTTATATATATATATATATATATATATATATTCAGAATTTCAATTAATTCTGGTTTTCCTCTATATGAAGAAAAAGAATAGGACTTTTTCTTCCTCTCAGGATGAACAATAGTATACTGTTTTGTTTTATCTGTATATTATATATATATATATATATATATATATATATATATATATATATATATGCAACGAACATACAAGGGCAATATTATATAAATTACATCAAAACAAATACAATAAAAAAAAAATTTTCACTGTCCATTTACATTTGTGAATGATGCATTTTAGTAAATTCACAGTATAGCATATTTTGAAGTCAACAGTATACTCATAAAAAACAAAACAAAACACAATTTTCTTTGGGTTGTACTTTAATTATAGTACTTTCTTTAACGAAAAAAAGCATAAAAATATGCCATGTCTTATTGTTAGCTGCGTAATGAAAACAGCCCGAAAAATGACCAAACAACATGCTCTCAGTTGTGTAGAATCACTCAAGAGTCAAAAAAAACTGAAACAAATTCGTTTAGTTTGCTGGACGTTTAAATTTAAGAATGAGATAAGTTTGTTTAACGGTGGTTTATGAACAAAATGTGCTTTCTGACATATTTCTCTCGACGCATTCGACCAAAACAAACCCTCGTGCTGTTATTGAGAGTGAAAGCAGCCAATCACCAGCGATCGTTCAATAGCCACGCCCATTGGCCGGCCTCCAGCTGCATAGGAGCCAATCAGACTTAGTTCTTGACCAATAGGCCCAAACCAAGTTAGACAGACGTTTACCTCACCCAATTATGATTCGTCATGGTGCTATGAGGTAAATGCATCACGTCAGCTGGTTTTTGTTTTTGCTCTAACTGAATATTGTTCATGTCAGCAACTGGACGTTGTAAATCGAGCATGTAGTAATAATAATAATAATTTTAAAAGTAACAATTAGTTGCCCAGCATATAATTTGCTTAAAACGCAAAATCGCCGCAATTAATGGACATATATTAGACAGTTTTGGGATGATCGAACCGATCCCAGAGGTCCGAACCGGAGAGAAGGTGCGAAGATCCGGTTCTTCCCCCGAAAGAGAGAGATCTGATGGATCTCCGAAACTTCAGCGACTGCTCTGCGCTTCCTTCAACCAGGACACAACGTGAGCGCGCATAATGCTGCTTTCCTCGTTGTCAAGTTCTTATAAAGCCGAAAGAGAGCCATATAAGATCCATATGCGCTTAAAAAAAGCCAGGACTCGGTGATGATGCCCTTTAATTTGGCCTGCAATGCCCTATCACAAAATTTAGAAAGCATGCCATTGAAGCATATCTTTATTTCTAATTTATCTTTTTTTTTATTATTATTATTACATTTTTAAATAATATGTGACATTGGACCACAAAACGAGTATTTTTTTTTTTTAATTGAGATTTATACATAAAGCTAAATAAATAAGCTTTCCATTGATGTATGGTTTGTTATGATAGGACAATATTTGGCCTGAGATACAACTATTTGAAAATCTTGAATCTGAGGATGCAAAAAAAATTTAAATATTGAGAAATTCATCTTTAAAGTTGGCCAAATTAAGTTCTTAGCAATGCATATTAATAATCACAAATTATTTGTTTATATTATGGTAGGAAATTAGCTAAATATCTTCATGGAACATGATCTTTACATTTTTGGACATAATTTTTGGCATAGAAGAAAAAGAATGTATTGTTGACTTGCTACAAATATATCTGTGTGAGTGCTTATGACTCACTTTATGTTCTAGGGTCACATATATAGTCGACTCGTGTGTGTGTGTGTGTGTGTGTGTGTGTGTGTGTGTGTGTGTGTGTGTGTGTGTGTGTGTGTGTAATTATATCTAAACCTTCTTGATTAAAAATGACATTTTAGTGTTATATATATATACTTTTTATCTGTCTATTTGTCTGTTTTTCAGGTCTTTGGCTGTTGGTGGTAAGAATGGCTACAGGCTTTTCTCTCTGTCCTGTGTTGACAGGTTAGACTGCATACATCAAGGAGGTAAAAACCATCTTAAAGTTATCCAATCATATCACTGTGCAACTATCTTTTGATCACAGAAGCAATAATGCCTTGAGGCAGTCACAGATGTTTGATTGCTGATGCATTTTGGGAAGCTTGTAAAATAAACAGATCCGAGGCAAGGGTCAGGTCATCTCAGACCTTTATGTACATGAACACCTGCACAGAGACGGACCGAAAACAAAAAGACTAATCTCAAAGAGTTTATAAGTGACAGAGAAATAAACAAACCATGCTTTTATTTCCGTTTGAGTTATTTTAGTACATCAAATGAAAATAAGAAGTAACATGGAAACATGTATATACAGTTTACATACACCTTGCAGAATCTGCAAAATGTTTATTATTTTATCAAAATAAGAGGGATTATACAAAATGCATGGTAATATTTTATTTCGTGACCACTGTCCTGAATAAGACATTTCACATAAAAGTCCACATAAGAAAATAATAGTTGAATTTATACAAATGACCCTGTTTAAAAGTTTACATACACTTGATTCTTAATACTGTCTTGTTACCTGAATGATCCACAGCTGTTTTTTTGTTTAGTGATAGTTGTTCATGAGTCCCTTGTTTGTCCTGAACAGTTAAACTGTCTGCTGTTCTTCAGAAAAATCCTTCAGGTCCCACAATTCTTTGATTTTTCAGCATTTTTGTGTATTTGAACCCTTTCTAACAATGACTGTATGATTTTGAGATCCATCTTTTCCTTCTCAGTGAGCATTTGAACCTTCTGTAATAGCTGCATATGAGTCCCTCAGTTGTCCTCAGTGTGAAAAGATGGATCTCAAATCATACAATCATTGTTGGAAAGGGTTCAAATACACAAAAATGTTCAGGACAAACAAGGCACTCATAAACAACTATCACTAAACAAACAAAAAAAAAAAAACACACAGCTGTGGATCATTCAGGTAACAACACAGTATTAAGAATCAAGGGGGTGTAAACTATTGAACGGGGTCATTTTAATAATTTCAAGTATTATTTTCTCTTGTGGACTATACGTAAATATCTTTGATGTGAAATATCTTATTCAGGTCAGTGCTAAATAAAAAATAACATGCATTTTGTATGATCCCTCTTATTTTGGTAAAATAATTTGCATTTTGCTAATTCTGCAAGGTGTATGTAAATGACTTCAACTGTAAAGTAATTCTCATCATTACTTGCAACATATGCTACAAAATGTAATATTTTGTATCTAAATGTAGTGACATTCATATCACTTTGTGTTTTCCCTGTAATGTAAACGTTTGTATATAATGTCATTTGTATATCTATTTGTGTGATTAGTTGAAAGCCCTGATGTGTACATAGCGGAGCGGCTCTTCTCCAGCAGTCTGATGGTGGTTGTGAGCAAATCGACACCCTTCAGAATGAACATCTACCATTTCAAGAAAGGCACGGAAATCTGTAACTACAGCTACTCCAACAACATCCTTGCTGTCAAACTCAACCGCCAGGTAAGCGTTTAACCAAAGAAGACATTTAGGGTGAGTAAAAGTGCCATTTATAATGTTACAAAAGATGTTTATTTCAAATAAATGCTTTCTATTTCTCAAAGAATCCTGAAAAATAAAATGTATCACAGTTTCAAAAATTTGGGCAGCACAACTGTTTTTAATATTGATAATAATCAGAAATGTTTCTTGAGTGGCAATTCAGAATATTAGAATGATTTCTGAAGGATCATGTGACACTGAAGACTGAAGTAATGATGCTTAAAATTCAGCTTTGATCACAGGAATAAATTACATTTGAACACATATTCATATAGAAAACAGGTATTTTAAACTGTAATAATATTTCACAATTTTTACTATATTTTTGTTCAAATGTTTTCAACCCTGGTCTTACAGTTTTGAGACTTACAGGCTACATTTTGTATTTGCTTTCTTCAGAGGCTTGTAGTTTGTTTGGAGGAGGCCCTGTACATCCATAACATCAAGGACATGAAACTTCTCAAATCTCTTCTCAACACACCACCTAACCCCAAAGGTAAACACTGTAGCGGCCCTTTTAGTGCTCAGTAAAACCTCACACAGTTTATACTTTTGAGTCAGTGGTGTAATAACACCTAAAGCTCTGCATGTCCGAGTCATCGCTGTTTGTATTGCTTCAGTTGATCAAAATGTGGCTATATCTATCCTGGGGTTAAACCTTTGCCGGAATGATCTGTAAATTCTTTTCCTTCTGCCAGGTCTCTGTGCACTTTCTGTCAATCATTCCAACTCATATCTGGCATATCCTGGGAGCTTCACAGCTGGAGAAATTACTCTGTATGATGCTATGAATCTGGTAAGAAGCCAGCTGAAACTTGCTTTAAAAGGAAAGCGAAGCTTATTGCAACTTAAAGCTTTCCACTTTGACTATTTCAGGATATGGTAACTGTGATCTCGGCTCACGCCAGTCATGTAGCAGCCATCGCATTCAATGCTTCAGGAACCTGTCTGGCCAGTGCTTCTGAAAAAGTGAGTCAGAGAAGGTTGTGTTCACTGATGGAGCAGCTTCGTTATTTCTACTATGATCTGGTTTCATTTTTATTCCCAGGGCACTGTTATAAGAGTTTTCAGCGTACCTGACGGAGTCAAACTGTTTGAATTCCGCCGAGGGATGAAGAGGTGAAAGAGCTGACATACAGTCAGAAAACAAGACACTGCTGTTATGAAACAATAGAAGCGTGTTTGTTAAGCTACACACACTTTTACTGTATACACCAAGGGTTGATTTGTATTAAAACAAAAATATTTTATTAACACGTTTACTTTTTCTCATATGTGACACTGGACTACAAAACCAGTCATAGGGGTCCATTTTTGGAGGTTTATATATATAGTTTATTAGGATAGGACACTATTTGATTGAGATACAACTATTTGAAAATCTGGAATCTGAGGGTGCGAAAAAATCAAAATACTGAGAAAATCCCCTATAAAGTTGTCCAAATGAAGTTCTTAGCAATGCATATTACCAATCAAAAATTAAGTTTTGATATATTTATAGTAGGAAATTTACAAAGAATCTTCATTAAACATGATATTTACTTAATATCCTAATGATTTTTGACATAAAAAAAAAGATAATTTTGATAAAATTATAATTTTGACCCATGCAATGTATTGTTGGCTATTGCTACAAATATACCTTTGCTACTTAATACTTAAGGTTTTGTGGTCCAGGGTTACGTTAAGACGTTTGTTTTGTTATTTATTTTTGCTGATTTTAACATTTCTTAGTTTCAAAAATTGCATTGAAAAATCTGCACATAAATTTATATCAGTTTTTATTTGCACATAAATTTTTATACACACACACATTTTTTTATGATTTGATTTATTATCATAAAATAAATACATTTAATATAATATAATATAATATAAATTAATGTATTATAATAAAATGGTTATTGGCATCAGAAAGTTTAAGAAGCTGTAAATTTGACAAATCTTCCTACTATGAAATCTGCCTTAGTAAGACAAAGCAGTTATACATCAGTAAGTTTTTTTTTGTTTGTTTTTTTTGTTATTTACTTTATTATTTATTTATTATTATATATACTTCTACTATCTAATTTGTTATTTTTTATTTCTTTTTTTTTCCAGCCCAAATATCTAAATTCTTAAATCAAGAAGGATTTTCTAGACAAATAAAACTTATATTAGTCAAAATGAAGTGAGTTTTTGCTTGCTCTAAGCAAAAACTCACTTCATTTTGACTTATATAATTTTTGACTTTTTTTCTGAAAGCAAGACAATAATTTTTACTTGTCTAGAAATCTTTTATAATATAAGTCTTTACTATCACTTTTTATCATTTTAACACATCCTTGCTAAATAAAAGTCTAAATTAATTTCTTTCAAAGAGAGAAAGAAAGAAAAAATGTATTGACCCCAAACTTTGAACGAGGTGTTGTTAAAAGTTTTCTATTTTAAATAAATGCTGTTCTTTTTAGCGTTTTATTCATCACAGAATCCTGAAAAAAAAATCACAGGTTCAAAAAATACTAATTTAAGCAGCACAACTGTTCAGCTTTGCATCAAAGGAATAAATTATATTTTAAAGCATATTCAAATAGAAAACCACTATTTTAATTAGCATTAACATTTCACAATATTACAGTTCTTACTGATCCCAAACTTTTGAGTGGCAGTGTATATATAATTTTAATCTATGTGTTTATTTATTTATGTATTTATTTAATAATAATAGCAATCCCTTTTAAGGGGATCACTACAAAGTCAAAGTCTAAAGTTTGTTTATGAAGCACTATTTATACAGCAAAAGCTGGCCAATGTGCTTTACAATGCATCATAAAACATAGATCAAATAACCAAAGAAGACATTATACATAAAAGACATGCAAATATATTTCAGCATTATCAAACTGTAATTTTGACAACATTTCCAGCTATGAAATTAGCTTCAGTAAGACAAAGGAGTAGGCCATTTTATTCCAAAACTATATAGAATGTAATTTTAATCATGCTATTGAACACAATACTTCATATGAGACGTGATTACAAAATGTTACTGAAGTGTGTAATCAAAAGTCTTTGTATTTAGGTATGTTAGCATCAGTTCCCTGTCGTTCAGTGCAGATGCACAGTTTCTCTGTGCCTCCAGTAACACAGAGACCGTTCACATCTTCAAACTGGAGCGCCACAGTCCCAGGTTTGATATGATGTGCATAAACAATTAGAGCAGATTTAAGCTGGTGTATCTAGGATGTCTTCATGATGTCATGTTCTCTCTCATGAAAGCAGTAAGGACTCTCCATCCTGGTCTGCATATATGGGGAAGATGTTTTCAGCGGCCAGCACCTACCTTCCCTCTCAAGTGTCAGATATGATGCATCAGGACAGAGCGTTTGCCACCGCTCGTCTCAGTGTGGCCGGCATTAGGAACGTAGCGGCTCTTTCCACGTGAGTCCAGTACATGAGCTATATGAGCGTATAGAGACGAGGAAGTACCTAAATGTATATATCATCATCTGCAGGATCCAGAAGGCTCCATGTCTTCTGGTGGCCTCATTAGATGGTCATCTCTACATCTACAATGTAGATCCTCATGAAGGAGGAGACTGTCATTTAGTGGAGAAGCACAGGTGAGCTAGTACTGTAGATTATGCATTAATAATTAGTTAGTCAAAAATGTAAATATGTGCATTGACATATGTGCATTCATTGCCCAAATTAATACAAAGTGATTTACAGTTGTTGTATTTTGGGTTTGGTCCAATTTGAATAATAATAATCCATAAAATATATACTGTAATTGAATGAAGTTTTTAATTCACAATAAACCAAAACATATATAATTGATTTACATTTTTACTCAATATTTTTTACTCAATAAATCAATTTTCCCCCAATTTGATGTGACATAAATAAATAAGATACCAAATATACAATTGATTTACAGGTTTTGTCCAGTTTGATACACAATAAACTAACAAATATATAATTGATTTTACAGTTTTTTTTGTTTGGTCCAATTTGAATAATAATAATAAACCATACAGTATATGATTGATTTACAGTTTTTGTCCAGTTTGATTCCCGAAAACCATAAAATATACAATTAATTTAGAATTTTCGTCCAGTTTGATTCACAATAAACTAAAAAAAAATATATATATATATAATAGATTTTACAAAGTCATTCTTGGTTAAATTTGGTCAATAATAAAACAAAATATGTAATTGGTTTACAATTTTTGTCCAATTTGATTCACAATAAGACATAAAATATATTATTGATTTACAGTTTTTTTTCTAATTTGATTCTTAATAAAATATATAATTGGTTTTACAGAATTTTCTTTGGTCCAATTTGAGGGGTAATAAACCATAAAATATATAATTGATTTACATTTTTTTTCCACAACTTGATTCACAATAAGACATAAAATATATTATTAATTTACTTTTTTTTTTCTAATTTGATTCTTAATAAACCATAAACTATATAATTGGTTTTACAGAATTTTCTTTGGTCCAATTTGATGGGTAAAAAAACCATAAAATATATAATTGATTTACAGTTTTTGTCTAATTTGATTCTCAATAAACCATAAAATATATAAATGATTTAGAGGTTGTTGTTTTTTTCGCAATTTAATTCACAATAAGACATAAAATATATAATTAATTTACAGTATTTGTCTAAGTTGATTCTCAATGAACATAAAATATATAACTGGTTTTACAGAATTTCTTTTGGTCCAAATTAATTGGTAACAAACCATAAAATATATAATTGATTTACAGTTTTTTTTTCTAATTTGATTCTCAATAAACCCTAAAATATATAATTGGTTTAATATATAATATAAATAATATATAAATGGTCTGATTCACCATAAACCATAGAATAGTTATTGTCCAATGTGATACATAATATATTTCTTTGGTCCAATTTTACTAATAATAAACCATAAAATATATAATTGATTTACAATTTTTTTTTTTTTATCTTAATAAGCCATAAAATGTACAAATGAGTCTAATAGAGTTTTCTGAAGGTCACTCAAAATCAACTTTGCATATAAGTATATTCATGACTTTGATTAAAGCTTTAACTTTCGAAGCACCGATAGTCAAATCTCTAGATAAATTTGCATTTCATCCATCCATCAGACTGTTTGACAGCGATGATGAAACAGAACTGGAGGCAGGCAGTCCATCTTATGCAGCAACCGTTGCCACAAGCACAAATCCAGACTCTCTGTCTTCTAGTTCCCTCACAGGTACATCGCATGCCTCATACGAACATATCAAATGTCTATTTTTGAGGCACTTCCTGAGGATTTATAGGTAAATGACAATGTTTCCTTCAGGTTACTCTGAGGATGTCGGAGAGAAGAGAGGAGAGCTGATCCCTGAACATGAGTTTGCGGATGGACCCGTCCGTCTGGATGATGAACAGGAGTTTCCTCCAGTTAGCTTTCAGAACAGCTGAAGACTCAGACACCTTTAATTTCAGTCAGGCTTCACTGCCGTCGGATGGCGATCGCTGTATGCACAGCAGTTTGGTTGTAAATATCATAGTTGTTGATCAAATCATGTTGAAGTAAATAACAGGCTGGATGTAGATCTAAGGATTCAGGGTTACATTTCACAAATACATTCACATTATAAAGTGTTTTTGAACTAGAGCATCTCATACATGTGTGATTAATGCGTTTGCCAATTCTAACTACGACTGTGAACTTATGTCTGTCTAACCTACTATATTATTATAAAGAACAATGCTTTTCACTGAAGCAGGAAGTGAAACTGATTTTTATGAATGATAGGTGGTGTATGAATGCCTGCAGGATCAAATTTCTTGTGTAACATACAGCAGAAGTACATTATGAGTCACAAACCATGACAGTAAAAGTTGTACTAAAACCTTGTGATGTCAATACATCTCAATCTTGATCATTTGCTTTTAGGATTTAGAGTTTAAAGCATCTAGGAAATCTAGGAAAGCTAGAAAGAGAGTATTTAAAGTTATTTTACATTTCAGGGCGATAAGAAACCAATCACATGCATTATTGTGTCTTTTACAGTCTCCAGTCTGTTAAGTCAATATCACAGTGTTGTTGATTTGAATGTGGGACCGTAATATGATAAAATAAACTTGCGAAAATGAAAAGTAACTGTTTGTATGTTTGGGGGTTGGGGATAATGTGCTAAAAATATAGTAATTAAACCCTTAAAGCTGCAGTCCGTAACTTTTTTTTTTTTTTTTTTAAGATTTAAACACCTGTAACGTCTTTCCTCAGTTGGTCAGAACAAAAGTTTTAGACTTGTTACTTACTTTTAGATGACTATATCCAGTGAAAATTCTTATTTGGGTCATATATTTGAACTGTTAATCTGTGATTCCTAAGTACAGTGAATATATGGCAAGCCGTTTTTGACATTTATTCATTCGCAGGATATGAATTCTTGATATCAACAATTCAATTTTCACTGGTTAAAATTATAATTCTTGATATCAGAAATTGGATTTTTACTAGTAACATTGGCAGTTTTTGATATCAGGAATTACATTGCCACTAGTAAAATGGTTAATTCTGGATATCAACATTTGAATTTCAACTGGTAAAAACTATAATTATTGATATCAAGAATTGTCACCATAGACTCCCATTCAAATTTAATTGTTGATATCAAGAATTGATTTCTTACTAGTTAAAATTCCAATTTCACATATCAGAAATACAATTCTCTATAGTAAAAAACTTGATTTGATATCAATAATTACTTGTTACTAGTAAAAATGCCTAGATTTCAGTTGTCACTAGTTGAAATGTCAATTGTTGATATCTGTAAATGTTTTCAACATGTTACATTTCTTATTTCTGATAGCTGAAAATATATTTCTGTTATCAATAATTAGGAGAGTAATTTCAGATATCTAAAATGGCATTCTTACTAGTAACAATCCTATTCATGATATCAGAAATGAACACTGTCACTAGTAGCAATTGAATTGTTGATATCAAAAATGGACATTTGCACTAGTCACCATGTAATTACTGATATCAAAAATAAAGGTTTTTACTAGTGAGAATTGTATTTCTGATATGTGAAATTGGAATTTTAACTAGTAAGAAATAAATTCTTGATATCAACAATAAATTTGAAAGGGAGTATATGGTGACATTTAACTAGTGAAAATACAATTCTTGATATCAACAATTATAGTTTTTACTAGTTGAAATTCAAATGTTGATATCAAGAATTAACCTTTTTAGTAGTGGAAATGTAATTCCTGATATCAAAAATTGACATTGTTACTAGTAAAAATTTCTGATATCAAGAATTATAATTTTAACTAGTGAAAATTGAATTGTTGATATTAAGAATTCATATCCTGTGAATTAATAAAAGTCAAAACGGCTTGCCATAGTGAAGATCCACAACGGTGCGGTGACTGACAGCCAGGGTTGCCAGGTTTTCACAACAAAACCCGCCCAATTGCTACTCAAAACTAGCCCTATAGCATTTCGAGGGGGATCCCCTTGTTAAAAATCGCATTCTGGGGATAAAATACACGTTTTTTGTTGGGGTTCCCCTGGTAAATTCGCATTCCAGGGGATAAATATGAAGTTATTAGGGTCGATTCAACCCGCGGATATCAAAAACAACCCGCGGCAACAGTGTTAAAGTAGCCCAATTCTGCTGGAAAAAACGCAGACTTGTCAACACTGCTGACAGCTACCAAAACGTTAGATTATCCGCACTGGAGCCACCACAACACACGCATGCAATTAACTGCAATTGCAGGTTTTCAGACAGAGATGGCGACAAAGAGGCAAAACTTACGGACTGCAGCTTTAAACAAGGTTTGCACAAGTTATTTGATGCTGTCATCTGAATTATTTATCATCAGTATAAGTATAATTGAATTAAACCAATACTATATAACTATCTAGTCTATCTATTTATCTATATACACTGCCGTTCAAAAGTTTGGGATCAGTAAGATTTTTCATGTATTTAAGTCTTTTCTGCTCATTAAGGCTGCGTTAATTTGAATAAAAATACAGAAAAATCAGTAATATTATGAAATATTATTGCAATTTAAAATAGCGGTTTTCTATTTGAATATATTTTAAAATAGAATTTACTCCTGTGATGCAAAGTGGAACTTTCAGCATCATTACTCCAGTCTTCAGTGTTTACATGATCCTTCAGAAATCATTCTAATATGCTGATTTGCTGCTCAAGAAACATTTATGATGATTATCAATGTTGAAAACGGTTGTGCTGCTTAATATTTTTGTTTGTTTGTTTTTTTGGATCCTGTGATACTTTTTTCGAGGTTCTTTTATGAATAAAATGTTAAAAAGAACAGCATTTATTTAAAATTAGTGCTATTAAACGATTAATCGCGATTAATGGCATACAAAATAAAAAAGTTACTGTGTGTATAATTATAATGTGTGTGTATACACATACATATGTATATACATATACCAAACCTGTCAACCCTCCTGTTTTTTCCGGGATTCTCCCGTATTTTACCATTCTATCCCGCTATCATCCCGTTTAAATATTTTCCCGTATTTCTCCCGTATTTTTAATCTTTCTATAAAAAAAAAAAAAAAAACACTGGGCGTATTTGTATATGTACACGTATATTGTATTGTATACGTATATGTTTCCTACATTCGCCTCTGGTAAAACTAATTTGTATGGCCCAAACCCCATTATACGAATAATCACGTCAAAATGTTTCAGTGTCGAATATTGCTTCATTGATTAAATATCAGCGCAAGTTTCAAAGTCAGGTGCTCTGCTGTGTTTTCCGTGGTTACCGAGGAAACGGCAATATTTATGACAAAAAGCGCCACCTGCTGGCGGAGAATTAAAGGCCAAAAACTAACCCTTATTTTTACGCAGAAAACACCACGTTGTAAATGTGAACCGGTGGATTCACAGGAAGATAATTAATTATAAAACTATACAGATATTGCCTACACTATAGATATATTTATGTTACTAAATGAATGTAATTGTTTGATAATAATTGTAAAAAATCAATATAAATAATAATAATAATATAATAATTTATACTTTTGACTCCGCCCCCTATATCCCCTATATCCTCCCCCGTTTTCCCGTATTTTGGAACTCAAATGTTGACAGGTATGACATATACATATATATATATATATATATATATATACACACACACACACACACACACATGCATGTATATATTTAATAAAAAAATTTTGTTTACATCTAAATATATATATATATATAAATTATGTGAATATATACATGTACATATTTTTTAAATATATATACTGTTTGTGTGTATTTATATATACATAATAAATATACACAGTACACACACATGTAAATAACATAAAACAACAATTTTTTGTGCGATTAATCGTGCTGTCAAACTAATCTAATGCACTAATCTTTTGTAGCAAACTACACTACCGTTGGGGTCAGTAAATTTTTCTTTCTTTGAAAGAAAGTAATACTTTTATGTATATGTGATAATAAACTTATACACTTATATTTTTAACAAGCCCATGGAAGCACGTTGCCGCCACTGAATTAAAAAATAAATAAATAAATAAGTAAATAATAATAATAATAATAGTAATAATAAGGGTAATTGCGATTTTTTTTATCTGATTTGTTTTCGAGGAAAACGGTCAGAATTGTGAGATAAAAAGTCGCAATTATCTTTTTTATTTCTTATTCAGTGACTGAAACGGGTTTCCATACAATAAGTGCACATTCAATAAAACAAAACACTTTTTTCACAGCTCCCTACATAGACAGTATTTACGCGCACTCTTTAGTGTCACCGCGCTGTTTTTGTGACGCAGCCAGCGTGTCGCGGCCGCAGTGCATGCTGGGATATGGCGAGCTCACTCAGCTCCTCCCCACGTGTTTGAGTGACTGCAGCGCTGCGATCAGCAACATGGCAGCAGGAGAAACAGCGGCTCCTCTCATCCACACGCAGAGAGAGATCCTCACACCGACCAGCTGAAGAACCGCACGACAACTTCACGAACGCGGAGTTTAGCGCACGAACGCGGCCGTCCGTTGACGCACAGCTCAGATCGCAACTTCAGCTTCAGGTTGATTTAGTGGATCAGCGAGGCCTCGGTAAGTGTGTGTCAGTTGTGTCCAGAACATGCTGGCAGTCACAATGTTGTCTCAAAAGTTTCATATGCATACAAAACACTGATATAAACATATAGAGATTGCAAATAATATACACTTGAGGCGATTTATGTTCGGGTTTTCTTATGTTTATTTGTGGAGAGCTGCTAACTCATCTTAGCATGTTGTTTCGTTTGCTGACTCTGGCAGATTCCTTTCATCTGTGATTGATTTAAACATTTTTGCTTTTACTTTTAATGTGTTAACAGTTAGTTGTGATTGTATATGTTATAAAGTTGCTGGCTGTCAGTATTGTGTTGCACGCTCTTGCATCATTCACTAAACAGGAGTCTTATCATGACAATAGTGATTGACTGACAGTTACAAATTAGTAGATTATATAAACATGTATATGGAAAATATGAACTTGCATATATTTTTTGGAAAGCAAATTTTCACCACATTAAAAAAAATAAGCTTTGGTAGTTCATAATTATGACATAAAAGCGAAACTGTGAGATACAGTCAAAATTATAGGTGTGAGGTATTTCCTCACTTTGACTTTTTATGTAATAAATACAGTTGTGTATACACAATTGAGCAGTCTCATCTGCTCACCAAGCATGCTTTTATTTGATCCAAAGTACAGCAAAAACAATATTATTTATAATTTATAATAACATTTTGAAATATTTTTACTATTTAAAATAACAGTTTTTTATTTGAATATATTTTAAAATGTAATTTATTCCTGTGATTTCAAAGCTGAATTTTTTAGCATCGTTACTCCAGTCTTCCAGTGTCACATGATCCTTCAGAAATCATTCTAATATTTTGATTTGATGCTCAAAAACTATTATTATTATTATTATTATTATTATTATTATGTTGAATTAAGCTGAGTAGAATTTTCTTCAGGTTTCTTTGATGAATAGAAAGTTTAGAAGAACAGCATTTATCTCAAATAAAGACTTTATAAAGTAACATTATAAATGTCTTCATCATTACTTCTGATCAATTTAAAGCATCCTTTCTTAATAAAAGGTTTAATTTCTTTCCCCCCAAAAAGGGATACTGACTCCAAGCTTTTGAATGGTATAGCGTATAGTTCGTATAGTTTATTTCAGATAAATGCTGATCTTTGAATCTTTCTATTCATCAAAGAATCCTGAAAAATGAACTCAACTGTTTTAAATATTGATAATGATAATAATAATAATAAAATGTTTCTTAATGAGCAAATCTGCAAATAATTTCTGAAGGATCATGTGACACTTCAGCTTTGATCACAGAAATAAATAACATTTTAAAATGTATTCAAATTGAGAGCAGTTATTTTAAATCGTAAAAAATATCGCAATTATACTGTTTTGTTGTACTTTGGATCAAATAATTGCAGGTTTGGTGAGCAGAAGAGACTTCTTTAAAACATTAAAAATCTTACTGTTCAAAAACTTTTGACTAGCAGTGTATAGATGTGTGTGTTTCTGTGTGTTTGCAGGTTTGAAATCCACTAGCGCAAGTTCCTCCTCCAGTCTTCATTATGGCCAGCGGAGACGATGATGATCCAATTATACAAGAGGTAGATGTGAACGTGCTGAACTTCTACAGGATGACCAAACTGCAGTGTCATTGTTGTTTCTAGCCTTTCATATGATTCTTACTGCTCTCTCTCTCTTGTTAGATTGACGTGTATCTGGCCAGAAGTCTTGTGGAAAAGCTGTATTTGTTCCAGGTAGGAATGACAAGTACTGTTCATGCCGAAGAAGAATATAGCTAGTAGTCATCTGATATCAAAACAGATGTCAGAGCTGTTCATATTTGAAGAGTTCAAATGCAAAAGCCTCTAAATCCATCTGATGTCTTTCTTTAAAAAAATGCATTTATCAGGCACCTATGTATAGGTTTCTGAGGGTGGGATTTTAGCAAGTTTTAAGTAAAAGTATTTGATGGATGGAGATGGCTTTTAGGGGGTTTTGCATCTGATCTTTTCTTTTATGTTTTGGAGTTTCATGATGGCCATTGAGAAATTTGGGCTCAGTAAGATAGAAGTATTTTTTGCTCACCAAGGCTGCATTTATTTGATCAAAAATGCAGTAAAAACAGTAAAATTGTGAAAAAAAAAGTTGCGATTTTTGAATATATTGTAAAATGTACACTACAAGTCATTACCATTTTTTTTTTAAGAATTATATTCTGTATATTAAGCCTGCATTTATTTGATCCAAAGTACAGCCAAAAACCCTACAATTGAAATAATTTTTTTTGCTATTTAAAATAACTATTTTCTACTTGAATATATTTTAAAATGTAATTTATTCCTGTGATCAAATCTACATTTTCAGCATCATTACTCCAGTCTTCAGTGCCACACTGCAGAAATCATTCTAATATGCTGATTTGCTGTTCAGGAAACATTTTAAATATTATTAGTATTATTAGTATTATTATTATTAATAATAATATTTAAAAGATAACTTTTTTCAGGATTCTTTGATGAATAGAAAGATCCAAAGATCAGCATTTATCTGAAATAAAATCTTTTGTAACTTTATACACTATACCATTCAAAAGCTTGGAGTCAGTATAATTTTTTGAAGGGTGGGGGAAGAAATCATTTAAATAATACTTTTATTTCGCAAGGATGCTTTATGTTGATCAAAATATGTCGATAAAGATGATGATGAAGATATTTGTAATGTTACTAAAGATTTCTATTTCAGATAAATCCTGGTTTCTGATAAATCTGAGCTTTCTAATCCTCAAAGAAACCTTAAAAAATCTTCTCAGCTGTTTTCAAAAAAGTAATAATAGTACACGTTTTAACATCAAATCAGAATATTCGAAAGATTTCTGAAGGATTTATGTGATAGGAGTAATGATGCTAAAAAATCAGCTTTGAAATCACAGAAATATATTACATTTTTAAAATATATTCATATGGAAAAGTTATTTTAAATAGTAAAAATGTTTAAAAATGGAACTGTTTTTGCTGTACTTTGAATCAAATAAATACAGGCTTGGTGAGCAGAAGAGATTTCTTTAAAAAAAAAAAATCTTACTGTCCAAAAACTTTTAACTGGTAGTGATCCTGTGATCAAAACTGAATTTTTAGCATCCTTAGTCCAGTATTCAGTGTCACATGATCCTTCAGAAATTTAATTTAATTAATTTAATTTCTTTTATATTTAGTACAAAGAATGCAGCATATTTAGATTCATAATCTTTAAATATCAGCTTATCCATTACAAGTCATATAACTTTAGTGATTTTGTTCACGTTTTAACCTTTTCTTCTCTAGTACCCAGTGCGTCCTGCTTCTATGAGCTACGATAATGTGACTCATTTGGCTGCCAGAATTAAACCCAAGCAGCAGAAGGTAAGCTGGTTTTCACTGCTCGTGTCTGAAGTTTCTCCTAATAAAACGCAGAGAAATCACGTTTTTCCTCTCTACATCCAGGTTGAACTCGAGGTGGCCATGGACACCATGAGTCCAAACTACTGTCGCAGTAAAGGCGAGCAGATCGCGCTCAACGTGGATGGCACATCCTCTGAGGACTCCAATGTCTACTCGACGTGAGCAACATCAACTTTCTGATGTTTACAGCCAGACTTTGTTGTTCGTACATTAAATCTTGTCCTTCTGCTTAAAGGAAGATGATGGACAAGCAAACATTTTCAGCGATCCAGGCGACGACTAATACGTCCCGCTACGCTGCGGCTGTGTTTCACAAAGGTTGGCTTTTGCGGTGTCACATTCCTGTGGAGCAGGAGCATTTAGCATGAGTGCAGTAATGTGATGGGATGATCTCTTATTCTTATCTTATCTTTTGGTGGCAGGAGAGCTTCATCTCACTCCACTGCAGGGAATCCTCCAGATGAGACCCAGTTTCACCTACCTGGATAAAGCTGATACTAAGCATAGAGAAAGAGAGGCGGCCAATGAAGGTATGGCGTGTTTTGGGGTTCTTCTGTTTTTTGTTTTTTTTTTACAGAATCCTGTCTAAATTTGTCCTAAACGTTACATTTTAAACAGTTTTCCCCCTTTTTTTGCACCAAATAAACCAAGTTTAATCTCAAACTAAATTTAAAAACAAAAAAATATTGTTACTTGAAATTAAGTAAACATCAACTGAAATAAAGTAATTTAAACTCTTTCAGCTTCTCATTTAACACCATAACTTAAAAAAAAAGTATACCATGGTCTTAAAGGATTAGTTCACTTTCAGAACAAAAATTTACAGATAATGTACTCACCCCCTAGTCATTCAAGATGTTCATGTCTTTCTTTTTTATCAGTCATAAAGAAATAGTTTTTTTTTGAGGAAAACATTTCAGGATTTCCCTCCATATAATGGACTTCTTTGGTGCCCCAAAGTTTGAACTTCCAAAATGCAGTATAAATTCAGCTTAAAATGGCTCTAAATGATCCCAACCGATGAAGAAGGGTCTTATCTAGAGAAACGATCAGTTATTTTCTAAACAAATTGACAATTTATATACTTTTTAACCTCAAATGCTCGTCTTGTTGTGTCTTTGTGATGTGCATGCATAGTCTGTGTGATCTGGGTCAATACAGTTAGGGTATGTTGAAAAACTGCATTTTGGAAGTTCAAACTCGGGGGCACCATAGAAGTCCATTATATGAAGAGAAATCCTGAAATGTTTTCCTCAAAAAACATAATTTCTTTGCGACTGAAGAAAGAAAGACATGAACATTTTGGTGTGCGTCAATATCTGTAATTTTTTTGTTCGGAAAGTGAACTAATCCTTTAAGTAGAATGTTTATATTTGTATCAATTGCCAAAAATAGATTTTATGGGTCAAAATTATCGTTTTTTTTTTTTCAGTGGTTTACAAAGTGTGGTATGAGTACTACTAGTGGAATCACTAGATTAAATTAATGTTAAAACGCAATACATTTTCTCTTTATTTGATTACATTTAAGTACAGTACAGCTTTTATTTAACACTTAGGTACAACACATTTTAATTGAATCATTATTTTAGTGTTTTATTTACCTGTTTGTAAGCACTGTGCAGTGTTAATGTACAAACTGTATTTACAACAGTAAATATCCTTATTAGGAATAAAACTGCCTTGTTTTTGAACTGTACACAGCTATAGCTGATTAGTTAGGCCTACTACACTACTGTATTTTAATGTTGGTCATTATTGTGGTACTTGGAAAGCCAAATATTTTCTGAGGTCTAATATCCTATATCAGTGGTTTGAGAACCACTGCTTTAGGATATTAAGTAAAGATCATGTTCCATGAAGATATTTAGTAAATTTTCTTTCATGAATATATTAAAACCTAATTTTTGGTTAGTAATATGCGTTGCTAAAAACTTTGAACTGGACAGCTTTAAAGGCGATTTTCCTCAAGATTTTGATTATTTTGCACCCTCAGATTCCAGATTTTCAAATAGTTGTATCTCTGCCAAATATTGCCCTATCATAACAATTATGTAGTTATGAGCAATATGTCAGGAACATTATTAAGATTAACTAATGAGTATGTCTGTTAACAGCTGGAGACTCTTCTCAGGATGAGGCAGAAGATGATGTTAAACAAGTCACTGTAAGACTTCATGCAGTTTTCTTTCTTCTGCAAGTTTGGAACAAAATGCTGAGTCATGAACTGTTTGAACCAGTGTTCACGCTCTTTGGTTTTATTGTTTACTTGCCCTTTAAACAGGTGCGGTTTTCTCGACCTGAGTCAGAGCAGGCCCGTCAGCGCCGCATCCAGTCGTACGAGTTCCTGCAGAAGAAACAGGCTGAAGAGCCCTGGGTTCACCTGCATTACCACGGTATAAAGGTGAGCATGATCATGTGACCCAATGCAGCAGCACGCTTGACTAATACATACCAACACACCGATTTCACTGTAAATCGACAGAAAACATGACATCCGCATCATTTTTGCAGTTCAGAAATCACATTTGTTACAGTTAGAGATAGTTTGTCTTTGCTCATGAAATCACAGTACTCATGTTTGAAAGCAAAGAACTTAAGACAGACTTGTAGTGTGTGTGTGTGTGTGTGTGTGTGTATATGTGTATATATATATATAAAGTAACATTCATTTTTATTTTACAGTACAATTGTAATTTTTACCACTAATGTATTTCTGTTTTCCTTTTTTTAGAATTAGTTAAGCCTGATAATAATAAATATTACTTATATAATTATATTTATGCTTAAGTTATTGCTATTATTATTATTATTATTATTATTATTATTATTATTATTATTATTGCTAATAATAATAATAATAATTGTTAATGTTGTTAAATTATTGAAATATTAGCATATAATCTCTGGGACTTCAAGTAAGATTTGGTTTTAATATGTGATATTTAGATTTGCTTTTATTTTACAGTACTATTGTATTTTACAACACTAATGTATTTCTGTCTTTTTTTATAATTAGATAATCCGAATAATAATAATAATAGTAAAAACAATTACTTATATAATTATATTTATGCTTAAGTTGTTGTTGTTGTTGTTGTTGTTGTTGTTATTATTATTATTAATGCTGTTAATAATAATAGTAATAAATTATGATTGGGTTTTAAAAAAGTAAATATTTTTGGACCAAGAAAGTGAAACAGTCCTAATCACACTGAAATTGCAATACTGAATGGCAAAATAATTGCAATACTGTATAATTTTTGCTAAAGAAGTCAATTAAGATAAAACACTAAAAAGATTAAATATTTTATCTGTTTACTTGCGTGTCATGTGGACACTAACCGACATCAGAGAAATGTGAATGTGTTAAATTAGATGCTGAAACAGTAAATATTAACTCACAATTTCCCCAAAAAGTTTGGGAAATCATTCAGTATATATTGTATTTTTTATGCATTCTCTTTTATTCTGATTCATGTTTAGGACAGCCGTTCTGAGCATGAGCGCCAGTATCTTTACTGCCAGGCCATGGACACCACAGAAAACACAGAACTGGTGAAAACCCCAAGGTTAGTGCCTTCTGTCATTTACCCGTGAACACTGAAGGATCTGTTTGTGAAATGCTTGTGTTTATCTGATGTATTTTTGTTCTCTCCTCAGTGAATATCTGTCCATGCTCATGCCTCCTTTGGCTGAAGAAAAAGTGTAAGTAGAAGAACATTCAGTAGGATGCACTGAGGTGTTTGCGTTTTTTCCCATGTTCCTCTTCTTATTCTGTCATCTCGTCTTCTAGCGTCAAGCCCATGGGTCCCAGTAACGTGCTCTCCATGGCCCAGCTCCGCATGCTGCCTCTGGGTGAACAAGTCAAGACGCTGATGAAGAATGGTAAGCTTGGGTTATGTCATTGTTGTGACCTAGTTCAGGTATCCTGAAATAACAGACCGCAATCTGGTTCCGAACCCCATCTTGGTTCAAACAGTCATAATGACACAAGTCTCTCCACACCCCGATAGCAATCACTAAGTTAAGTGGTCTGAATATATTTATGTTTTTATAACATCTGTTCAAGGTGTAGAACCATAAAATGTTTGTCTAGTCATATCCAGTGAGGGCTACAATAGGCTGTTCTGCCCTGCCTGTTGATGTATGTATTTACATACCTATGGTATGCAAATACATACATTTGTCTGGTACTCAACTGTGTTAGCCAAGAGCAAAGCCAGTGAAGAGCAGAAGCCAGAGACGAAGAAATGTGTTCGTTAAATAATCTTATGCGTATGTTTTAATGCTCACAACTGCTTCACAACATCCTGTAAACCTTGAATTTCCTAAATCATTCTCTCTTGTCTCTTATTCATGAAGACAAACATGAAATAATTATATAAAAATAATATAAATTGACTAATAAATGAATAAAATAAGTAAATACAGTAAATGGTTGAAATGATTATAAATGACTGCATGATTAGATGGAATAATAAAATGATTATAGTCTGATTAAATAAAGAATAAATGAAAGAAAGTAAAACACAACATAAATCTACGGTTGCTCTCTTGAAGCAACACAGTTTGCATTTGATGATCCTTTAGAGCATTTCTTAATAAACTATTGTAAGTGGAAAAATCTTTTTATATGGCAAGGAAAGACAGATTAAACTTTGAAATTGCTAGTTCATTTTCCTTTCTGCTCATGTTGAGAGCATTTAGATTATTATGTGCATTATTTGTTTGATTTTAAGCAAAATATAAAAATGTTGCAGCCTTTTCCTGAACCCCCATACAGTATTTTTTCCCCAGTCACATGGCCTTCTGCCATACATAGGCATCTAAATGTAGAAATAATAGCCTGAGAAAATACCATCTGATCTTATCTTTTAATATTCAAATCTAATTGAGCTCAACTAATAAAAATATTTACTATTTGCACCATCTTAAGACTTTAAAGGAGAAGTTCACTTCCAGAAATTTTTTTTTACAGATAATGTACTCACCCCCTTGTCATCCAAGATTTTTTTTTTTTCTTCAGTCGTAAAGAAAGTTTTTTTTTGAGGAACACATTTCAGGATTTCTCTCCATATAGTGGACTTCTATGGTGCCCCTGAGTTTGAAAATGCAGTTTAAATGCAGCTTCAAAGGGCTCTAAATGATCCCAGCTGAAGAAGAAGGGTCTAATATTATATTTGAAAAAACTATATACAATTTATATACTTTTTAACCTCAAATGCTTGTCTTAGGGTATGTTGAAAAACTCCCATCTCAACTTCTCCCCCAACTTTAAAATCGTCCTACATCACTGTTTTACCTTTTTTGTAAAGGGTGTTTTATCTTCTTTGCATGTTCACTTTGCAAACCCTGGGGTCGGTACTTCAGCAGCGATGTAGGATGGTTTTAAAATGATTTTTGAAGTTGAGGGAGAAAATGAGATGGGAGTTTTTCGACATACCCTAACTGTTTTGTTTTGAGATGCACAGACTACTCATGCACATTGCAGAGAGAGACAAGATGAGCATTTGTGGTTAAAGTATATGTTTTCATTTGAAATATATGTATTTTTTTTTTAATAAACAATCGATCATTTTGCTAGATAAGACCCATCTTCCTCGGCTGGGATTGCATTTGTGATCATTTGAAGCTGCATTTAAACTGCATTTTGGAAGTTCAAACTCGGAGCACTATAGAAGTCCACTATATGGAGAAAAATCCTGAAATGCTTTTCTCAAAAAACAATTCCTTTATGACCGAAGAAAGAACATCTTGGATGTCTTTTACAAATGACTGCTGTCAAGATAGAAATGTTTAACTATTCCAAAAAGCACTGTCCAGCCCCTGCTGAAACCAGACCTCTTCAGACTTTAATCGAATACCCCTGGTAAAGTTTTTCTGTCTCTATATAAATGTTTTCTTTTGCTCGCAGTCAAGGTGATGCCGTTTGCCAATCTGATGGGGCTGCTGGCCTCAGGAACGGACTCCACTGCAGTACTGCGCTGCATCCAGCAGGTGGCGTTGCTCGTCCAGGGCAACTGGGTTGTGAAGAGGTGAGGATGCCATTTGTTTCCGTTCTACATAGAGTTAATGATGTTTAAGTAGATGAAATGCTAAAATTCTGTTTTTTATCTTTGACAGCGATGTGCTGTATCCCAAAAACACCTTTAGTTCCCACAGCGGCGTTCCTGCTGAAGTGCTTTGTCGCGGTCGAGACTTTGTGGTGAGATTTTCTTGTTGATTTTCTCCATGTGAACAGATTGTATGATGCTTTTACAAATACCATCAATTGATATAACTTTAAATAGACATTAACAGTTTTGGGGGTAATGCATTACAAGTAATGTGAGTTATGTAATCAGATTACGTTTTTCAAGTAACTAGTAAAGTAACACATTACTTTTTCACTTACAAGAAAATATCGGAGTTACTTTTTCAAAAAAGAAACGGCAGTTACTTTTTGTTTCCTTTATGTATTTAATCCCATTTTATTAACCAATGTCTTTGCTGCTGACCTTTGTTCATCCAATTCAACCATACTAATAAGATAAACTTTAGATTCACTAACATTTGTGCTTCATTTTTCTCATTGCTGAAGAGTGTAAACTCCTACAGTTCTCTCAGTTTTCCTTCAGCCTTAGGCTTATTTATTTCACTTTTTGGTGTGAAAGGGCTTTTACATTTGCTAAAAAATCAAACTTTCTATAATAAAAACAAACAAGCAAGCCCTGCCCAGATTTCAAATGTAATGCTAAATTAATTTAACGCCTTACTTTCCATCAAAAGTAACTAAATAATGTGATTAGTTACTTTTTTAGGGAGTAATGCAATATTGTAATGCATTATTTTTTAAAGTAACTTTTCCCAACACTGCTTACAAGTAGAGCAAGGTTGTATAATAGTGGAACTGTCATATGATGCAATTTACACAAGAACAGCATGAAATAAAAGAAAAAAAATATTAATAAGAGGAGTACTTGCACTATAAGCAAAAACAGCAGCCATGAACATAAAAATAGTAATATTAATAGTAAAATAAATAAATAATAAAAACAATAATTACATGAATAAATAAGAGCAGTAAACAGCCTGTCATCTAGCAGCATTTACAGTATACTGTGGTCCTGATATGATTCCTGTGTCCTTGTTTGATGGTAATGACAAGCCGTATCTAGAGGTCGACTGATGTTGGACCGTTTTTTATTCATTTTTTTTTCTTCCGCTTTCAGATGTGGAGATTCACTTTAGAACGAACGCTGATGAGAAAAGAGGTTGCTGCCATCATAAAGGTATGTGTGCTAAATTAAAACGAGTACCTGAATATAACAGAAGATGGTGCTGTAAGAACAAATATGTGATGTTTTTAACCCTTATAGTGTGTGATGAAACCTTAAAAATTCTTAATTTATTCATTTTATTAAGTAACTTTTTTTTTTGTGTAATTGTACAAATGTCCACATATAGCTGGAGATTCACATTTGTTTTTGTGGTCAAATCTTCAAAAAAGAAAATCAAATTTTTATCAAGTAAACGTAAGCATAACTGTAGTAATATTTCCAGATGAATACTTGCTAGACTGAAGCAGCTTGGCTTTACTTGATTTTCTATGAATCATTGAGATCATCAGGATCTTTTAAGGAAGAAGCTTTACTTTCACTCTTCCTCAGTGGAGGAATGATCTTCCCAAGCCAGACTTTACAGTGTTATTTATGCATTTTATGCAGTATATTATTATCAAACTGCTGGTATTGCTGTCCTCTGATGTTTTCTCTCTCTACAGCTTCCTCCAGAGGATGTGAAGGACTTCCTGGAGCAGATGTCTGCCCCTCGGTTAAACCGAGGCTGGGAGTTCTTGTTGCCCACAGATCATGATTTTGTCAAAAAGCATCCTGATGTGGCTCAGCGGCAGCACATGCTTTGGCTGGGCATTCAGTCTAAGTATGAACATACCTATGCAAAAAAACGTATTTTCTTTATTGTATGAAACGCAAAAGGACTTACAGTCAGAATTTTGATTGTATGAAAAATGTGCAGGCACTACTTTATACAGGGTTAGACCATCATAAACATTTAAACCAATGCTTTAGCTAAATAAGATGAATAACACCGAAAACTAGATGTTGTGCATAGTTTGGTCATATTAGGAAGTAAGAATCTAAATTAACACTACATTGTTTCTAAATAAACACTATATTGCAGGTTGGAAAAAGTGTTTAACTTCTCCAAAGATGACTTTGTGCCTAAAAAGGACGCTCAGATGGGTATGTTCTGACTTTTTACTTGTGTAATGCATAAACACTGCCGGCCAAAAGTTTAGGATCAGTAAGGTTTTTTTTTTTTAAGTGTATTTTAAATAAGTTTCTAATGCTCATCAAAGCTGCTTTTATTTGATCAGCAATACAGGAAAAAAAATATTGTGAAATATTATTACAATGTAAAATAACATTCTTCTATTTGAATATTAAAAATCTAATTTATTTCTGTGATCAAAGCTGAATTTTCAGCATCATTACTTCAGTCTTCAGTGTCACATGATCCTTCAGAAATCATTCTAATATGCTGATTTATTATCAGTGTTAGAAACTGTTGTGTTGCTTAATATTTTTTTATCCTGTGATACTTTTTAGGATTCTTTGATCAATAAAAAGGTTAAAAAGAACAGGAAAAATCTTAATATAGAAGTCTTTTTTTAACAATGGACACTACTGTTCAAAAGTTTTTGGTCAGTAAGTATTAATTCTGTTTTTTTTTAATTATTACTTTTATTCACCAAGAATGTGTTAAATTGGTAAAAAGTGATAGCAAATACTTATTTTGTTAGAAAAGATTTATATTTTGAATAAATGCTGTTCTTTTTAACTTTTCATTCATCAAAGAATCCTGAAAAAAAGTATCACGGGTTCCAAAAAAAAATTGCCAGCACAACATTGATAATTCTAATAAATCTGCATATTATAATGATTTCTAAAGGATCATGTAGACCGGAGTAATGGCTGATGAAAATTTAGCTTTGCATCACAGGAAAGAAAAATATTTTAATGTATATTAAAATAGAAACCATTATTTTATATTGTAAGAACTTTTTGCAGTGTTATTGTTTTTTATTTTATTTTTTTTCCTCTATTTATGATCAAATAAATGCAGTCTTACAGATGCCAAACTTTTGAACAGCTATATGTATGTATATACACCACTGTTCAAAGTTTTGGGGTCTGTACGATATGTTAAGTCTTTTCTGTTCATTAAGGCTGTATTTATTTGATCAAAAATACAGTAAAATTGTAAAAAAAAAAAAAAACAACAACTGTGTTTTGTATGTCAGTATATGGTATACTGTAATTTATTCCTGTGATCAAAGCTGAATTTTCAGCATCATTCATTACTCCAGTCTTCAGTGTCACATCATTCTAAAATGCTGATTTGCTGCTCAAGAAACATTATAATTATTTTCGTAGAAACCGTGATACGTTTTAATTTTTCAGGATTCATTGATGAATAGAAAGTCCAAAAGAACAGCATTTATTTAAAATGCAAATCATTTGTCACATTATAAATGCTTTTACTCTCACTTTTAAACAATTTAATGCATCCTTGATGAATAAAAGTATACATTTCTTGCAAAAACTTCCTACTGAACCTAAACTTTTAAACAGTATTGATTCTGCGTTTTCATATTGTGTTGTTTGCTGCAGAGCCTGTTCACGTCAGTGGAGATCAGCGTCTGAAATCAGCGAGGGAGAACGCTAGAGAAAATCACGCCACCATGCAGAGGGAGCTGGACGCTCGTAGACTGAAGGCGTCTCGATACACAGGCTCGTCCAATGAATCTGGTGCCCTGGTGCAGGTCAAACAGGAGCCCATGAGTGACTCTGAAGAGCCCATGGACACATCAGGTCCGCTTACAAACGGCTCGATCAACGGTTACCCCAACTCTACCTCTCCGGTCTCTGACCCTCATAACGGACACAGTCACTCCTTCACCCCGGAGCTCCAGGACTTTGTGCGGAGCACGTTCCGGAAGCACTATGTTTTGTGCCTGAGTGAAGTGAAGAGGCTGTTTAACCTGCATCTGGCCAGTTTACCCACGGGTCACTCGGTGTACGGCCACGTGACGGACCGCATGCTGCAGGACACCATCCTCCAGAGCCAGTGCAAACAGATCCTGGTGCCTGTAAGTACTTTGACAGATCATGTAAATGATGGGTGCTTTAAATGCATCACAAAAAACACAAAGGGCTAGGCGATATGGCCAAAAAAATCAAGATTTTTTTTCCTCCATATCAGTCAATAACGATAATTAGCACAATAAATGTCAATTTTTTATTTCTTTCAAGTTTCAGGTAACTGTGGTTTTAAAGTGTTTTTTTTCTTTATGGTCAGAACATGACAAACACTTAATGTTTTTTTTTTTTTTTTTTTTTTTTCACACTTTTCCCAGTCATTTTCTCTTAAAGGTTCACCCAAAAATGAAAATTTACCCATGATTTACTCACCCTCAAGCCATTCTAGGTGTATATGACTTTCTTCCAGACAAAAACAGTCTGAGAGTTTTAAAATTTATCCTGGCTTTGGATACCTGGAATGGTGGTGGATAGCGGCTGTTATTTTGAAACTCCATAAAGCGCATATATCCATTATAAAACTAACCCATACGCCTCTGTGGGGTTAACACGTGTTTTGAAGCATATCCATGGGTTTTTATGACAAAAATATTTCTATTTTTAAAATTATCAGCGTTCGCGAGACAGAGTTGAGTTCCTGGTCAGTGTAATATTACTCCAGTTCAAACAAAAAAGACTGTGCAAAAACTCTTATAGTGAAATCCACTGACACTACTTTTTTTTTTTTTTTTTTGGAATTCTCATTTTTGAATTTTAATTCATTACTGGCGTTTAGTATTCTCGTTTGTTTATTATGTGGCTTACGTCATATGTCGAGTCAGAGGTCAGGGGAAAAGCCATTTTTGTTACAAAAACCCCTGGATCCAAGTGTTTTACGACGGATATATGCGCTCTTTAGAGCTTCAAAATAATAGCCACTATCCACCACCATTATAAAGCTTGGAAGAGCCAGGATAAATTTGAAAACAACTCTACTGTGTTCGTCTGGAAGAAGAAAGTTATATACACCTAGGATGACTTGAGGGTGAGTAAATCATGGGGTAATTTTCATTTTTGGGTGAATTATTCCTTTAACAAAAATTAATCTTAATAGGAAAGATAATTTCTTAGCTCTGCATGTTTTAATGAGTAATATTGTTTCAATTCAAGAAACTGGTTTGTGATACCTGATAATATTAATAATAATATTGAATTCAATTAATTAAAATAATTCGAATACAGATGTAGATTTATGTTCATTATCAAAATCAGTAATATCTGTAAAAGTTCTAGCAATAGAATTTTTATATGGTGACACTTAATTATTCTGACTTTTTGAGAGGTTTTTTGTTAACCGTTGCTCTTCTATATTATCATCCATAGAGCATGATGATAACAGTTAAAACCACAAATATAGCACCTCAATACCATGGTAAAAATGTTATATCCTAGGTATTTGTCTGAAAAACAGTAACTTAGTCTAAATATATTTAGTATATATAGATAAACACTATAGCTTAATAAAAAAAATACTGTAATTATATTCCATTACTACTACTTCAATACATTTATTACATGTCTACATTAATAATATAATAAAATGATACAATATAATTAAACAATCTAATAAAATTCGACACAAATATACCCACATTTGCAAGATGCAGTTGAGAACTTTTTTGGAATCGAGTTAGGAATCATAACAGCCCTAATCATTTGGTGTTATTCTGATATTGACCAGTACTAATAGGGTGGTCAGTGATGCGTGCAGCTCTAACAAGAAGCCAACTGTTTCATGTGTGTTTCTGGCTTTAATTGACTTAAGTCTATGTCTGTCCTGCTCATTAAGTTAGTGTGTTTGGTTTTAAGATGTGGTCCAGTCCTTTGGTCTTAAGGCTAATTGGATTAAGGGTGTGTGTGTGTGTGTGTGTGTGTGTGTGTGTGTGTAGCTGGTAAACAGTACTTATGTAACTCCTAATGGAGTTAAAGCTCATTGCTAATTAGACCAGACTTATTTCTGAGAGTCTGAAAGACATTTTCTTTTCTCTTTGATTCTTAAAACAACACATACGTCCTGATGTCAAGAAGTACCTTCAAATATAGTTTCAGTGCATTTCTCTGTACTTCCTATCAGTTGTATTATAATTGTCATGATAAAGTTTGAATCGCCTTAGTTCAGCTCTTCAGAGCCAGTTAACCTTTTCAACCAGTTAAACAGTGAAATTACTGCTAACTAGGATTGGATCTGTACAATAAAGTTAAATATAGAGTCTGAAATTTATGTACATTTGTAAAGATATTATATATATATTTATTGCTCTGAAATGGCTTGAAACTGTTTTTTAGCCACTTTAATTAGATTCAAAATGTTTCATGAGAGAGGTAAAAAAAAAAAAAAAATCTACATAGAATGTTTGTCACTAAATAAAGACGACAGAATAAATGATATTTTAATTTATGTGCACCCACCTGACAACACATAGCAAAACAAAACTTTGGGATGCCCATTATAATGAATGAAAATAATTATTGCATTTTAATATTTATTAGCATAAAATAATGTCTTATATCTATCCTAAACCAAGGATTTTGTCTTGTCCCTGAGACACTTCACTGAGTTTGTACTTTAAAAAATATTAACCAAATGTGCATAGTGTCTATGATTTTTGACAATTTGTTTGGGTTCCTTTCTTGTAAAAAATTTTTTTTATAAAAACAAATTGCAAAATATTTGATAAAAAACAGACTTTAAAGTTATTGTCCCTCAGTATGAACTCAGCCTCGTTTGAAAAAATAGAAATACAGTAAAAAAAAAATATATATATATATATATATATATATATATATATATATATATATATAAAAAATATAAAATGGTCATGGTTTCAGTAAATATGTATACTTCAAAATCATGACAACACATATTTTTGCTTTAAATAAAATATTTGATGTAATATGTCCACTTAAACATTGACAAGCATAATGCATCAGAAATTGCACCTACATTTGCAGCAGAAAGACGCTGTTGGCCATGCAGATATGTTGACCCAGAAACAAGGGAATAATTTAAGAGAGAAGCAAATGCAAAAATTTAAATTTAAGGCAATGCATCCCTACAAACATGTTACAGTCTTCAACCCCATCACACATTGTCACATAATATTTTTAGAAAAATATAGGGAAGACAATTAAGAACAAAAGTATTTCTTGCTGATTTCCATCTGACATGTTAAGGGCTAAAACAATAAAAATGTGATTTTTAGTTGAAATTTTCAATATTTTTTACAAATATAAATAGACCGTAGAGACACAATTTGTATATTTTTTAGCTTCAGTCCTGTAAAAAATGTGAAAATTATGATAGATGTTACATTCTTTATCATTAAATTGTTATCAGGAACACATGAGCAGTAGGTACATGTTTGTTTCTGTGTAAAATCCTTTTTAAACCATTCCCATTTTGTCCGTTACGGGGTTGAGGAAAAAATGTCTAAAGCTGAAAACAACTAAAAATAATAATAAGTCTTTAATTCCTGAGGTAGGAAAATATGATTTTTTGGAGGTTTGATATGTGCCTAATGAGTCACATGTAGTTGAAAAACATGTAGATTCCAAGTTGAAAATTAACTGAATCCCAGAAATGACCCAATGCAGCATGTCTAACATGTACCTAAAATGGCAACAAGTCTTAATTCTGTCATCCTTTAACAGTATAATGACTGTATTTTAAGCATTTCTGGTGTCTGTCTGATGTGATTTTGTGTGTGTAGTTTCCTCCTCAGAGCAATGCTACAGCAGAAGAGCAGAAGGTCTTTGGCCTGTGGGAGAGCGGAGAAACCTTCGACAAGGTGATTTCTGGGGATTACTGCCTGGTTCATTATGATTTTGAGTTTTTTGAATGTTAATTGTGATTTTGAGTATATGAGAATGCTTTTGTTTTCTCCGCAGCACCGGCAAGTTCTGTTCGAGATCTTCATGAAGAACTATCGCGTCAGAAGAAACGTGATCCAGGCGCGCCTCACGCAGGAGCTTGGTGATGCTGTCACCAAAACAGATGTAGATCGACTGCTCAAGGTGCCATTACAAAATTTATGCTACAAAAAATTCTAACTACAAGTATTTTATTCATTTTTTTTAGTTAGTTTGTTTGTTTATATAGATATATATATATATATATATATATATATATATATATATATATATATATATATATATATATATATATATATATATATATATATATATATAATTTTTATTTATTTATTTTTTTTACAGTGGTGTATTTAACCTAGTATTTCTCAGATAAGTAATAAAATAAATAACAAATTACAAGCAATAAATAAACTAAAAAAATAAACTGCCAATAGGTTTTTTTCAGTTTTTATTTATTGAAACACTAGTATGTCAGCTTCATTTTTTTCTCGAAGTAAACATTGCTTTACACTTGAAAAACTATTTGAAAACAAAACAAATAAAAATTTGTTTTTCAAGCAAGAAATAAGTAAGAAATCTCATTTATTTTCACTAAAAACAAACAAAACGTATGTGCATGTCAATATTTTTAACCTATACACATCAGTTACATTTTTTTTAGATATATTTTAAAAATATTTTAATGATGATGCAACATGTCAGACATAATTTAGCAAAATTATTGGCTATTTTTTTTCCAAACGGTTTACAGTAAAATCAGTTTAACCTTTAAGTATTTCTCAGCTAAGACCACCATCAGAAAAATAAATACATAAATAATAATTATAAGAAAGTGATTTAAATTTATTCTTATTTCTATGCAAATTAAGTAGGCTAAACAAAAACATTACTGTTTTTGAAAGTTGATATATATAAGATTTCCATTGATATATGGTTTGTTAGTATATTTGAGATTGCAAAAAATCTAAATACTGAGAAAATTGCCTTTAAATTTGTCCAAATTAAGTTCTTAGCAATGCACATTACTAATCAAAAAGTTTTGATGCATTTACGGTGGGAAATTTACAAAATATCTTCATGGATCATGATCTTTACTTAATACCCTAATGATTTTTGGCACAAAAGAAAAATAAATCATTTTGACCCATACAATGTATTTTTAAGGTTTTGTGGTCCAGGGTCCCATTTGTATGTGACGGTCATTGTTAACCTTAAGCCATCTGCTGCTAGTAATGTGTGATGTATGGTAACTGCAGAAAATAACTGGAGCCTGAAAGACATCTGAATGATAATTTTTTCATAATAATAATCATTATTAGCAATTGTTAAAGAGCAAATGTGCTGACAGCAGTGTCTTGTTTTGTTCAGGAGTGCTGCATGAGTTTGGGAGGGATGTGGTATCTGAAGGGAACCGTTCCCTCCTGACAGGAGATCAGGAGCGCCGGAGAACCTGTCAATCACACGTCTCCCTCCCTCAGAGTTCAGTGAGAGTGAATGCTGCACAGGGAGGCGGAGCCAACACACCCAACCAATCACTGCCCTCGGCTGACACCACCGGCCCGGGGACACGGCCACTCTGGAGCATCTGCATACGTTAACCCTTCTGAACGCACATCTGATCTCACAAAAAGGGCTGAAGATCCATTCGATCCTGCGTTTGCAGGAAACTGAAGTATAAGGAGTTGCGTGCTTAAACGCATACGCAGACGATCAGTTAACGCTGGTTTCTTTTTTGAAAGTAGGTATGACGGGAGATCATGGTTCATCTCATTTTATCCTGCTCGTGGCCTTTGGGAGCTTATCGGCAGATTTTGGCCTTGTTTATTACCTTTAGCTGACTGAAAAAAGGTGTTTGGTTTAATAATTTCCTTGATTTTATTTGCCCCACGTTTAAGCATGATTTCACCCAAAGAAACCGGCTGCAAGATATAGACACTTTTGAAGAGCACTAGATCAGAATAAATTCTCTGAAATATTAATTTCTCCACTCTCCTTGGGTCAAACGAAGGCTATGAAGCTCACGTTAAAATGTTTACAGCTCTGACAACCAAAAAAAGGACAAATGGTTGATTCTAGTGCAGTTTAGATCAATTCTGACAGGAAAACCCCAGAAATCTAATATATGAACCAGTGTTCATGAATATTTATTGGACCTGAAAGTAAATTGAATCGGAATGTGAAGCTCTGAATGACATTTGTAGTGAATTTATATTTGTTTGTTTTATTTCAGACCATTTATGGCATACAAAGTAAGTGCTGAAGCAATTCAAATATTAATTTCTTGTAAAAAAAAAAAAAAAAAAAAATATGGTTACACAATTTTTTTTTTCTCGTCATGCAAGTGATCTGGGTTTTTGCTGGAGTTGCTGAACTGTGTTTGGATGTGAAAGAAAGTGCCTCTTAATTATTCAGGGGAAAATATTGTATCAATATGATTTGCAATCTTACATTTATGACTGAAATCATCTTCATATGCACACATAAATACATGTCTGTGTCTCTTCCACACCTACATGCGAAGTGGTCACTGTCTGTTTGTCTGTTAAGCATTCCACATATTCATATTCTGGATCATCGTTGCCAAGTCTGTACAGTCACACACTCAAACAGCTAAAAAAAAAAAACCCAAATCAGACCTTTTTTATTTGTATGTCATTCTGAATAAACGTTGCAACTGACATCTTGTCTTCAAATGTCCTTATTTGATATTTTCTCCTACAAAAGACAGTTCAGTAGTATTGATTTAACGACACTGACATTATCAAATGAGTGCAAAATGAAACTAATGTCTTCTATAGAGCTGCTTTACAGCAGAAATTAATTTAATAAAAAAAAAATAGATTTTATGTTAACATTTATTTGATAAATGTAAACATTTATTTATTATGCAGTGATCTGTCACTTTAGTTTAAGGAGTCATTAATGCAGTGTATTTGTATAATTAAATACTCATTAATATTAATTATTTAGCTAATATTATGAATTCGTAGGAGTGGATGAGGCCATTTGTAGGTTTAATGGCTGTAGCTTCTGGTCTAATTAGTGTCCAGCTATTTTCAGCTATACAAAAGCTAATTTTGCTGCTTGATATTGCAAATAGGTGTGTACCATATTATTTTAATGTGTTATCTTAATTATGAACACATTGGTTTGTAGTGCAAACAGATTTACCGTTTACTGCACGTTATTCTGGTCATTTCGCTATAGCGGCTAATAGTCTCACCCATAGACAGACTTCTGCTTTGAAAATAAGGTGGACAGGGTTTGGTATAGATTTAGTTGCATGTACTTATGCGTAATTTGCTATTATTACTGTAATAAAAATGTTAAACAAGGACAAGTGTAACGACTGATATCTTTACGTCACAAAAAAAACGACACTCAACTGAGTGTTTTCACTATGCGTCGTCAATCGGCCAGATTGGCGGCAATGAACGTAAACAATGCCACTGAACCAAATGAAACTCGCATATTTTGCTAATTATTGCTGCTGAAAATGATCAATTATTGTCATGTTTTGGACTGTACCAATTTGTCGGACCAGGAAAAACATTTGGAGTTCTATAGACTGCTAAAAGTTCTAACAAATCAAGAAGAGTGGAACAAAAGGCGTTTGTGGTTGGCCAAACTGAACCAAGACGTTTTCAGGTCTAGAATCTTGACGTTTGTCTTCGTTCTTATCATTTTCGGTCAGGTAACAGTTAGGTGAAATATTAGGCTACTATCTGAATTAATACTGCACTTGAGCCTGCTGAAAAAAAAAACAGCCTAGGCTGGTTTTAGCAGGGAGCACTTATTGACTTTAGTTTGTCAAAACTGCGCCCTTTCCTGCTTACTAAGTGGTTCTCTGTATGATTTAGCCGCTTCCACACATTTCTTTCTATGGTTTAGACAGGATAAATTAGCAGAACAACTATTCAGTAGTACATTAACGGTGCAATCCATGCTGTAGTTTACATTCGAGACTGGAGTATTGCAAATATGGTCGCGCATCCGGGTAACTGACCCAATCATGATGTAAGTACAAACACCAGTAGTTAGAAAATCTGTAAATGTAGATTTTTTAAAACCACCCCTTTTTTTCCTCACTTTATAAATGATCTTAGAATTATTGCTTCATCCTTATGTACCCTTTCGAGTAGTAAGGCTATTACATTAGCTAACTTTTTCAATGAATTTGTTGACTCATAATATTTTATACACCCTTTACAAAATTGTATAAATGTGTTTTATATATATATATATATATATAGTCACCCAAATCTTATCAACAGCTTTGATTAAAAGCAGACTCTCCTCTGGAACAGAAGACAATGTATATATTATTTCTTGTTTATTTATTTTATTGTGTTTTTTACGTTTTTTTGTGCAATTTAAATGTAACTATACCTTATAGTTGTGTTTGCCTTATGTACTTGCAACTGTGTATTTGTACATTTCTATTTTGGTTCATTTAAAGCCTGTTTGATTTGTAAATTTTTTGGTTTTCAATAAAAACAAAAACACAAAAAAAACATGCAAAGATAAAAAAAATATTATAATAATAACTGCAGAAAATCTACTAGAATGGTAAATAACCATGGTATGCTTCATTTTTATGACTGATTTTTCAGGAAAATGTTTTGTATAGTGTTAAAGAAAGACATCAATAGAACAAGGGTCATACATTTTTGCCTTTGAGGTTAATAATTTACATATACACACTCATTAATTTCTGTATACAATACAGTACTTTATATTTCTCCCAATATGCTAGAAATGGTTCTATTTTAGCTCAAAATAACTCAGTTCTTCCACACTGTATGTCCTTAACAAATTCTACCCAGCGTCTAAGGGACATAACAGTATACCTTTGTCATTTTAGATACACACAAGTGTGATCTCAGGTGTAATGTCTAATGTGCAGTGCTTCTGTATTGAAGATAAGAGCTGGCACATGTCAGCCTGATAAATACGTTACCTAATGCTGCGATGTCACTCAAATCTTATCAACAGCTTTGATTAGAAGCAGACTCTCCTCTGGAACAGAAGACGATGTTCTCTGATTTCCAGAAGTCTGGGTTGAAAGTTCATGTCTATAAAGTTTGGGCTTCTCATTTTGCACTGACGCAGGTGAAAGTTCACATGTACGATTACACTTGACACTTGCCCTGTTATGAGGTTATGAATGAACAATACTAACTTGACCTGTCAACAAGGTAAAGAATGAAACACGTCAACTACTAATGTCACAAAGTTCACATGCCGGTAAAATATTCTTTAAGTAACTGTTTGACTTCTTCAAGATGATGGACTTTCTTTAACAGATTTTAAAAATGAGTTATTACTAAAACATACTAGGCTTCATTTCACAAAGCTATAGAAAATATATATACTATCTGTCAAAAGATTTAAAGACTCACCAAGCCTGCATTTATTTGATCCAAAGTACACCAACAACAGTAAAATTTTCAAATATTTTTACTATTTGAAATAACTCTGTTCTATTTGAATATGTTTTAAATTGTCATTTATTTTTGTGATTTAAAGTTGAATTTTTAAGCATCATTGCTCCAGTCACATGATCTTTCAGAAAACATTCTGTTTTGATTTGCTGCTCAAAAAACATTACTATGATGCTGAGTAGAATTTTTTCACATTTCTTTGATGAATAGAGTTCAGAAAAACATCTAAATTTGAAATTTTTTGTAACATTATAAATGTCTTTATCATCACTTTTGATTCATTTAAAGCATCCTTGCTAAATAAAAATATTTTATATAATGTATCCCCCCCCCCCCCCCCCCCCCAAAAAAAAATAAAAAATAAAATAAATATATATATATATATATATAATATACTGACGCCAAGCTTTTGAATGGTATAGTGTATAATGTTACAAAAGCTTTTTATTTCAGATAAATGCTAATCTATGGATCTTTCTGTTCATCAAAGAATCCTGAAAAATTGTGCTCAACTGTTTTGAATATTGCTAATAATAATAGCAAACATGTTTCTTTAACATTTCAGTATATTAGAATGATTTCTGAAGGATCATGTGACACTGAAGACTGCAGTAATGATGCTAAAAATCCATCTTTGATCACAAGAATAAATTACATTTTAAAATATATTCAAATAGAAAGCAGATCTATTTTTAAATAGTAAAAATATTTCACAATTTTTGGCTGTACTTTGAATCAAATGAATGCAGGCTTGGTGAGCAGAAGAGACTTCTTTAAAAAGCATAAAAAATCTTACAGCAAATCTAGTGAATCTCAATTTAAAAGAAAATATAAAATAACCACTGTTTTTGTATCATTATGATTATTGCATTTCATTATTTTTAAGGCAAATACACACATTTTACTCTTTCACATTACTGTAATACAGACAAACAAATAATATATTTAAATAGTAAAGGGTTAATAAATAGTTTGATTTGTTTAAATTGGCTTTACTGTATTGTTTATTTTTATTTTAATGTATGCTAATATATTTTTTTCTACTGATTATGTGGTGATATATAACCTGAAAATGTTTTTGTGAGATCCTCCTCACTATAAATACACAGAGATTTAATGATTGCTTCACAAATCAGTTACAGTACATTTAGGTTTACAGCTTTTTGTTTTACAGTAACATTTAGAAATATTTACAAAAGTGCTTTATATACACTCACCAGATAATAAAAGTGGCAATAAAAGCAGATGGTACCTGGCGTAAATGCATGGGATTATATCTTTAAGGTCTTTATACTAGTTCTTTCTACTATAGATGCAGATCAGTCCCTCATTCAGCCTGACCTGGCTTGCTCCTGTTCTCCTTCAGGTCTTTTTTGCTCTTTTGGATAAAGGTGAAAATCTCCTGAAACAGGGCCTTGTACTCGGGCTGCTGGGAATCGTTGTGTGTGTTTACCTCCTGCGAGTGTGTGTGCGTTTGGGCAGTTTTTTGGTTCTCTGACAACATCCCGTCTTGGCAGCGGCGCAGCAGCGTGTCGTATTTCTCCTGCAGGGCTGTGTATTGAGCATCCACCTCGTTCAGCAGCGAGATACCATGATGCTTCACTTCCGGCTGCTCGTCACCAAGCAACTGCCTCTCACTGCTGCAGCGCTGCAGGCTCCGCCCCCTGTGTCTGACCCCGCCCGCTTCATCATCCAATGGGAGGAAGACACCGTCTTTGTTAGAGCGCAAAAGGAGGTGGAGCTCCTGAACTTCAGCCTCCATCTCGGCCAGGCGCTCCTTGTAGACTCCCAGCAGCGTCGTTTTAGGCTCCAGCTGGCTGAGTTCATGCGCCAGAGCATCAGCTTCCTGCTGAGCCACCTCTCTCTGAGCGCGCTCTGTGCTCAGCTGCGTCTGCAGGGAATCAACCAAGCGCTTGAGCTCCCAGTGCTTGTCCTGTTCCTCACTCTTCAGAGACGAGCGGCTGGTGGAAATAGAATGCTCAGGGGAAACGAACCTGAAATACAGGCAGCATGGTTAGAAATCAGCTGTTAGTCAGATCAAAATATATGAGAATCCTAATGGTATAAATTCATGTTAAAAACAACAGTAGATTGGATTTTACTGAAATTTGGAGTTGTATAGTCAAAAATATTACCTATTAAATATGAACTTTTTCTGAGTCAACATGAACTGCACTTTGCAGCCAATTTTGACATATTTTAGTCATTCAATAAGAAAAACTGTATTAAATACAAAGTTGCAATTGTTAGAAATAAAGTTGCAATTACAAACAATGTCACAACTGTTATATACAGTATAAAGTCACAATTGTTATAATTAAAGCCACAGTTACACACCATGAAGTGGCAATTGTTAGATATAAAGCCGTAGTTGCAAAAAATAAAGTTGCAATTACAAACAAAGAAGTCGCAGTAACAAAAAATTAAGTTGCAATTATAGATAAAAGTCGCAATTACAAGTGATGAAAGCGCAATTGTTAGATATAAAGTCGCAGTTACATAAAATTAAGTTGCAATTGTTATAGATAAAAGTTGCAATTACAAGCGATGAAAGCGCAATTGTTAGATATAAAGCCGCAGATGCAAAAAATAAAGTCACAATTATAAACAATGTAGTTGTAATTGTTACTGTGAGATATAAAGTCGCAATTACAAAAAATGATGTCGCAACTGTTGGATAAAGTCACTATTACAAACAATGAAATCACAATTGTTAGATATAAAGTCACAGATACAAAAAATTTAAGTCGCAATTGAAGTCTCAATTACAAACAATGAAATCACAATTGTTAGATATAAAGTCGCAGTTGCAAAAATTAAATCGCAATTGTTAGATAAAGTCAATATTACAAACAATGAAGTTGCAATTGTTAGATATAAAGTCGCAGTTACAAAAAATGATGTTGCAATTGTTATAAATAAAGTCACAATTACAAACGTTTGGTGTCGCGATTGTTGGACACAGTCACAGTTGCAAAAAATTCGCAAAGTCGCAATTGTTAGATATGAAGTTGTAATTGCAATGTAGTCGCAAATGTTAGATATAAAGTTGCAATTCCAAGCAATGAATTTGCAATTGTTAGCAATAAAGTTCTAAACAATAAATTTACAATTGTTAGATAGATATAATTGATAGATGAATAATAAAGGCACAATTGTTAGATTTAAAGATGGGTTCTGAATTGCAATAAATAAAGCTGGAATTGCGAAAAGTTAAAATTGTGAGAAATAACATTCCAAATGTGAAAACTGTAAAATCAAACTAATTTTCTTTGAGTACATTTAACACATTATAACATATTTTCCTTTTTTTTTGCATCATACAATCCGGTCCAAGTCACCTCCAGCAGATTAAGCAGAGTCTGTCAGGAATATAAATGTGAGGGAAGGAAGTTCTGCTAAGCCTGAAACCTAAGAATGTGAAGCAGTTAATTTGTTCCTTTACTAATCCACTTGACCGTGACCGTTTAAAGGCCACTAGTTTCACCTACTTGACCTAATGTAGCACAAAACACAGTGAGAGATTAAAATGCACAAAAATGTATTGCAAAAACCTACTTGTGTAACTGACAGTTCTCCTTGCAGCATGCAAGACCCTGAACACTATCGCGATCGCTGGAACGATTCTGTTCAGCAGAAACCAGCTTCTGCATGTCTCTCTGGAGCTCCTCCACCTGAGCCTGCAGTCCTTCTACCGTCTCTGTGAGCCTACCGTCAGGAAAATAACATCATTTCAAGCATTTCATCCTCAGCTTGATGCATTCATTTACAATCATTTCTGAAGTCTTACCCTTCGATCTTCATCTGAGCCGCTCTGTTCTCCAGCACCAGTTTTTGGTTTTTCAGCTCCAGTTCTTGTGCGGCTGAATCCAGCTGCTCGTAGACTTTGGCATGCTGATCGTTCACCGACCTCAGCATATCCACCTGTTTAGAAAGATACTGAACAAAGGAGAAAGAAACATTAGACTGAACTCTAAGTTCAGATACCCGTGTCTGTCTTATTCACATCAGCTTAAGGAAAATTTAAAGGCTCTTAGCAAAATGTAGATCTAAGATATACATATGTTTATTGCCTTTTATGAGAAGCCTGAGTCAAGTTCTAGCTATAGTTTAGTTCATTTAAACGGTATGACCATTATGGCAGTGCTAATGGCTGTCAGTTGTGCTTTGCAAATATTGACACTAAATGAACATCTAGCACAATATCTAAAATATTAGGCAATACATCTCTATTTATGGCCGGCACATAGAATACATCTAGATTATTGTACTGTATTTTAAAATGGTTTATTACTGCATGGAACAGACAAAGATTTATACAACCATAAATTTAGCTGATAATACAGAGAATGTTGCCTGAATGATCCACAGTTTTTTTTTTTTGTTTTTTTTTGTGATAGTTGTTCATGAGTCCCTTGTTTGTCCTGAACAGTTAAACTGCCCACTGTTCAGCTGTATTAGCATTTTTTATCCTATTCTTTTCACACTGAGGACAACTGAGGGACTCATATGCAACTATTACAGAAGGTTCAAACACTCACTGATGCTCCAGAAGGAAAAATGATGCATTAACAGAATGAAGATGTGTACATTTTTCTTCTTTTGCCTAAATATCTTTTTTTTTTTTTCATTTAGTACTGCCCTTCAGAAGCTACAGAAGAAACCTACATGTTTCCTAGAAGACAAAATAAATTTACCTTGAAATCAAATTCCTTCGTGAGCATCAGTGAGTGTTTGAACCTTCTTGTAATAGTTGCATATGAATCCCTCAGTTGTCTTTAGTGTGAAAAGTTGGATCTCAAAATACAGTCATTGTTGGAAAAGGGTTCAAATACACAAAAATGCTGGAAAACCAAATAATTTGTGGGTCCTGAAGGATTTTTCTGAAGAACAGCAGGCAGTTTAACTGTTCAAGACAAACAAGGGACTCATGAACAATTATCACTAAACAAAAAAAACACAGCTGTGGATCATTCAGGTAACAACACAGTATTAAGAATAAAGGGGGTGTAAACTTTTGAACAGGGTCATTTTTATAAATTCAGCTATTGTTTTCTCTTCTGGACTATATGTAAATGTCTTATATGTGAAATATCTTATTCATGTCAGTACTAAATAAAAAATAACATGCATTATGTATGATTACTCTTACATTTTGTTAAAGAATTAACATTTTGCAGATTCTGCAAGGTGTATGTAAACTTTTGACTTCTGTATTTGGATGATGGCAGTACCTCTATCTCCTGTATCTGTTCTTGGTTGGTGATGTACATTTGTTGGAGAGTCTCTTCTAAGTCTCTGTTCTGCTCCAGTAAATTTTTACCCAATTCGGCGGCCAAATGAAGATCTGCGTGAAAACGAGGAGGAGAACATCTAATGAGCAACCAAAACTGAACAAGAGCAGCTGAGACAGTAGATTTGGGGCCATTATAATTTACAGTTGTTTATTTAGGCATATCAGCGTTTGCAAATCTGGTTGATGTCGCAATAATTTGGACATAGGCGTGTTTAGTTACTTCTCCTTTTACTTCACAACTCAGGAAACTGATAACCAGTCTGTCTATCGCATCAGTTCAACTTCATTGCAAAGCTGATTTCAGTTTTTCATGCAATATCGGAGAGACTGTCATGTCATCATCCTGTCAGGATGTGGTGGAAAGTCAAGCACACACAACACACACTTCCTCTCATCAACAACAGTGTTTTCTTAAACAAATTACATTCATTGAAGACTATGATTAAATGGAGACTGAATGAAGGCACGTTTTAAGAGTTCCTCTGCCACATTTTCTTTTAAAAAGTATAAACTTGCACTTTTACAGTAAGCCAAATAAAGAATAACTCACCGTGTTCCAGATCCTGATGATCGTACCATGGTTCTTCCTCTTTGATATCAAATTCTTCTTCTATAATGTCCGTGAGCATCTTCAGTCAGTCAAATAAAACAACTGACAAATTTTATGTAATTAATCTCCTGTCAGCAAGTTTATATTTATTTTTTTCTCTCTTTTTTTTTAATTGTTAAAAATTATTTTAACACGTAGCGTGCGTGTACAACGAACGTCTCTGCATAATAATCTGAATCTGGACCTTGTGTTCTTGTCTCCTCGGCCGCGCGCGCAGGAGGAGGTGGAACTCAACGTGGCGCGCGCACTCTGTGCTGAATGACTCCGTGTCGCATGAACGCGCCTGGTTATCTGCAGGTGCGCGCAGCGTACAGTGTAACCTACATACAATCCCTTTTTTTCTGTATACTATATCTGAACTAGTTTAGGTAGCTAGCCTAGAGCATCATCTTGATGCGAACTTGTAGCTATTATGTGGTTTCTATTCATATTACATTTTATTTACATTCATTTTACAAGTTTATTTATTAATGTAATGTAGTTATTATTTATTAATTAAATTAATTGCTTAAATAATTATATTAACAAATAAATAAAAATTAATTAATATAAAATTAATTACATTTAGTGCAGAGCAATGATTAATTGTGATTAATCGCATTCAAAATAAAAGTTTTTGCGTATATTATATGTGTTTGTGTACTGTGTGTATTTATTATGTATATATAAAGACACACAAATACAGTATATATTTTGAAAATATATACATGTATATATTTATATTCATATAAATTTATATTGTATATAAATATATTTAATTTATAAACATAACATCTTATGAACTATATTATGTATACAAAAACTTGTAGTTTGGGTGTGATCAATTATGATAATTGTTGAAATAATTTGATAATATTTTAAAATTTAAAATTTGAATAAATTTTAAAAAGATGATAATTGTTGAAAAAACAATGAAATAATTGTTGTCCAGCACTACATTTTCCAACACTGAATCTTTATTTATTTATTTATTTATTAGCAGATAATAAATGCATTTTTCACAGTCAATTTCCAAACAGGAACGTGTTTATATATACTCACTATATACAATATACTAGTAAAATATCATAAAACTGACTAGTGAGGACAGTTTACGTGTCCATATCATATTATATGTGTTTGTGTACTGTGTGTATTTATTATGTATATATAAACACACACAAATACAGTATATATTCTGAAAATATTTACATGTATATATTTAGCCTATATTCATATAAATGTATATTGTATATAAATATATTTAATATATAAACATAACATATTTTTCTTAAATATATTCATGCATGTGTGTGTGTGTGTGTGTGTGTGTGTGTGTATTTATATAGACATAATAAATATATGTAGTACACACATATATTATGTACACAAAAAAATTATTTTATTTTTAATAATTTCTGAGCAGATGATGAATGCATTTTTCACAGTCAATTATTATTTTTTATATATATCATGTTTAAATAATTGATATTTGTGACAAAAAACACTATTTAATATATGTGCAAGGTGTATGTAAAAAAAAAAAAATATATATATATATATATATATATATATATATATACAAAAAAAATTAAATACAATGTAATTTAATAAACAGTAGGATAAATGATGGACCAAACATAATAAATAAATAAATACATTTTCTTAATTTTTTAGATGGGAAAACAATTTAGTAACAGGAATGAAATTGGATAACAGTATTGAACACTGAGTAGAAGAAATGTGTTTCTGTATGTGTGCGTGTGTGTATTTTTGTGTATACTCACTATATACAATATACTAGTACAACATCATGACAGATTTCAAACATTAGTGCGCATATAAAGCAATAAAAACTAAACTCTATGCATTCATAAGCATTTTTCCATTATATTTCTCCTACATGCGCCGTCTGGTGGTAACATTGCACATGACCGGTCACGTGGTTTGTCGGGCTCTTTTAAGTGTAACACAGTCAGGAAGCGAACTTTTTTTTCGAAGGGAGCTGATTTGTGCCAAATGTGTTTGCCGTTCAGATTATTCATGATAAAGATGTGTGTGTGTAAACACCACCACACCTTCAGGTTGGTTTGTTTGCTGGTTTGTTAGTTTATTTTTTGTAATTGGGGTCCTGGTATCATATTTCTTGACTAGTATCTAACCGGCTAGTATCGCTCGTTTCAGTCACACTGTCTGTCTGTCTGTCACTATGTGTCATCCGCAGATGAAGACGCTGATCTTCGTCGCTTGGCTGCTGTTTTACGTGTTTTTTCTACTGTCGATGCGAAAGATGTGGACTGGAAAGTATGTTCGCAGTCCTCTGGCTCGAGCTCTGTTCACGAACATGGTGACCGAAACTGACACAGCTGGACCTGAAGCCCTGAAGGTGAGTGATGAGTGATGCTTCCTGGCGTTTAGCTGAGTTGACACTTTAGGTTTTTGCAAAATATGGTCTTTACAACAGAAATATTTTCTCACTAATAAAGTAAAAGAAGTATCTTTAAGGTTAATTAATACATTTTAACATTTTACCCTGTGCATTTTATGATTAAGTATAAGGCTAATATTGGCACGAAATGCTCATTTTGTCAATTTCATACTGAAACTGTTTCTCATTTATTTTGGACTTGTCATTATACTAAACGCTTCTGGGAAAATATTGGTTATTTTATTAATAATAATAGCCAACAAGATGTTTCCATTACTTTTAAAAACAATATGTTTGGACGTTATGATTCTGATTCTAATAAAAGGAATGCGTGTTTTGTTATAAACGTAATATTTTTTCTTTGTAAATTTCATATTCACAAATGTAAATTTACCAATAACAAATTGTGCAATGACTTTATCTTGTATACTGTTACTGATGGTTAAATGTCTTTCCCCTAAGTTCTTATATTCATCTTTTTGTTGTTTTTTTTCTACTTTTTCTCTTATAATCTTTAATACTTTGTTGATTTCAGTTGACAGTGTATATTCTTGATGCTTTATGTATTATGTTCAAATATGTGTTAAATGTCAACTCTGTACCATTTTCTTGCAATTAAAAAAAAAAATCTTTAGATTTTTGCAGTATCACAAAGTGATAATGGTTTAACAATTAATTTTTTTTTTTTGTAACTTGGTAATGCAATGTTCAAACATTTACCATGGTAGTACCATGTAATTACTATGCAGCATAAATATATAATTCTTAGTACTATAGTGTATGTGAAAATACCATTATTCAAAGCACAATAATAGTTTTTGGTTTTACACTAACAAGAAGAAGCATTGAAACTAAATCTATAATAAAAGTACCATGTTTTTTAAGACTTGATATGACAATATTGTTGTCCTCAGTGTAAAAAGATGGATCTCAAAAGCATACAGTTATTGTTGGAAAAGGGCTCAAATGCACAAAAATGCTGAAAAACCAAAGAATTTGGACCTGAAGGATTTTTCTGAAAAACAGCAGGCAGTTTAGCTGAACAACTATCACTAAAAAAATAATAAAGTAAAAAAAAACAGCTGTGGATCATTCAAGTAACAACACAGTGTTAAGAATCAAGGGGATGTAAACTTTTGAACGAGGTCATTTTTCAACTATTTAATCCTTTAATCAACTATTATTTTCTCTTGTGGACTGTGTAAGTGTATTTTATGTGAAATATCTTATTCAAGTCAGTACTAAATAAAAAAAAAAAAACATGTTGTATGGTCCCTCTTATTTTATAACATTTTGCATTTCCTGCAAGGTGTATGCAAACTTTTGACTTTAACTGTGTGCAAACATAATGACATAGTTAGGTATAATTAATCAGTAATTACCATAGTTAATGTCAAAATACCATGGTATTACCATGTTAAATCACTACTGTTGTGATTGCATTTTATTTATTTTTTTGGACATGATTTTGTACGTTTACCATGGTAGCACCATGGTATTAAAGTCCATTGGAGCACCATGTAAATAAAATGACATAACCATTTATTTGTGTTTATTATTAAAATACCATAGTATTACAGTCTGAAACCAGTACTATTCTTGCATTTAAACTAACAGGTAGCATGGCATTACAATGGTTTTAGGAAAATAAACATTTAATACATTTACCATGAGTATTATTTTAAATCCACATGTTATTGTAACATTCATTACAGTAGTACATGTCAAAAATATGTGGTTGCATTTATGCTAACAAACAGTACCATGGTATTTTTTAAATCTATTGGAGTACCATGTATTCGTTATAGATCAGGAATATAAGTAGTTATTATTTATTATTATGGTTAAAGGGACAGTTCACCCAAAAATAAAAATTACCCCATCATTTACTCACCCTCAAGTCTATCTAGGTGTATATGACTTTTTTCTTTCAGACAAATACAATCAGAATTGTATTAAAACTTCTTCTTAGCTTTATAATGCCAGTGAATGGCTCTTGAGATTTTGAAGTCCGAAAAAGTGCATCTGTCCATCTTAAAAAGTACTCCACATGGCTCTGGGGGTTAATAAAGGCCTTCTGAAGTGAATCCGGGAATTGAGCAAAATTATCGAAATACCACAAATGTACATTTCACATTATGCATATCGCTACAGCTTGCAATATTTGGATCCATGAGCAAAAGACAAAGAGAAAATCACTCACTGTTCTTGCCTAAATAACTTTTGTAACTTAAATAAGAATCAGTGAATTCATAGAGTAAAGACAAAGCAGTGTTTTACTTTTACTTTTTATTATTCAGTTCCTAAACTGATGTCAAAATGATTACACTAATGTTAAAATTACATTTTTATGTAATGCAAGAGTAAAGCACTACTGTTCACTTTCAGAAGTTGTTATAGGGGTGCTTTCTTCTAGCAAAAAAGTGAAACATGTATGCTAGTTATATTAGAATCTGAATTTTTCTTCAATATCGCACAGCCCTAATCGTAACTGTTGTTTTAATGATGTGCGATTTGACATTGTCAGTGTCAGTATCAATCTATTAAAATGCATTTAGCATGATCACTTAATTTAAAATATGGGAGCAGAAATTACAAATATTTATATAATTTCATAAAATTAATGAATATCACATGAAGAGTGTCTTTTTTGTTTGTTTGTTTATTCCAAAAGTCAGCATGATTACAAATGTTTCATACTACAGTTCAAGAAACAAGAAGTTATTATTAAGAGACTTGCATTTTAGTCACCATATTGCCTGTTTTTGCTCTATTTCACCAACAAAAATATTTCCAAACACAGCCACAACACTGATATGTATCTCTGAGCAGCATGACAATGTTTCCTTCCTGAATGAATCAACAGTTTAAATGGTTCTGAACATTCACAATGACTCACTTAATAGTGACTTGATACCACCTACTCACATTCAAAATATATTTTTATTTCTAAATCATTTCAAATGTTAGTATTCAACATTATCAAAACATTATGTATTTGTAACTGCAGGTTAAAGTATTCCATGTCCCTCTGAGCTGCATTAAACGGTGTGTAAATGCATCTAAATGCCTCTTCAGATGCAGCTTCTGGGTTTCCTCTGCATTGCAAAGATGAATTTTGCTGATACTGATTTCATTTGCTTGGTAACAGCCTAAATGTTAGAAATTGACTCAAAAGGTGATGCACACTTTTAGAAAAAAATGGCTTTATAAAGGTAGAAGTAAAAAGATTAATTTCTCTCACTGCTATGAACTGACAACAAAGAATATGAAGAATATCAAAAAATTCAGGACTCAGATGTCCACAGTAGTCCTTAAGATATCAGCACAATAACACACTCAGCAAAATATTGTCTTATTATCATTATTGATAAAATCCCAGAAAAATATTGAGATATAATTTTTTGTCAATATTGCACACCCCTATTGAAAGCTAAAGATTACAAATATGGATATTTTTCTTATACACACACATTGATTCGCTTCAGAAAGTCTTTATTAACCCCTGTAGCCATGTGGAGAACTTTTTATGATGGATGGATGCACCTTATTGAACTCCAAGATTTTAACACCCATTCATTGCCATTACAAAGCTTGGAAGAGCCAGGACATTTTTTTTTTTTTGTGTAACTCTGATTGTATTTGTTTGAAAGAAAAAAGTCATATACACCTAGGACGGATTGAGGGCGAGTAAATTATGGGGTAATTTTCATTTTTGCATTAACGATCCCTTTAAAAAGGCGTGACACTGCAGGTGAATAGGCTAAAAAAAAAACTAATAGTTATTGCCTTACTTACCAAGTTGGTTGATTACATTAATAATTGCAAAAATTTTTGTGTTACAAGTTTTCTAAAATGTTAAGTTTAGGTATGCAAATGAGGCATTTTTTAATAAAATATGTGCTAATCTGCATACATTTCTAGTACAAAAATCTAAACACTGGATGAAGTCCATATTAGAGCAGGGCTCTATAGTGCAACCATTTCAGTCGCATTTGTGTTTGCACTGAGGGGTGCTTCAAAGGTTTCTATGTGTTTTTGCAACTTTGAGTAATGTATCATAGACATATCTCAAGAATCCTTTCATAAAGTGTAGAGAGAGTGTAAATAAGATATTGATTGTGAAGTATAGAGAGCTTTGTTGATTATAATGGAACTTTGTGAGATTGCGATGAACTAAGATGAGTGAGCTTTTAATGATTTTTAAGGGAGTTTGTAAATAAGATATTGATTTAATACAACAGTTTAATAAAACAAGAAGTTAATATTAAGGGACTTACATTGTCTGACTATAATACTGATTTTGCTCTGTTTTGTCATCAAAAATGGTCTGAAAGTAGTCACACAGAGGCGTTTCATTTATAAACAAATCAGTGATTCAATTTCCCATTCATATAGACATTCACTGCTTTATTCCCTAATGAATCGGTTGTTCAAATGATATGATTCAGTAATTGAATTGGTGACTTGTCGCCACCTACTGGCAGATTTCGTTTAATTTTTAATGCATCTTTTTAGTTATTTAAATCATTTAATATTTCTGTGTTCAAAATGTTATATTTAAAACATTAATCTCAACATGAATTTATGAACCTACAAGCCATTTCTGTGTTCTTCAGTGCCAGCTCTGTAGTACAAATTAATTTTAACATTGTTTCATTTGGTTGATAACTTACTCTTATTCTACTTGTTCTGATTCCATTGTTTTAATTAGAAATTTTAAAAAGCTTAAAAATATATATATATATATTTTTTAAACCATTTGACATAAAATATGACATACTTTTAATAAAGTTGCCAAAAATGCCATTACAAAGGTAAAAACAAAATTCCCCTGTGTTTTTTCAGACTAGTGGAAAGAAAACATCCAAAAGACACTGTTAAGTGTTTCTTTTATAGCACTGTGTCAATAGATTTCAGTTATAATTTACTTTAAGGAGTAAAATACCGCCTCGTAATGAGAAGGCAAATTTTGGATCAGAATTTTTGATTATTGATTAGAAGGTGCTCCTGAAATTGACTGTGCTCCTTAATTTTCTAAGTTATTATGCAATTTTTGGGGGAATAAAATGTTGTTTGTAATCAAGCAAATTATATATGAACAAACCCCTTTGTAAAAACCTTCAGGATAAAGACAGGAATAAAAAATTTAAGTTTGTTGTGTGTAAGTGCTAGTGAAGTGGAGATTTATGGCTCAGTGTAGGAGGAAAAACTCATTTTGATAAAACGGTCTTTAAAAATACATATTGTAATTGAAATCTATTGATACAGTGCTATAAAAGAAACACTTAACGGTGTCTTCTGGATGTTTTCGTTCCACTGGTCTAAAAAACACTTTATGAAAAACCAAAAAGCTCAATCTCAAAGCTTATTTTAACTAGCTGTTGTTGTATGGTGTACATCTGTTTTCAGTGGTACCACTGCTGTCCAGACATGCTCGGAGAGCAGGTTCGCTCTCAGTTCGTTCAGAGTCATCTGGATGAAGAGACAGAGGCTTTTCTTCAAAAAAGTGTGGAGAAATCCAGCTGGCTCTTCACGCAGCTCTACCACTCGCTTTTTTCCACCATCTTCAGCCCCATCGTGTCCCGAACCTCCATCAACGGGTAACCACCGCTGATTCTCTCTCTTCAGCGCTCGTTTTGATTAAAGCTTGCTCATGTCATCCTGTCCTGTTTGTCCGCAGCTTTTTGGGCCGTGGCTCCATGTTTGTGTTTTCGAAGGACCAGTTTCAGCGTCTTCTCCGGATCGGGCCTGAATGGAAAGGACAGAGGATGCTGGATCTAGGAGCCGGTGATGGAGGCGTGACAGAAGTGATGGGCTGTCATTTTCACGAGGTGTTTGCCACCGAAGTCTCCACGCCGATGAAATGGCATCTACAAAGAAAGAATTACAGGTGCGTACATCTCCTGCGTTAGTAGAAATGCTTATGAACTGCATTTGGAGAGTGGTGAAAGTGAGTTTGTGCTTGACTTTGGATCTCCAGCTTGTTGGGAATCGATGAGTGGCACAGAACGGGCTTCCAGTATGATTTGATCAGCTGCCTGAATTTGCTGGACCGCTGTGACGAGCCGCTTCAGCTCTTGCAGGACATCAAGAGGTCGCTGGTGCCGCACACTGGACGACTCGTCTTAGCCGCTGTCCTGCCGTTTCAGCCGTATGTAGAAACGGGTAAGATGATCGCTGAAACCACAACTACTGAGCAATTCATGAGTGTCTGCTGGTAGTTGCTTTATTATAGATTAACACACCTGCAAAGATACAATCCCCATAACCTAAAAGGAAATACTCAAGATTTAGTCAACTTGTCTTTGATTTTTTTATTTTAAACATTTTAAATTGTAACGCATTTAAAAAATGTTTTATTATTACATTTATGTTTATTTATTTTTTATTTATTCACATTTAATGTAAAACCATTAAATGTGTTTAATAATTTTTTATCATTACATTTTTGTTTATTTTTTATTTTTAATGCATTTTATTTATTTGTTGTTTTTTTTACATTTAATTCTTTTTATTATTACATTTCTGTTTATTAAATTTTTTTTATATTATTTTTTTGTGTATTGTAATTTATTCACATTTCATGTAAAACTATTTTTCTTTTCTTTTAAATACATTTGTTTTTCTTTTTTTTTACATTTTTTTTTTTTGTTTATTTATTGTGTTGCCAGGTTAACAACACTTTTGTAATTTATTTACATTAAATGTAAAAAACAGGTTTTTATTTTTTTAATACATAAACATTGATTATATATTTTTTGTTTATTTATTTATTTATTGTATTAGCAGGTTAACAAAACACTTTTTTGTCTATTGGAATTTATTCACATTCAATATAAAAATATTTATTTATTTAAAAATATGTTTTTCTTTTTTTAATGTAATTTATTTATGTTATTATTTTTTTTACATTTAATTTTTTATTATTACATTTCTGTTTGTTTATTTATTTTTATTTATTTATTTATTGTGTTGCCAGGTTAACAACACACTTTTTTCTATTGTAATGTATTCACATGTAATGTAAATGTAAAAAAAATAAAAATAAAAAAAATATATATATATATATATAATGTGTATTAAATACATTTAAATTTTGTATTATTATATTTTTGTTTATTTATTTGTGTATATTTTATTTTTTTATATTTTTGAATTTCTTTTACATTTGATTTTTTTTTTTTTATTATTAAATATCTCTTTTTGTGTTGCCAGGGTAACAATACACTTTACTTTTTTGTCTGTTGTCATTTATTTACATTTAATGTAAAAAAAAATTATATTTAATGTATTTATTAAAAATTGCATTTGTTTCTACATTACACAAACAATTAAAAAACATAATTTTAATTCAGAAATTTATTTATTTGTGGTGTGGTATAAGAATGAAAAAGTTTCATTGAAAGAATAAGTTTCTTGATAAGAAAACCTTAAGCAGTTTGGTATGTGTTTTTCATTATTATTATTATTATTATTACAATTATTATTGTACATATAAATGTTGTTGTTGTTGTTGTTGTTATTATTATTATTATTATTATTATTATTATTATTATTATTATTAAAAACATTTGTCCAAAAATGAACATCCGAGTATTGTGTAACCAACTTGCAGAATAAAACCATAAAATTAAAGACCAGAAGAACCCTGATATTTAGTATAATGAATTAGTTTTATGAAAATAATAAATTATTGAATTCATAATTATGTATAACTTAATATTAATTAATTGTGTATGATATAATGCTAGAATTAGTTATATTTTATATGCATATTTTAATTACATTTTATTGCATTTCATTTTAACATATTTTTACAACTTCATAAAAGTTTTCAAAAAATGTATTTTAAACTGGAGATCTAAATGATCTTCCTCTATCTTTGTCACTGACGCTCTTATTTCTGGTTTCATTTGAACATTTAATTTGCTGACCTGCTGACTGTACGTTGTTACTTACTCAATTGTTATTTTAAGGTGGGACCTGGGTGCGACCCAAGGAGCACATTAAAGTGGAGGGCAAGACGTGGGAGGAGCAGGTGACACACCTGAGCACAAACGTCTTCCTGAAGGTGGGGTTAGAGGTGGAGGCCGTCACGCGTCTGCCGTATCTGTGCGAAGGAGACATGTACAAGGACTACTATGTGCTGGATGACGCCGTCTTTGTGCTAAAACCTCAGGATTGAACCTCTCTACTGAAACCGGAATCATTTTAGACAAATATGAAAGGGCTTAGTTTAAGATGAATTCTGTTTCGTGTCTGTTACGTCTCAGGAAAAATGACATCTTTGAGAAACCAATGTTTCTTTTTTTCCAGCTGTACTACAGGTGTAGTACAGCTGGTGTGAGGGGTTTCCTGTGGGGGGGAATAAAAGTATCATATCTAATATAAAATATTAGTTTTGTCAATATAGAGGTAGCTATTAAACTGTAAATCTCATTATGTGCCTCCCCTTATGTTTTTGCATTTGTAGTGAATTTCTTATGTGATGTTTGGTATGAGTTCACTGAAATGTCTTAGGACCAATTTGAGACTGTTTGTTTTGTTTTTTTTAAGTAAAATGGTGTTTATTGTTAAGTGCACAGCAAATTGTCTCTTAACATACTTGTATGTAGGTGCTTATTAATTACAGGATGCGTGATGGTCTGTTTGGAGAGCTTTAATGTTGTAAATCAATTATTCTCCTGGCATTGATTATGTTTACTGTGCAGTAAATCTGTTTGTTCTCAGTATTTGGTTTTGGCTTTCATTTATGATCTAATATTGACTGTATATGTGGTGATGAAGTAAGCAGAGCTTTACCTTTACTATTTTATCTGCTAAAAGCCTGTTTTAATAAAGTAATAAGACAAATTGGCTTATTAAAATTAAAGACAAAGCTAACTGAAATAAGTCACGCAAAAAGATTATTCTGATTTCCAAAAATATGTATTATAAATGCTTGAACCTTTTATATGTATTTATTTATTTAGAGTGATAAAATGCTAAATAAGACAGTATTGCATTGTTGGCTTGTTCCTGGCCTCAAATGAAAAACTTTCCCTCTAGAATATTTTCATAAATACAATGGAGTTAGAAAAAACTCCATTTATGTCATTCCCATAAAAAAATATGGGAATGACATAATAAATGGAGATTTATTTATAGGCTTTATAAAATATATTAAATTCAGTTATTTATTTTAGCAATTATTTTCCGAATATTTACAGTTGTTGTTGTTGTTTTTTTAATAAATGCATAATTACATATACATTGTTTATAATTAATACATATAAATACAATTCATATTATATGATAAATATGAATTTAATATATATATATTAATACTATTAATAATTATGAATTAATAATCCATTGAGAATTTGCATGTATGTAAGGTGTAAAAATAATTTATTAAATTGTAATTTATCTGAAAATGTTTAATATTAGTTTTTATTTACTTTTAGTTCAACAATTGTTTTTATTTTACTACTTATTTTATATTAATTACAATGTATTTCTACACATTTACACATTCCTATATTTACATTTGAATACAGTTGTATGTAAAATATAAATTATTAAATTCAGTTTAGTTTAACAATTATTTTCTGAATTTTTACAGATTTTATAAATAAACTCATAAACACATATACATTATTTATAATTAATGCATAAACATAATTTATTTTATGTAATAAGAAGAATTCATTATTAATATATATTAATACTATTAATAATTATGAATTAATTAATTAATAATTAATTAATAGTTTATGTGCTTATTATGTGTACACTTACGTGTAAGAAAATGCATTGTAATTTTAATTGAAAATTTAATTTTAGTTTTTAATTTTAGTTTTTATTTCATTTAATTATTTGTTTTAAAAATTCATTTGAAAATTATGCTTAATATGTGTACAATCACATGTATGAAAAGTGTAAGAAAAATGTATTAAATTGTAATTTATTTTTAAAAATGTGTAATTTTAGTTTTAAATTTTAGTTTGAATTGAATTTTAGTTATTGTTATATTAATTACACTGTATTTCTACACATTAAAATTTGAATACAGTTGCACATAAACAGATTTATTTATAGTCTTTATAAAATATATTAAATGTAGTTATTTAGTTTAACAATTATTTTCAGAATTTTTATAGATTTAAAAAAATAAATGCATAAATTTATTAAAATAAAATGCATATTTATAATAAATACATAAATATAATTCATATATAATAATATTAATTAATTATGAATACAGATTAATATTAATGCTATTCATAATTATAAATGAATAATTCATTGAAAATTCATTAATGTGTGTACTCTTGTATGCAAGGTGTAAGAAAAATGTATTAAATTGTGATTTAATTGTAAGTTTTTAAATTTAATTTTAGTTAAATGGCTGTTTTCATTATTTTACTATTAATTTTATATGAATTACAATGTATTTCTACACATTCCTACATTGAAATGTGAATACAGTTGCACATAAGTCTTTATAAAATATATTACTCAGTTATTTAGTTTAACAATTATTTTCTGAATTTTTAACAGGTTTTAAAAACATAAATGCATAAATACATATACATTATTTATATGAGTACAAAAATATAATTCATATATAATATGAATTAATCAATTATTAATATACATCACTATAAATAATGTTAATTAATTTTGTTGAAAATTCATTTGAAAATTATGCTTAATATGTTTACACTCACTTGTATGCAAGGTGTAAGAAAAATGTATGAAAATGTTTAATTTTAGTTTTTGATTCAATTTTAGTTAATGGTTTCATAATTTTACTATTCATTTTATACATGTTACACTAATTCTACACATTCCTACATTGAAATTTAAATACTTAATAAATCTTTATATTTATATAAATAATAATATATCTTAATACTTAATAAATCTCTATCTTTATAAATTATATTACATTTAGTCATTTAGTTTAACAATTGTTTTCTGAATTTGTATAGATTTTTTAAAAAGAAATGCATATATATATATATATATATATATATACAGGTCCTTCTCAAAAAATTAGCATATTGTGATAAAGTTCATTATTTTCTGTAATGTACTGATAAACATTAGACTTTCATATATTTTAGATTCATTACACACAACTCGAAGTAGTTCAAGCCTTTTATTGTTTTAATATTGATGATTTTGGCATACAGCTCATGAAAACCCAAAATTCCTATCTCAAAAAATTAGCATATCATGAAAAGGTTCTCTAAACGAGCTATTAACCTAATCATCTGAATCAACTAATTAACTCTAAACACCTGCAAAAGATTCCTGAGGCTTTTAAAAACTCCCAGCCTGGTTCATTACTCAAAACCGCAATCATGGGTAAGACTGCCGACCTGACTGCTGTCCAGAAGGCCATCATTGACACCCTCAAGCAAGAGGTCTGTGGGAAGGAAAAAAGTGTGGCAGAAAACGCTGCACAACGAGAAGAGGTGACCGGACCCTGAGGAAGATTGTGGAGAAGGACCGATTCCAGACCTTGGGGGACCTGCGGAAGCAGTGGACTGAGTCTGGAGTAGAAACATCCAGAGCCACCGTGTACAGGCGTGTGCAGGAAATGGGCTACAGGTGCCGCATTCCCCAGGTCAAGCCACTTTTGAACCAGAAACGGCGGCAGAAGCGCCTGACCTGGGCTACAGAGAAGCAGCACTGGATTGTTGCTCAGTGGTCCAAAGTACTTTTTTCGGATGAAAGCAAATTTTGCATGTCATTCGGAAATCAAGGTGCCAGAGTCTGGAGGAAGACTGGGGAGAGGGAAATGCCAAAATGCCTGAAGTCCAGTGTCAAGTACCCACAGTCAGTGATGGTCTGGGGTGCCATGTCAGCTGCTGGTGTTGGTCCACTGTGTTTTATCAAGGGCAGGGTCAATGCAGCTAGCTATCAGGAGATTTTGGAGAACTTCATGCTTCCATCTGCTGAAAAGCTTTATGGAGATGAAGATTTCATTTTTCAGCACGACCTGGCACCTGCTCACAGTGCCAAAACCACTGGTAAATGGTTTACTGACCATGGTATTACTGTGCTCAATTGGCCTGCCAACTCTCCTGACCTGAACCCCATAGAGAATCTGTGGGATATTGTGAAGAGAAAGTTGAGAGACGCAAGACCCAACACTCTGGATGAGCTTAAGGCCGCTATCGAAGCATCCTGGGCCTCCATAACACCTCAGCAGTGCCACAGGCTGATTGCCTCCATGCCACGCCGCATTGAAGCAGTCATTTCTGCAAAAGGATTCCCGACCAAGTATTGAGTGCATAACTGAACATAATTATTTGAAGGTTGACTTTTTTGGTATTAAAAACACTTTTCTTTTATTGGTCGGATGAAATATGCAAATTTTTTGAGATAGGAATTTTGGGTTTTCATGAGCTGTATGCCAAAATCATCAATATTAAAACAAAAAAAGGCTTGAACTACTTCGAGTTGTGTGTAATGAATCTAAAATATATGAAAGTCTAATGTTTATCAGTACATTACAGAAAATAATGAACTTTATCACAATATGCTAATTTTTTGAGAAGGACCTGTATATAAAATGTAGAATTAATACATATCATTCATATATGATTATATTAAATAATTAATAATATGTAATAATATTGATATAATTAATAATTATGAATTATGAACAGATCTCATTATTTTCCGATTCATTTTATATGAATTACACTGTATTTTTACACATGCTTACATTGAAATTTCAATATGTAGGTTCAGTTAGTTTAGGTGTGTTTGAATAAGAGTAGGAATCTAAACTCCACAGATCCTCATGAGCAGGATCCAGCAAAGGATTCCCACCCTTTGCGCCCAGGCCACAACTTCACAGAAACAGAAGAGAAAAACAAACGAGAAGAAAAGAAATCGACACAACACGTTGTCAACAATAGGCGGGGCTTAGCGGTGCTACCTCATTAAAAATGCCCCGTTGTCACGTGTCATTGGTTACTTTTCTCCGCAGTGTCCAGAATGGACCAATCACAGTGGATGCGACTAGTGGCATCGATTTTACTTAATCAAAATTGATTGTACTAATTCGCATTTAACATTCGAATGCTAGAAACTATTTAAAACATGTATATTTTTGCTTATTACTTATATTTTTAGCGTACCCTCGATTTTCGGAGCCACCGCGCGCCCCCTAAAGGCTGCACCTTGTGTTTGCAATCAACGATTTATTATCCAGCGACATTCGCCCCCCAATGACGAACTCCGAGCATCATCCTGCGGCTCAGCCAACCCGCTGTCAGGCCGTACGGAGCGCTCATAGTGTTGGCCACGTCTCCGGGCCACGTCGCGCTGCTCTCGCCATCTTTCAGTCGGGAAAAGCCGTCTTTATAGCGCTGTAGAGGGGAGCTCAACACTCTCGCCGCTTCTCGCATAACGTTACATTTCAACGACCCATTCATCTGATCCAAAGAAACATGAACGTATTCAGACTGACGGGGGATCTTTCCCATTTAGCAGCCATCATCATCCTCCTGCTGAAGATATGGAAAAGCAGGTCGTGTGCAGGTGAGCAACACAGCGAATTCAGCAGAAAACCCGGAATGTACACTATTTAGGGCTGTTTTTTGAGTGTGTGGGCCCCACGTTTGGTCAAAGTCTGTTTGTGTGGTTTGTTTATGCGCCAGCTGATCCGCTCATTTGTGTTGTAAACTCTACACTAGGCCTCATTTGAGTGAGTTACACTGAATAAGCAAGTGTTTTTGTGTTTAATGACAGTTAATGTAATGTTTTAATGTAACTTACGTAACGTTACGTAAGTTGCATTGCTCCTGAGTTCCTACAGTGAACTTAAGTTTAGTTTCATAGAGAGTTGCATGTCATGCATATCAAAAGCAACAGCGATTTAAACCTATTGAATGTCGTAAAGCCTGTTTAACTTTGGCGTTTTGCAGCATTTAGGTAATCAGACTGTAGATAACTAGTGACTTCATTCATTCATTCTAATTGCGTGCTCTGACCTCTGACGTGGCAGCAGGATGTCATTAGAATATTATTCATTTTACACTGACAGCCATTGAAATAAACCCAGGGATCCTCACAATGTTGTTTTGTGACCTTATTGTACAAGTACTGATGTTGTAATGGCCTTATTCATGTTAATGACTTAGTAAACAAAATGAAAGTGTGAAATAGCTTTCAGTTTGCATTAAGAACAACTGTGCTGACATGCATCTTTTTGGTGTTTGTTTTTCAGGAATCTCTGGGAAGAGTCAGATTCTGTTTGCCTTGGTGTTCACCACTCGCTATCTGGACCTTTTCACTTCCTACATTTCCTTGTACAACACCAGCATGAAGGTGAAGTTAAGCAGATTAAAGTTCAAAACATGCCAGCCTGTCATATTAAAGCTGTGGTGTAACAAACAGCCTTTTTTAAAGGGAGAAATCAATTAAAATGGCCAGTCAGAGTTTGTTTACTCTAGAATATGCATGAACTCATCCTGGTCATTGTATTTTTTTTTTCTTTTTTTATAACATGATTTGAGCTTAAATTTGTTTTCTGTGGTCAAAACAGTACAGACATTATATTTGTATTTTGTTTATGTAATATTTATTCTTTAATATTTTGTGTTATTAGAGGGATTCTCATGGTGTCACACAATATTGATCTTTAAATTATGCACCATTTGTTTTTATATATATATATATATATATATATATATATATATATATATATATATTTCTATTAACAGTGTTTATGTTATAAATAGACCAACACTTATGTCCTATGCATGATACCAGTCAAAAGTTTTTTTTAAAGAAGGCTCTTCTGCTCACCATGCCTGACCGAATTTTCCATTTGAAATATTTTTATTATTCAAAATAACTTCTTTCTATTGTAATATATTTTAAAATGTAATTTATTCCTGTGATTTCAAAGCTGATTTTTTTAGCATCATTACTCCAGTCACATGATCCTTTAGAAATCATTCTAATATTCTGATTTCCAGTTAAAAAACTATTATTATTATTATTATTATTATTATTATTATGTTGAAAACAGTAGATTTTTTTACAGTTTTTTTTTTAATGAATAGAAAGTTCAGAAGAACAGCATTTTCCTGAAATAGAAATCTTTTGTATCATTAAAAATGTCTTTATCATCACTTTTGATAAATTTAACCCATCCTTGCTAAATATAAAACTGTATATATATATTATTTATATTAACTATATATATATATATATATATATATATATATATATATATATAATATTATTATTATTATTATTATTATTAATTTTTTCAAATATGGTAATAATAATAATAAATAATAATAATAATAAATCTACATATTTGACTGAATTATGTGACACTGAAGATTGGAGTAATGATGCTGAAAATGTAGCTTGGAACACAGGAATAAATTGCATTTTAAAATATAATCAAATAGAAAGCAGTTAATTTAAATAGTAAAAAAAATTCTCAACATTACTGCTTTTACTGTATTTTGGATGAGATAAATCAGGCTTGGTGAGAAGAAGAGACTTAAAAAAATATTTTAATGTCACAATTTTGTGTGTGCATATAGCAAGTGCCACAAAAGTCATTCCAAATTTGGAGATTGGTAAAGGGACTTTTTCGTAACATTGTTTTGTTGCATGTTCCAATGCAGGTCATCTATATCGCATGTGCCTATGCCACGGTTTACCTGATATACACTAAGTTCAAGGCCACATATGATGGCAACCACGACACTTTCAGAGTGGAGTTCCTGGTCGTCCCGGTCGGTGGCCTGGCCTTCCTCGTCAACCATGACTTCTCACCTTTGGAGGTTAGAGAGCAAAACCGTACCTGCATTTATTCACTTACTCTAACTGTCTCAGGTTTACTCATTTATATTCTCCTCATCTCTTTATTCTAGATCCTGTGGACGTTCTCCATCTATCTGGAGTCTGTGGCCATTCTCCCACAGCTGTTCATGATCAGCAAGACCGGAGAAGCCGAGACCATCACGACTCACTACCTGTTCTTCCTTGGCCTCTATCGCGCCCTGTATCTCATTAACTGGATCTGGCGCTTCTACCTCGAAGGCTTCTTCGACATGATCGCCATTGTGGCAGGCATCGTTCAGACAATCCTGTACTGTGATTTCTTTTACCTCTACGTAACAAAAGGTGGGTGTGTTTAGTTTTAAAACCTCTCAGATGTGCGTTTATACTCAAATAGCAAAGATCAATCCTTAAAATATAATAAGTCAAGGTACTCAAGTACTCGATTAATCGGTCAGGTACTTGAGTTAACAAAATGACCGAAACGCCCAGCCTTGATCTTAAAATGCATTGAAAATAGCATGAAAATGGTTCAAGTGGTTCTCAACCTGGAGGTTTAGCAAACTTCCAAAGGGAATTATTCAATTATTTATTTGAAAATAATAATAATAATAATAATAATAATAATTTATTCATTCTTTTTTTTTTTTTTTTGCCAAAGATTGACATTATGAAAATTATGAAGATTTTAAACACCTTTATGCAGCAAGAAGAAAAGAGAATATCTAGCTATCAATGCCAATGAAATAAATTTATTTTATATAAATAAATAAATAAACTCAAGGTACTCAAGTACTCAGTTAATCTGTCAGGTACTTGAGTTACCAAAATGCCCAGCCCTGATCTTAAAATGCATTGAAAATAGCATTAAAACAGTTTAAGTAGTTTTTATTTTATTATGAATCGACTTATTTTGAATCGATTAATCGCGACTAATCGTTTTGCAGCTTTATATAATTGTTAATATAAGTGTTATACATTATTTTTAACATGTTATACAGAAACTATACATTTATTTCACTCATTTACTCATTCACTTACTCAATGAAGTTTATTTAAATTAGTGCTGGGCAACGATTAATTGCGATAAATCGCATCTAAAATAAGTTTTGTGTACATTAATATAATAGATTTAAGAAAAATATGTAAATATATTCAAAATATATACTGTATGTGTGTGTCTTTATATATACATAATAAATATACACAGTACACACACATAGTGTGTAAACTTTTATTTTGAATCGATTAATCGCAACTAATTGTTTTGCAGCCCTATACAATTAACGTTAACGTTATACGTTATTAACGTTATACGTTATTTATAACATGTTATACAGAAATTATACATTTATAATTATACAAAGAAATTATACAAAGAAAAATATGTAAATTCAAAATGTATACTGTATGTGTGTGTCTTTATATATACATATTAAATATTGACAGTGCACACACATAAACAAACTTTTATTTTGAATCTATTAATCACGACTAATTACATTATTTTTAACATGTTATACAGAAATTATACATTTATTTCTCTCATTTATTCATTCACTTGCTCAATTAAGTTTATTTAAATTAGTTCTGGGCAACAGTTAATCGCATCTAAAATAAAAGTTTTGTGGACATATATAATATATTAAGAAAAATATGTAAATGTAAATGTATTCAAAATATATGCTGTATGTGTCTTTATATATACATAATAAATATACACAGTACACACACATAGTATGTAAACAAACTTTTATTTTGAATCGATTAATTGCAACTAATAATTTGGCAGCTCTATATAATTGTTAATATAAGTGTTATACATTATGTCATTATATGTCGTTATACAGAAATTATACATTTATTTCACTCATTTATTTATTCACTTAGTGAAGTTCATTTAAATTAGTGCTGGACAACAATTAATTGCGATTAATTGCATTTAAAATAAAAGTTTTGTGTACATAATATATTTAAGAAAAAAAAAATATAAAAAAATAAATAAATAAATAAATATATATATATATATTTCAAAATATATACTGTATGTGTGTGTGTGTGTGTATATATATATATATATACATAATAAACACACAGTACACACACATATAGTATGTAAACATTTTATTTTGAATCAATTAATCGCGACATTAGTCATTTTGCAGCTCTATATAATTGTTAATATAAGTGTTATACATTATTTATAACATGTTATACAGAAATTATATATTTATTTCACTCATTTATTAATGCACTTACTCAATGAAGGTTATTTAAATTTGTGCTGGGAAACAACTGCGATTTAATCACATCTAAAATAAAGTTTTGTGGACATGATATAATATATTTTAGAAAAATATGTAAATGTAAAAATATATACTCTATGTGTGTGTCTTTATATATAAAGTTTTGTGTACATAATATAACATATTTAAGATAAATATGTACATGTGTATGTATATATATTCAAAATATATACTGTATGTGTGTGTCTTTTATAATAAATATACACAGTACACGCACATATTTAAACAAAAACTTTTATTTTGGATGCGATTAATCGCAATTAATCGTTGCTCAGCACTATTTTAAATAAACTTCATTAAGTAAGTGAATGAATAAATGAGTGAAATAAATGTCTAATTTCTGTATAACATGTTATGAATAATGTATAACACTTATATTAACAATATCACTGCCCAGCACTAATTTAAATGCTAAAAACTGACATTTTGTTTTATTTAGGAGCATGCAATGTGGAATCACAAATTTAACCACAGCTAGTTATTTCAAACCACTGACAACAAACAGTTGTGTTTTAAAGCTGAAATACTAGTGGAAATCACAGCTAATATTGCCTTCACGTATTTCAAGTGTTTTAAATGGCAATTGATTGTGAAATCAATGTGACAAAGTACTTCTACTTTAGCCATGATCAAACATCACTGTAATCAGTAAGGAAACACCCATTTCAGGCTGTTTCAATACAGAGGTATAAAGGTTCAGGATGTAAATCCATCATCACAAGCTCTCAACTTGAGTACATGCAGCAATATATCAGCATTACAGTTTAGGTTTTTATTGTTCGGTTGTATTGATTAGATTGGGCTCTTAAGACATGCTTATGAGGATCTAAACAAACAGCAACTCAAGTGTTTCTTTTCATTATCTCAGTGTTGAAAGGAAAGAAGCTGAGTCTGCCAGCTTAAGTCTGAAAGAGCGCAGCGCACGGAGCGGCACGGGACGCAGAGGACGAGTAAGATGCCTGAGACGGAGTGCGAAAGAAGAGATCCAGTCCTGTTCACATCAGGTGCTCTGGAACAGCTCTGGACTCGAGCCCAGGCCAAACCACGGCTTCACCAAGTCTTCGGATTCCTGTTTTATGCATCTTGTCTTACCCTTTTTTTATTATTCTGTATCAAAGAAAAAGTTTTCTACATGAAACGTGTACTATGATTTGACCGACGGCATCATAAACGAGCTGAAAATTGCCACTCGCGTGGCAATGCTAACAGGCAGGGACTGATTCTTATGATGAATATTGATTTTGTTTGTAAGAGTATTTTCAATCTGATTAAATGTACATGTTTTCAAAATGATTATGGGAGTATTTGTTGCTCCGTGGGATACAATTGAATGGAATTGCTCAATTTCTTAAAGTAATCCTTTGATAAAGAAGGTCAGTCATAATATAGTGGTTCTCCAAACTGCTCGTGCAATTAGGTTCAATCTCAATGTTTGCAAGATGGAAATTTCAAATTTGTATTTAAAACAGCTCAGTTATTTGGGAACCATGCCACTGTCTGTCAGCGTACAGTATTGACACTGCCTTGATCACTGTAAATGGCTTCATAAAGAACCAAAAAATAAATTGTACAAATGTTGTCACAGATTATTATGCAGTTTATTTTTTAGAGGTTTTCAAACATTATTATTTTTAAATGACCTGCAGTTTGATTACTTTTGGGGGTTTTCTTTTTCTGATTGGTGTAAAATATGGTGCAATTTGCTGGAATGTGAACTCATGGACAGATATTGATCACGAATTGATCCTAAATCACTTTTCAGCAGAAAGTCTTTACCAGTATTGCCAATATTATACTAATATCATCATGTTTATTTTATTTCTGGACTTTTAATACACACTATTTAATAGCAAAATTAATTACCACAACCAGGTTTTAGATTTGCTTTTAAGCAAGCTTTTACATGGTGGCACAACCTAAAATTTTCTAAAAAAAAAAAAAGATTTTATGATTTGAAAAGTTAATGTCTTTTTGATAACCACAGGCCTCATGAAGCCACGTCGATTTATCACACAGGTACATCAATAAGATGAAAAACCAGAAGCTTTTAAATATCAAATGTCCTGTGATGAATGTGAATCGCATAGGTGCAACGAATCGTTTCTAGGTTAACTCACGACTAAATCATCCTGAGCGGCCGAGCTTCAGTGATCTCTTCCGAACACGTCCGACTAGAGCCGAGAACCGACGATCTTGCTGACCGGGCGAAAAGTAAGTTATATTTGTAAATTTTGCAAATAAAATTGCTTGGCTGGATGGCAGATTAATTAACTTGCATAAGAACAGTTTAGTAAAGCTGGCAAAGGCCTCGGTGGAGGTAATTATTAGTAATAGTGTTATGTTACATCAACTACACTACCAGTTTTGCATTTATTTGATCTAAAGTAGACCTACAGCAAAAAGTGTCAAGGTTTAGAACTATGTTTTACTATTTAAAATAACTGCTTTCTATTTAAATATTTTTTTAAATATTTCAAAGCTGAATTTTTAGTATCTTTACTTACTCCAGTCACATGATCCTTCATCATTCTAATATTCTGATATGCTGCTCAAAAAACATGTATTATCATTATGTTGAAAACAGCCCGGTAGAATTTTTTTTTTTCAGTTTTCTTTGATGAATAGAAAGTTCAGAAGAACAGCATTTGTCAGAAATAGAAATCTTTTGTAACATTATAAATGTCTTTTAATACATTGTCAATATTTAATAATTGTCTTTTTTATAAATATCACATTTGATCTATTTAAAGCATCCAAGCTCTCTATGTTACAAAAGCTTTTTACTTCAGATAAAAGCTGGTCTTTGGATCTTTCTACTCATTAAAGAATCCTGAAAAAATTACTAAACTGTTTTAAATATTGATAATAATAAATGTTTCTTGAGTAACAAATCAGCATATTAGAATGATTTCTGAAGGATCATGTGACACGGAAGACTGGAGTAGTGATGCTGTAAATTTAGCTTTTTGGTCAAAGGAATAAATTATATTTTAAAATATATTTAAATAGAAAACAGTTATTTTAAATAGTAAAAATATTTAAAAAACAAAAACTTTTTGACCGGTTCTTTGAAACGAGTCATTCGAAATCCGTTTTACTGAAATGAACCCATTGCTTGAATTCCACACGGAACTATTTTGGTGCTGGAACCTCATCTGACGGAGTCGGACACATTTGGTTGCTACACATATTGGGAAAACAAAACCCAGCAGCGCTGCAGTGTTTCTTCATGTCAGACGTCAGTAAAAGAGGCGTTAATTACCTACATGTCGCAAGAACAATATCCGACGACTGGCTACAGATTGGTAGAGTAATGGGGTTTTGTAATGCTCGCTGTCATACGTTCACGATCGCGAAAGTAAACCTGCATTGAATTTGAGAAGAAGATCAACATCAGTGAGCTGTCAGGATGCCCGGAATGGTGGTATTTGGACGCCGATGGCGCATCGCCAGCGATGATCTTGTGTTTCCTGGTGCCTTCGAGTTATTTATCAGAGCAGTGTGGTAAGACAGCACTCCAACACTTCGATCTTTTGACCTTCCATCACGAGTGGGAAGTGGTACCATACTATATAAACAGAAATACCATAATAGAAAAACACTCTCTTACGGTGGAAGTGCTATGATATTCATCCCTACACGCCCAAAAATGTGTCATTACTATACTAATGATCTAATATTTAATTATAATACTAGCCTATAATACATGTGCTCAGAGTAGTAAACATAAACAAATGTGCACTCAAATCTCTCTTGTCTTTTAGGTGGATCGTGACTTTAGTTCTCTACACTAACCATAAGGGTCGGTTTCATTGTCAAGGTGGAGCGAATCTGCATAATTACCTCGTAGTTCTTCTCGTTCTGTTGGCTGTCATCATTTTGACACTTTGTGCAATCGTTTACATCAGTGCTCAAGGCAAGTGAGCGAAGGCATGGTGTGGTTTCTTCATATCTGGAGGATTTCGTAATTGTAATGCTGCTGTGATTTGTTTTAGGAACCATCATGAATCCAGGTCCTCGGCGCTCTATGCCAGCTCTGGTGTATCTGCGGGCCCTCCTGTACTTTCCTGAGTTCATATGGGCCTGTCTGGGGGCCATTTGGGTGTCTGACAACAGCACGGGGTGTGAGCCAGCGGAGGTCGGGGCTGTGATTGGAGCTGTGGTTTCCAGGTAAGGAAAAAATTTATTCTTTTACAAGAATTTAGTTCACTTCCAGAACAAAAAATAACAGATAATTGACTCACCCCCTTTTCATCCAACATGTCTGTCTTTCTTTAGTCATCAAGAACTTTTTTTTTTTTTTTTAGGAAATCATTTTAGGATTTCTCTCCACATAATGGACTTCTATGGTGCCTGTGAGTTTGAACTTCCAAAATGAAGTTTAAAAGCAGCTTCGAAGGGCTCTAAAAGATCCCAGCCGAGGAAGAAGGGTCTTATCTAGCGAAACAATTGGTTATAAAAAAAAAAAAGTATAATTTGTTTATTTTTTAACCTCCAATGAAAATGAGAGAGGATTTTTTTTGACATACCCTAATTGTATTGACCCGGAGTACACAGACTACACATCGCAGAGCTAGACAAGATGAGCATTTATTTATTTATTTTTTTTAGAAAATAACCATTTTTTCCGCTAGATAAGACCCTTCTTCCTCGGCTGGGATCATTTAGAGCCATTTGAAGCTGCATTTAAACTGCATTTTGGAAGTTCAAACTCGCAGACACCATTGAAGTCCACAATGGTCCACAATTTACAATATTACAAAAGATTTCTGATAAACAAGTTTCAACAAAAATATAACTTTTCAACACTGATAATAATCAAAAATGTTTCTTGAGCAGTAAATGAGCATTAGAATTAGCTTTAGAATGATTTCTGAAGGGTCATGTGACACTGAAGACTGGAGTAATGATGCTGAAAATTCAGCTTTGATCACAGGAATAAATTACATTTGAATATATATTCACATAGAAAAAAGCTATTTTAAAATGTAATAATATTTCACAATTTTCCCATACATATGTGCAGCGTTTAGTGCAAAATGTAAATTCAATTGTAGAATTTACATTTGCCATGTCCAACACTAGTTTTAATATGTAAATCAAAAACATATATTAATGCTTTAGAAGTTGCAAAATGAAAATTAAAATGTATTACCCAAATTGATTAGATGTTTTACATGTCCATGCAAAACCTGTACCAAAATTATCATTTAAATTGTGTTTTCCTAAATGCGTTCAGACTTATGGATAGAACACGTGGTATTGCATTTTCATCATAATACCGTGTGATAATTGTAGCAAAATGCCGTGAGAATTCCAGAATGCATTCTGAGCTAAAGGTGCAGCAAAAGGGTAGCAAAATGGTATTTTAAAAGTCTTTTATTTTTCTTAAATGCATTGACACTTACATAAATTACATTTCAACTGCATTTTCATTAAAACCCCGCAATGAATTTGGACATGCATTTTGAGCCGAAAACACCATCAAGGCAATACATCAATCATTACATGTATTAACTTTTAACCAAACAGTTTCACCTGCTTCATCTCTCAGTTTACACTCTGATACACAATAGGCAAACAGACCGTGCAGTTCTACACTTATTTACCTGTTTACTACCTTGTCTACACCGCGTCTACAACAGTTGTCATCTCGCATCGCGCCACATCCATAAACAGCACTGATTATAATGGGTTCAATGCTGTCTTTTGTCATGCACTGTTTTACAGATTAAGTTGGTAAATGTGTAGAATTGCACTGTCTGTTCGCTTATTGCGCATCAGTCGCAGTGTAAACGGAGAGATGTTGAGGCATGTGATTGGTTTGGTTTTGGTAGATTGGTTAACATTTTAAATATCAGCTTAGATAGTAATACAAACCCAGTCATTTTGCAGGATAAAGTGTTTCACTTGTAAATCTGTGTGTTTCCTCAGCTGGATCATCCTCCTGTCTCTGGTCGTGGGTGTGCTGGTTGTGTTTGATCCTCTGGGCAGTCAGAGGCCAGGTGTTCCTCTGGACGCTCCTCTGGGCGTGAGGGATCTGGAGAGCAGCGAGTCGTCTCAGCTGTTTTACACGGCGCACTCAGTGGCGTCGCGGGTGTGGGAGAGTCGGCTGCGTCTGCTTTGCTGCTGCCTGCCGCAGGACGACAACCACCGCGCCGCCTTCTCCAGCATCGCACAGCTCGTCAGCGGCTTCTTCATGGTTAGTTTACTTTACAATTTTATGATTCATGTCATGAATAAATTTTATGAATCACACAAAATTACCCTATGATTTACTCACCCTCAAGCCATCCTAGGTGTATATGACTGTCTTCTTTCAGACGAAAGAAGATGACAATCTTCACATGAATCCATTATAATAAATATCATATAGGGTAGCTACCTGTGCCCTTCAGCAAGAAAATATAGCCTAAAGTTATCAAACACTAAACTATATCAAATTCTAAACAGACATCACAGCAGCTAGTTATTAGGATATTTTAAAGCTGCACCAGCTGAGCTTGGTGTGGATCTGCTGCTTTAAATAGCTAATTTTGACACCAGTAATATATATTTAATAATATGTAATATATATATATACACACACACACACACACACACACACACACACACACACACACACACATAACAGTCAAAAGTTTGGACACATCCTCTCATTTAATGTTTTTTAAAGAAGTTTCTTATGCTTATCAAGGCTGTTTTCACTTAATCAAAAATATAGAAAAAATAAATAACATTGTGAAATATTATTACGATGTAAATCAATGTTTTTCTATATTAATATATATTTAAATTTAATTTATATTTGTAATTAAAGTTGAATTTCCAGAATCATTACAATACTTTTATTCACCAAGGATGTGTTAAATTAATACAAAGCGATAGCACAGATTTACATTGTTAGAAAAGATTTATATTTTGAATAAATGCCATACTTTTTAATTTGTTATTCATCAAAGAATCCTGAAAAAAAATCACAGGTTGCAAAAAATATTTGGCAGCACAACTGTTTCCAACATTGATCATTCAAATAGTAAATCAGCATATTCAAATGATTTCTGAAGGATCACGTGACACTTAAGACTGAAATAACAGCTGATGAAAATTCAGCTTTGCATCACAGGAATAAATTATATTGTAAAGTATATTCAAATAAAAACCATTATTTTATATTGTAATGATATTTAGCAGTATTACTGTTTTTTCTGTATTTTTGATCAAATAAATGCAGCCTTGATGAGCATAAGAGACTTCTTAAAAAAAAACTTTTGACTGGTAGTGTGTGTGTGTGTGTATATATATATATATATATATATATATATATACAGGTCCTTCTCAAAAAATTAGCATATTGTGATAAAGTTCATTATTTTCTGTAATGTACTGATAAACATTAGACTTTCATATATTTTAGATTCATTACACACAACTCGAAGTAGTTCAAGCCTTTTTTTGTTTTAATATTGATGATTTTGGCAAACAGCTCATGAAAACCCAAAATTCCTATCTCAAAAAATTAGCATATTTCATCTGACCAATAAAAGAAAAGTGTTTTTAATACAAAAAAAGTCAACCTTCAAATAATTATGTTCAGTTATGCACTCAATACTTGGTCGGGAATCGTTTTGCAGAAATGACTGCTTCAATGCGGCGTGGCATGGAGGCAATCAGCCTGTGGCACTGCCGAGGTGTTATGGAGGCCCAGGATGCTTCGATAGCGGCCTTAAGCTCATCCAGAGTGTTGGGTCTTGCGTCTCTCAACTTTCTCTTCACAATATCCCACAGATTCTCTATGGGGTTCAGGTCAGGAGAGTTGGCAGGCCAATTGAGCACAGTAATACCATGGTCAGTAAACCATTTACCAGTGGTTTTGGCACTGTGAGCAGGTGCCAGGTCGTGCTGAAAAATGAAATCTTCATCTCCATAAAGCTTTTCAGCAGATGGAAGCATGAAGTGCTCCAAAATCTCCTGATAGCTAGCTGCATTGACCCTGCCCTTGATAAAACACAGTGGACCAACACCAGCAGCTGAGATGGCACCCCAGACCATCACTGACTGTGGGTACTTGACACTGGACTTCAGGCATTTTGGCATTTCCCTCTCCCCAGTCTTCCTCCAGACTCTGGCACCTTGATTTCCGAATGACATGCAAAATTTGCTTTCCTCCGAAAAAAGTACTTTGGACCACTGAGCAACAGTCCAGTGCTGCTTCTCTGTAGCCCAGGTCAGGCGCTTCTGCCGCCGTTTCTGGTTCAAAAGTGGCTTGACCTGGGGAATGCGGCGCCTGTAGCCCATTTCCTGCACACGCCTGTACACGGTGGCTCTGGATGTTTCTACTCCAGACTCAGTCCACTGCTTCCGCAGGTCCCCCAAGGTCTAGAATCGGTCCTTCTCCACAATCTTCCTCAGGGTCCGGTCACCTCTTCTCGTTGTGCAGCGTTTTCTGCCACACTTTTTCCTTCCCACAGACCTCTTGCTTGAGGGTGTCAATGATGGCCTTCTGGACAGCAGTCAGGTCGGCAGTCTTACCCATGATTGCGGTTTTGAGTAATGAACCAGGCTGGGAGTTTTTAAAAGCCTCAGGAATCTTTTGCAGGTGTTTAGAGTTAATTAGTTGATTCAGATGATTAGGTTAATAGCTCGTTTAGAGAACCTTTTCATGATATGCTAATTTTTTGAGATAGGAATTTTGGGTTTTCATGAGCTGTATGCCAAAATCATCAATATTAAAACAAAAAAAAGGCTTGAACTACTTCAGTTGTGTGTAATAAATCTAAAATATATGAAAGTCTAATGTTTATCAGTACATTACAGAAAATAATGAACTTTATCACAACATGCTAATTTTTTGAGAAGGACCTGTATGTATGTATATATATAATTTCTTTTTTTTTTTTGGTTTTAGTTAGCGATATTAATAACCCTGATCCCTACCAGTGATCTTTCCACTGGCAGAGGTTAATGTGACTTTGACTTGACTGTGTTGTTTCCAGGACACAGACCTGGTTCCCAGTGACATTGCAGCTGGTCTGGCTCTTCTGCATCAGGAACAAGACAAAATGGAGCAATGCCGAGACCCCGATGAGGTCCTGTCCCATAGCCCATCCTCCCCTATAGTGAGTCTTTATTCCTGTCAATTATGATCACAGTAGTTGATGGATGTGCAGTATAGCGAACTCACACCTCTTGTGTTTTTGTTCCTCAGAGGGAGGATCTAGAGGTTGAGCTTGAGAAAGCCACTCACTGTATGCAGTTTGCAGCGGCCGCATACGGATGGCCACTGTACGTCTACTCCAACCCGCTCACGGGCTTCTGCAAACTCAGTGGAGACTGGTGTGTATGACACTTAACTACTGAAGCATAGCGGTGTGAAATACAGAAGTGCACTCATTTGAATGTGTGTTTCAGCTGTCGGAGCCATCATGCGGAGTATGACCTGGTTGGAGGAGACCACCTGGGGTGCCATTTCACCTCCATCTTACAGAGCACAGGCCTGCAGTACAGAGACTTCATCCACATCAGCTTTCATAACCAGGTGACGTCTCATGTGATTCTAGTGTACTTCAGAATGGCTACAAATAGGGCTGCAAAATGTATTGAAAAAAAACGGCTTAATGTGATTTTTCAAATCCTGCTGGCTGCAATTTAGTTAAACCCTGTGACCCTGGACCACAAAACCAGTCTTAAGTAGCATGGGTATATTTATAGCAGTAGCAAAAAATACATTGTATGGGTTAAATTTATAAATTTTTATTTTATGGCAAAAATCATTAAGATAATAAGTAAAGATTATGTTCCATGAAGATATTTTGTAAATTTCCTACCATAAATGTATCAAAACGTAATTTTTGATTAGGAATATGCATCGCTAAGAACTTAATTTGGACAGCTTTAATGGCAATTTTCTCAGTATTTTGATTTTTTTTCGCACACATTCCAGATTTCAGATGTTTAAATAGATGTATCTGGACCAAAAATTGTCCTATCCTAACCAACCATACATCAATGGAAAGCTTATTAATCTTCTTTCAGATGATATGTAAATGTCAGTTTTAAAAAATACCTTTATGAACGCGGCATTTACTAACACATAGTTCATGATACTGTATTTCAGTGGGGCTTAATTTTGAAACCAAATGCAACCCATTAAAATAACAGCTTGGTGCTTTAGCATTTAAAAATCAAAAAATATTAGCTAAATGTTTTTTTTTTTTTATCCCTTGTGCAAACTTGGGGACATTTGTCTCATTTTTCTTATGTACAAAATAAGGACAATATTTAATCACATGCCATTTAATCATAAAATCATGTGTTCTTCGAAAAAATTATATTATTTTACTAACATTTTTAGTATTTTATATTATTTTATTATAATAAAATTATTCATTCTTTGATAGTTTTTTTTTTTTCTTTTTTTTTTTTTTTACTGTTTTCCACCTGATGGCACCATTTTCTCAGGTGTGGCCTATGGAGCAAACAATCAGTTTTCTTTTTAAAATGTTCAGCTTGTGCTTGAAAAAAATGATATAATTTTGTTGTATTGTTTTATTGGTATGTTTTTTTGCACACAAAAAAGTATGCATAAAAATGAATGTTGTTGCTGATGACTGACAAATAAAAAAAAAAAAAAAAGTAAAAAAAAAGAAAGAAATCTCCTTATAGAAAATAATTGATTGTTGTTTTTTCATTAAAAACAACCGTGACATTTTGTAAACAATGTGGTATTTAAAGTGTTAAAAGCCTGAAAATGAATGATTTTTTGGTAGTTATGATCAGAACTTATTTTGGTAAAAAGATGTCGGTAAAAGCAGAAAAAATATAAATGTATAATATTTTAAGACATTTTTAAGGACCTCTGTGTAACTTTTTTTAAATTGACAATAAGGATTATATTATTATTTTATTTAGTAATATTTATTGTTTTTATTATTTTATTATATTATATTTTATATTTATTTGATGTTATTATTTTATTTAATAATCACAATAAAATCATAAGAATTATTATTATATTATAGCATATTGAATTGGCGAAAAACAGTGGGAATAGGACCTATAAAACTCAAATAAAATTACTATTTGAAAATCAATAAATAAGGTGTAAACAGTATATTAGTATTGTAATTTTACAGAAAAAACATTTTCAATCACTTTTTCTTACAAAATAAGGACAACATTTAATCCCAGTGCCATTTAACCGTAAAATCATGCAGTGTTCAATACAATTATATTGTTATTGGTATTATTATTATTATTATTATTATTATTATTATTAATATTACATTTTTTATTATTTTATTATAATAAAATGCTTCATTCAGTTGGCAAGGCTTTCAAATGTATACTGTTTTTATTTTTTATTTTTTAATTTATTTAGTTTTTCTCAGGTTTGGCCTATGGAGCAAATACTCTTTTCTTTTTCTTTTTCCTTCAGATTTTATGCTTCTGCAGAAATATATTGAATTGAGTAAAAAAACAAACAAAAAAAACCATATAGTTTTGGAAAATGATTTGATTTTGTTGTAAATAGTAAATCCAAGTATGAACATCCAAGTTTTTTTAAATCATTCAGCCATACAAGAATTTCACACTCGAACAATATTTTTTTTATAATTACTTACTATTAATTAACTAAGTAAATAATTACTGTTTTTTTATGTCGATGTGTCCCATAAAAAATAAATAAATAAATCGCCCTAGAACGATTACATTTTTGCCAATACAGCTATTCAAATCATTGGGTGAAATTTCCTGTATCTTTTCATATCGCAAAAAAACAAAATATCACAATGTCAGTTTTCCCAGTATTGTACCTACAGCAATGTGTTTTTCCTCTGTAGATCTATGAGATCCCGTTTTTTGTGGCGCTGGATCATAAGAGAGAAGCTGTCCTGGTTGCTGTGAGGGGAACGCTGTCGCTGAAGGTGAGTTTGAAACAATAATAACACACTGATAGTTATCAGAATACTCTGATGAAGGCAAACATGTTTGATAAAGCAGCGTTCACTAGTGTAGTGTCAATGACAGGCGTGCCTTTACAGGCTGGTCAGGCTGTTATTTCCCTAAACAAATGACACTCTTGACCTATTATTCGCTGCTGTCAAGATCATTTCATTTTCAAATCAGCTGTTTCATATAGTTTGCATAAAAACTTTTGGGGGGCTTTTCTCATCAAGGCTGCCTTAATTTGATCAAAAATACAGAAAAAAAAACAGTAATATTGCAAAATGTTATTACAATATAAAATAATGTTTTTTATTTTAATATACTTTTCAATATAATTTATTCCTGTGATGCAAAGCTGAATTTTCGTCAGCTGTTACTCCAGTCTTAAGCATCACATGATCCTTCAGAAATCATTCTGATATGCTGATTTATTATCATAATTATCAATGAAACAGTTGTGCTGCCAAATATTTTTTGGAACCTGTAATTTTTTTTTTTAGGATTCTTTGATGAATAACAAGTTAAAAAGAACAGCATTTATTCAAAATGTAAATCTTTTCTAACAATGTAAATCTATGCTATCACTTTTTATTAATTTAACACATCCTTGCTGAATAAAAGTTATTTCAAAAAGGAAAAAAAAAAAATTCCAAAAAAAAGAAAGAATAAAAATTGACTGACCCCAAACTTTTGAATAGTAGTGTATGTTGTTAGAAAACCTTTATATTTTAAATAAATGCTGTTCTATTACAGGCTCCAAAAAAATAATTATCAGTGCTGGAAACAGTTGCGCTGCTTAATATTATTTTTGGAACCTGTGATACTTTTTTCAGGATTTTTTGATCAATAAAAGGTTAAAAAAGAACAGTATTTATTTAAATTTGAAAGGTTTTGTAACAATATACACTTTTTTAAAAGAAATGTAATACTTTTATTCACCAAGGTTGTGTTAAATTAATAAAAAGTGATAGCATAGATTTACATTGTTAGAAAAGATGTATATTTTGAATCAATGCTGTTCTTTTTAACTTGTTATTTATCAAAAAATCCTGAAAAAAGAATCACAGCTTCCAAAAAAAATTTGGCAGCACAACTGTTTCCAACATTGATAATTCTAATAATAAATCAGCATATTAGAATGATTTCTGAAGGATCATGTGACACTTAAGACTGGAGTAACAGCTGATGAAAATTCAGCTTTGCATCACCACAATAAATTATATTGTAAAGTATATTAAAATAAAAAACATTATTTTATATTGTAATAACATTTTGCAATATGACTGTTTTTTTCTGTATTTTTGATCAAATAAATACAGCCTTGATGAGCATAAGAGACTTCTTTAAAAAACATTAAATGAGAGTGTGTGTCCAAACTTTTGACTGGTAGTGTATATATTTCAGTGGAATCAGCTCTATCAGTCTGATCTCACTGTATTACAGTCTTTCATGTTGGTGAGGTTTTGTTTGTGTGTGTTTTCAGGATGTGTTGACAGATCTCTCGGCTGAATGTGAGAATCTCTCTGTTGAAGGCGTTTCAGGAACTTGTTACGCTCACAAGGTGACAAAATCACTTACATCTGTCTCAACAATAAAATCATCAAAACAATACACTCACTTCATCAGTTATAAAGCACAATCTCTCTCCTTGAATGTTCATGTTTGTTGGGATGTCTCTCTATTACAGGGCATTTCTCAAGCTGCACATTACATCTACAAGAGACTAGTCAACGATGGGATTCTGAGTCAGGCGTTCAACATCGCACCTGTGAGAGCTGTTTTGCTGCGCTTACATTATCCAGCAGGGCAATGGGCAGCTGAATGAAGGTTTTTCTGCTGTTTGTTTGCAGGAGTATAAGCTGGTGATCACTGGTCACAGTCTGGGAGCAGGAGCGGCGTCTCTGTTGGCCGTTCTCCTGCGCAGCACACATCCCACACTCGAGTGCTACGCCTTCTCTCCACCAGGGGGCCTGATGAGGTAAATCACACAGAAATAAACTTCATTTGACCACAGCGACTCATTCACATACAGCTCAAGTTCTGCTCTTACAGAACACACACACACACACACACACACAATAATAATAAGTTTTTTCAAACTTATTATTAATTAACTTGTTACAAACTAAATATTTTTCACTATTTAAAATAACTGTTTTCTATTTGAATATATTTTTAAATGTAATTTATTCTTGTGATGCAGAATTTTTTCATGTTTCTTTGATGAATGAAAAGTTCAGAAGAACAGCATTTATCTGAAATAGAAATCTTGTGTAACATTATAAATGTCTTTATCATCACTTTTGATCAATTTAAAGCACCCCCCCCCCCCCCCCCCCCCAAAAAAAATGCTGACTTCAAGCTTTTAAATGGTAATGTTGCAAAAGCTTTTTATTTCAGATAAATGCTGATCTTTGGATCTTTTTATTCATCAAAGAATCCTGAAAAAATGCACTCTGTTTTAAATATTGTTGTTAATAATAGTAAAAATGTTTCTTGAACAGCAAATCAGCATATTTGAATGATTTCTGAAGAATCATGTGACACTGAAGACTGAAGAAATGATGCTGGAAATTTAGCTTTGATCACAGGAATAAATTACATTTTAAAATATGTTCAAATAGAAAGCAGTTATTTTAAACAGTAAAAATATTTCACAATATTATTGTTTTTGCTGTACTTTGGATCAAATAAATGCAGGCTTAGTGAGCAGATTTTTAGTGAGGTTTCTTTAAAGAATATTAAAAACCTGGTAGTTTTTATTTATTTTATTTTTATTTATTTATCCATTTATTTATTTCACTACTACTGGTGTTTGTTTGATGCAAAGAACTCCCAAATATGATTCCTGTCTGTAAAGATCCATTACTATTAAATTAAACAATTGTATGTATAACCATTTATGTTGGCATCGTACATTGTAAGTAAATTAAATACAAAATACTTATTTTTCAGTATATTTATGTGTGTGTACTGTCTAACAATTTATTTTATATATATATATATATATATATATATATATATATATATAAAATATACAAATATCTTTTTGATTACATTTGATTAAAAAAAAGTAACAATTGTGAAATATTATTACAATTTAAACAGCCGTTTTCTATCTTAATGCATTGTAAAAAGTAATTTATTCCTGCGATCGAAGCTGAATTTTCAGCTCTTACTCCAGTCTTCAGTGTGACACGATCCTTCAGAAATCATTCTAATATGCTGATTTGCTGTTTAATTATCAATTATTAATGGTACTCAGTCATTAGGGTTCTTACAAATGAAATTGCTGCTTTATTTTTTTATGGAAACAATAATAATTTTTCATTAACCTTTTTCTTTATCTCTTACAACATTGTCTTTTTATTGCCACTTTTGATCACTAATGCATTGTTGCTGAATAAGTATTCCTATCCCAAATTTTACAGTTTTCCTAAACACAAATCATAATTAATTCCAACCTTGTACAATTAGTGAGATAATATAATATAAAATTAAAATTATACACTACCGTTCAAAAGTTTGGGGTCAGTAAATGTTTATTCATTCTTTTTTTTTTTTTTTAAAGAAATGTTACATTAATAATTGTTACATTAATAAAATGTGACATAATAGATTTACATTGCTAGAAAAGATTTATAGTTTGAATAAATGTTGTTCTTGAAAGAAAAAATACAGGTTTATGCTGAAAAATCAGCATTGCATCACAGGAATAAATTATATTTTAAAGTATATGAAAATAAAAAACATGATTTTCTATTGTAATAACATTTTGTAATATTACAGTTTATTTTCTGTATTTTTGATAAAAAAAAATGCAGCCTTGACTTCATTAAAAAAAAATTGCAAGTCTTACTGACCCCAAACTTTTGAACGGTAGTGTATATAAACCAAAAACAAGATTTATGTTTTATGTCATTCATATAAGGTTTATGTAACTAACATGACAATCCTAAAACTACTTTTGATAGAGCTCAGTTTGCAATTACCATTGTACACATCAAAAAACATGGTACTCTATGGTATTTTGTTAGTGTTTAGTGTAGAGTAAACTGCACAGTTTTCATCTCCTATCTGCTGTTTCTTCTCAGTAAAGCGCTGGCCGATTACTCGAAGCAGTTTGTCGTCTCTGTGGTTCTGGGAAAAGACCTCGTACCCAGGTGAGAATTTAGCAGTGGTGTAATGTAACAAAGTAATAATACTTCATTACAGTAAGTATTTTTTGGAAATATCTGTACTTTACTTGAGTTTTCATATTTCGGCCTGCTTTTAGTTTTACTCCACTACATTTCCTAATTAACATGTAAGTGTATGTAACTCCAAAGAATATTCGTTACTACAAAATAGTCAGAAGTCAAAAGAGCACTGACTGCAGGAAAGCAGGTTTGATGAATCAGTGGTCTGGCGCTTGTAAGTTAGACTCCTAAAAACACCTTTGCTCATGTGACAATAATATTGCTCAGTTTTGCCAATGAAAATCACAAAACAAAGATCACAGCACTGTTTTGCCTCTCTGAGCAGCAGTGTTCATTTTGACAGCAAATTTTCATTTAGTTTTAGTCATAGTCTTTTGACTAAAATGCCATGTAGTTTTAGTCATATTTTAGTCATCTGAATTGTTTTTAACAATTTTAAAAAGATTTTAGTCGACTAAATCTACAGTAAATTTAGTCAGCTAAAATGTAATGGGTTTAGTTACACTGCAATGCATTTATTAAGCATTTCTTTAAAATTTCCGAACTCATTATATAGGTTTGATATTAAGGTTTAATCATGATAAACACAATTTAACTGCAGTGATACACAACATGCCTTAATGTTAAAATGAAATAAAACCACTTCTCATAAAGAACATGGTCTTCTTTTCAATGAAATACCAATGGTTATATCGGCTAATTCTGCATTCTTTATAGTAACTTGTTTACCATATTCTTCATTCTTCAAACAGACTTATTTATTTCTATAAATGAATTTAGATGAATCTTTAGGGCTATGTAAGTGATTCAGTCAAGAGCAGTGTGTAATTTTCTGTCTTCCTTTTGTTGCTTGGTTAACATCAGTGACTCGGACAATAGCAACTAAATGAAAAACCGAATGAAAGAATGCAATGGATCCAATGTACTGATACACTTTCTCTCTACTGTTTCTACCGTTCATTTAAGACGTAATCGGCTGCGTTTACATGAATACTCGTCAAAACGGACAATTCGAGATCATTTTATGCGTATTTCTCAGTTCATGCAACGTGAAAGAGTGAGAGACGTGCTTTCTGTGTGTATGCTTCGGTGTCTGCGCTCAGAAAACAAGACCGAACTGAGTTCTCTCTTGCGTCGTCAAATGTATCCATATGTCTGCACTTCTCCCACATATTGACATTTCTGAACGTTTATTAGACGTGCAGCAAGTGTATTTAAGCTTGTGTCCCGCCGGTTTGTACGCGTCTTACCTCCTACTACGCAACAGATTATTCTGAAAGAATCTCTTTCCATATCGTCCCTCCCTAACATTTTTGTCTCGTTTTTATTCGTTGCCGAAAATGCCAGTAGATTTCGACATCGCACTGCTCACGCTATATATACAATGTAAAACAGGTGTTAAAGACATTAATATTTGCATTCATGTTGCTGCTGATACAGAAGGAGCAATACAAAGTCTTTTTAACCACATAATGATCATCATTTCTGTGTTACAGACATTTAAATAACAGAAGTACTGAGATAAAAGTTTATAGATTGGGTATAAACACTTATTGTCTACAGCAGTGGTTTTCAATTCTGGTCCTGGAGACCCACTGCTCTGCACAGTTTGTATGTCTCCCTTATCTGACGCACTTAGTTCAGTTCATGGATCTCTCTCCTAACGAGCTGATGATCTGAATCAGGTGTGTTAAATAAAGGAGACACACAAAATGTGCAGAGCAGTGGGTCCCCAGGACCAGGATTGAAAACCACTGGTCTACAGTAGCGGTCAAAACGAAAGTGTCATATCACTTGTATGTATATTATCCTTTTCCGCCAGGAGGTGGCGACAACTGCACGTTTAAAAACGTATTTATCATTGAATCATTTATTCAGGAAATTTTAATAGTGAAACAAGTCTTTATTAATTGAGACACTGACTTCATTTCTTTTACATTTTTATCAAATATATTTTTTAAAAGACTTAAGCAATGAACACTCTGAACCACTAGTAAATTACGTTATTTTGTTTACATTTTTAATCTTTTTTTTTTTTCAGAATCATGAGAGAATCGTGATCTCCAATTTATTTTGAAAAATCGTGATTTTCAAATTATCCAGAATCGTGCAGCTTTAGTTTACATGTTTTTTACTGCATATAATTCAATAAAATAGAAGTTTAATTTCATAAAGTAAAAGTTCATATCAAAATGCATCTATATTTCTTTGCATTTTGTGTTTTTCAGTTGAATAAAATACTATTTTTCCCTATATGTTCCATAACTGAGAATTTCATTAAAGTTTAAAAATCTTGTCTCGTTCTCATGAACCCAGTCTTGTGTCTCATCTTGTCTCATGGATAAGTGTCTCGTCACACCCCTAGTAAATACATCTGAATGCTATTTCAGGTGCAGAAACTTCAACTTCAACTTTTCAATTTATAGTGTAACTATAATTAGAGAGGCTCCTTTTTCTCACTTCTGTTTGTCTGTGTCGTATCACTTCCTCAAACTGACTGTCCACATGTTGTTTTTCTAGATTGAGTATTCCTAACATGGAGGACTTGAAAAGAAGATTACTAAAAATGGTTTCTAACTGCTGTAAACCAAAGGTAAGATCATTGACTTAGTGTAAATAAGGCGGTATACATGCGTTTACTCCATCAGTAATTAGTCTGTCTCTCTCTCAGTATAAGATATTAATGCATGGCTGCTGGTACGAGCTGTTTGGTGGAACTCCTGATGATTTCCCTACGGAGCTGGAGAACCGGCGAGAGGAGGAGCTTAACCAGCCGTTGCTAGGCGAGGAGAGTCTTTTGGTTCAGCGCTCGAGCACCTACCAGAGCCTGTCATCTGACGACTCGCCTGCCCACCGCACACACCTGCCCCTCTACCTGCCCGGACGCATCCTGCACATCACAGAGGATGGGCCCACACGCAGGTCAGTTTATTTGACCAGAAGTACAGTCAAAATTCTGAAATATTATTATGATTTAAAATAGTTGTTTTCTGTGTGCGTATATAGTAAAATATAATTTATTTCTGTGATCAAAGCTGAATTTTCAGCCTCATTACTCCAGTCGTCAGCGTCACATGATCTTTCAGAAATCATTCTAATTTGCTGATTGGCTGCTCAAGAAACATTTCTGATTATTATCAATGTTGAAAACACTGTACACATTTTCACAGATAAATAAAAAGTCCAAAAGAACAGCATTTAATTGAAATAAAAATTTTTAGGAACATTCTAAATGTCTTTACTGTCACTTTTGATCAGTTTAATGCACCCTTGATGAATATTTATATATTTATTTTTAAACTTACTGACCGCGCTCAAGTTCACAGAAAACGAGGCAACAGAAAGCATCCTGGGTTTTTTTTTAATGATTTTACAAAAGCGCAATGTTTTGTTGTTATTGTGAGTGTACACGAATAAGGATATATATAAGAATATGGACAGTATAACCAAAATCTTTACAAATTGGCTTTTGCATTTTTGAATATATTAAATCGTCATGCGATGAATGCATATCCTCCATTTTTGGACCTTTTTTGAAAACAATAAATTAAATAATAAATTATTTAAAAATGAAAACAAATAAATGATTAATCTGGAAACAGCACAAGCAGCTTCCTATTAGTGAACTTGAGTTGAAAACAAAAGTGAACAATAATATATAAAATCCATACATAAGACAGTTTTGATACAAAGAAAGCAAATCAGTAATATTGTGAAAGACTTTTACCTTTTAAAATAACTGCTTCTATTTGAATGTATTTGAATATAATATTAATATTAATATATATTTTTAAATGTAATTTATTTCTGTGATCAAAGCTGAATTTTCAGCATCATTACTCCAGTCTTCAGCATCACATGATCTTTCAGAAATCATTCTAATTTGCTGATTGGCTGCTCAAGAAACATTTCTGATTATTATCAATGTTGAAAACATTGTACACATTTTCACAGATAAATAAAAAGTCCAAAAGGACAGCATTTAATTGAAATAAAAATCTTTAGGAACATTATAAATGTCTTTACTGTCACTTTTGATCAGTTTAATGCACCCTTGATAAATATTTCTTTATTTATTTTTAAACTTACTGACCGCGCTCAAGTTCACAGAAAATGAGACGACAGAAAGCATCCTGTTTTTTTTTTTCATGATTTTACAAAAGCGCAATGTTTTGTTGTTTTATATATATATATCTAAGAATATGGACAGTATAACCAAAATCTTTACAAATTGACTTTTGCATTTTTTAAATATATTAAATCGTCATGCGATGAATGCATATCCTCCATTTTTGGACCTTTTTTGAAAATAATAAATTAAAAATGAAAACAAATAAATGATTCATCTGGAAACAGCACAAGCAGCTTCCTATTACTAAGCTTGAATTGAAAACAAAAGTGAACAATAATATATAAAATGTATAAATAAGACAGTCTTGATACAAAGACAGCAAAGCAGTAATATTGTAATATTGTGAAATATTTTTACCTTTTAAAATAACTGCTTTCTATTTGAATATATTTGAATATAATATAAAATTTATATATTTTTACATGTAATTTATTCCTGTGATCAAAGCTGAATTTTCAGGATCATTACTCCAGTCTTCAGTGTCACATGATCCTTCAGAAATCATTCTAATATGCTGATTTACTGCTCAACAAACATTTCTGATTATTATCAGTAATTTTATGGAAACCATGATACAGTTTTTCAGTATTAACAGATGAATAGAAAGTTCAAAAGAACAGCATTTATTTGAAACCGAAATCTTTTGTAAAAATAGGCATGTTTTTACTGTCACTTTTGATCAATTTAATGCATCCTTGCTAAATATTTATTTATTTTTAAATTCACAGACCCACAATAATTGCATGTATATTTATAGAAATAAATGTATTTGGAGTGGACAATATGGCCAAAATTTTCACAGATTATATATTTATTTTTGCTGCTTTTTTTTTTTTTCTTTTTTTTTTAATATATTAAATAGTCATGCAATGAATGCATACCGCTTTTTTTTTTTGGAAAAATCTATTATTTTAAAATTAAAACAAATTAATGATTCATCTGGAAATGGTGCAAGCAGCTTCCTATTACTGAGCTTAAGTTGAAAACAAAAGTGAAAACTAAAATATAAAATGTATACATAAGAATTCTTGATAAAATAGCAGACATACTGTACAAACACCTGTGACGCCATAAAGCAGTCCAACTCACTGATAACAACACGGATATAAAACTGTACTTCTATTGTAACATGGTCAATATTGTCATATTGCCCAGCCTTAATATCATTACTTTTATTGACATTTTTATTTTCTTGTCTTATAATATATATATATATATATATATATATATATATATATATATATATATATATATATATATATATATATATATATATATACAGTACTGTGCAAAAGTTATAGGCCACTAGTATTTTCACCAGCAAAAAATGATTTTAAGTCAGCTATTTCTATTTTTTGAAGTAGTGTGTCAGTATGAAATATCAGTTTACATTTCCAAATACTCATTTTGCAATTAATTGTAATAATCCAGTGAGATTTTTGTTTGCACAAGGAGTCTGATAACAGTCAGTACTCCACACAGATCTGATCTCATCATCATCCAGTCTGTCTGGAATGACATGAATAAACAGAACTGAGACTGAGACAGACTAAATCCATAAGAACTGTGGCAACGTCTCAAAGGTGCTTCAAGAAACCTACCTGCAAAGCTACAATACAAGGTTTTAGGCACTTGTGTAAAAAAAATAAAAATAAAATGAGGAGGCTGTCAAAAATAATGTCATACGTAGATTTACTTTATCAGTTAACTTCTATTAACTAAATGAAATCAACAATTGGTCTGACCATCTTTTTCAATTTAAAGTAGTTTTTGACCTAGGTGCAGTTGTGCATAGTTTTTCAGATGGCTTTGCAGGTAGGTTTCTTGAATCTTGAAGATATTGCCACAGTTCTTCTGGATTTAGACTGTCTCAGTTTGTTGTGTTTCTTCATATCATTCCAGACAGATGAGATCAGATCTGTGTGGAGCACTGGCTGTTGTCAGACTCCTTGTGCAAACTAAAATCTGACTGGATTATTACAATTAATGGCAAAATGAATGTTTGTAAATGTAAACTGATATTTCATACTGACACACTACAGCAAAAAATAGAAATAGCTGACTTAAAATCATTTTTTGTTGGTGAAAATACTAGTGGCCTATAACTTTTGCACAGTACTGTGTGCATATATATATATATATATATATATATATATACTACTACATTTATGTCTGTTATTAAAAATATAATAATTAAAAACAATAGTTAAAATAAGTTAATAAAATATATAATAAAAACACATTTATTCCTATCTGTAATTACAAAACAAATAATAATTAGAAATAATGGTTAAAAATGTATTAAATCAAATATTTAAAAAACAATACAATTTATTAATGTTTGGAATTAAAAATAATTGTATAAAATAATAAATTTGTAAAAAATAATAATTTAGTAGTTATTTAAAATAATTTCAGAAAAATAATTTAAGTATATATAAAAAAAAAAACTGTTACATTTATTCATATCTATAATTTCGAAAAATAACGGTTCAAAAATGATTAAATAAAATAATAAAAAATATCATTCATGTCCAAAAAACTATAATAATTAAAAATATTTTATTAGAAATTATTAAATATGTAACATTGATAACATAACATTTCAATTGATTTATGTCTTTTTTTATTAAAATCCTCAGAAGAATTATAATAGTTACAAATAATTTTAAAATCTATAATTTTTAAATTTATTCATATCTGTATTTTGAAAAAATAATAAAAAATAATGATTCAAAAATAAAATAAAATAATTACAATTTTGAATTCATGTTGTGTGTGTGTGTGTGTGTGTGTGTGTGTGTGTGTGTGTGTATATATATATATATATATATATATATATATATATATATATATATATATATATATATATATATATATATATTAGGTCCCTATTAATTTGGCTTTAGATTCTTATTTAGTATAAACAAATTCTACAAAGAAATAAAAATAAAAATGGCATATTCATAAAAAAACATTAAAGGAATAGCTCATCAAAAATATTTCTTTCTTAACCTACTTTTTGTAATGTCTCTTTGATTCATTTAACAAAATCATGAATTTAATTGGGGTTTAACTTTCAGGGGTAGTTTCTCAATTAATTAGTGATCATTTTGCAGAACTAATGTCTCTCTCTCTCTCTCTCTCTCTCTTTTTCTGTGTACACAGACACTGCTTCTCTCAGGTGAGATATCGCGCTGAGTGGTCGAGCGAGACGTCTTTCCGAAATGTACTGATCAGCCCACGGATGATCGCCGATCACATGCCCGATGTGGTTCTTCGTGCACTGCGCAGTCTGACCCGCGAACACCCGTTTGCTCTCTGCCCGTCCTCCATGAGCAACAGCCACCTGAACGTCATCTGAGCGCCTCGCACACAAAAGACTATCAGGAGCGAGATTTATTGGACTCCTCATTTTATTTTGCGTATTTATTCGTGCATTGATACTCCCATTAATGTGTCTGCTTTTTAAAGGCTTCATGAGCTGCCATATATTGCCAACATCCATAAAGCGTTCACATGATATGATTTGCAAAGCTGTGTTGTTCAACTGTGAGAGTTGCTTTCATTTTTGTGATTGTTCAAGATGAGCAAAGAGACTCGAGAAAAAAAAAAAGTCAGTATTATCAGTGTACTGGTGGCGTGATGTTTTTTGTGATGTGTCTTCGCCACGTGAGAATTGGGCGATCAGTTGGTAAAGACTTTGATGCATGGCTCCAAACGCATGAAAACATTTTTTCTGATGTAGATGAGAGCTTCAGATCAGTATCTCTTCATTTACTCCACTGCAGCCTTTTTAGGTTTTTCAGGATATCATGCATTTTTCCAAAATAAAAATGCTGAGGAAAAGTTGAGGTCTGTTGCATGTCGCAAAAAGTGAGACTATTAAAAGTGTGTGTTTGTTAGTGGTTCTTGCAAATGATAAATCCAAGTTATATTTAGATCATAGATGGTCAATCAATTCTTTATTAGTTAGGTCTGATTGACTGTAATCGTTAAAACCCGTAATTAAAAAATAATATAATAATACATGTGACTCTGGACCACAAAACCAGTCTTATGTAGCACAGGTATATTTGTAGCAATAGCCAAAAATACATTGTATGGGTCAAAATGATCCATTTTTCTTTTATGCTAAAAATCATTAAGATATTAAGTAAAGATCATGTTCCGTGAAGATATTTTGTAAATTTCCTACCGTAAATATATCTCAACTTTTTTGATTATTTATATGCATTCCTGAGAACTTAAATAACATATTTTGTAAAAAAAAAACAATTACATTTATTCCTATCTGTAATTTAAAAAAACAAAAATTACTAAATAAAATATTTAAAAAACAATTTATAAATGTCTGGAATTAAAAATCTATAATTAAAAATAATTAAAAAATAATAATACATTTGTAAAATCATTATAAAAATATCTAATAAAAACAATTACATTCAATAAAAACATTAATAATAAAAATAATAAAAACATTACATATCTGTAATGGTTCAAAAATGTTACAATAAAATAATTTAAAAAGTATTCATGTCCAGAATTAAAAAAACTATAATAATTAAAAATATATTTTTTTAAAGATAATTAAATACAATATATGATAACATTAATAACAACATTTAAATTGATTCATGTCTTTCTTTATTCAAATCAATAGTTCAAAATAATAAAATGTATAATAAAAATTATCACACTTATTTATATCTGTAATTTAAAAATTAATTAAGAAAAATAGTTAAATAAAATAATAATAATGTATAATTTATGTCGTATATATATTAGATCCTCATTAATTTAGCTTTAGATTCTTATTTAGGATATAATGTCATTTTTAAAAATTCATCTTTCCAATTATTAGGATATTACGTAAAGATCATGTTCCGTGAATATATTTTTAAAATTTCCTACCATAAATATATCAAAACTTAATTTTGATTAGTAATATGCATTGCTAAGAACTTTTACAATTTTAAGTAAGATTTTTTGGTCCGTCAGATTCCAGATTTTCAAATAGTTGTATTTCGACGAAATATTGCCTTATTCTAACAAACCATACATCAATGGATTTGATTTTGAAATTGATTTATTCAGCTTTTTAGATTATGTATATGATCTCAATTAAAAAAAAAAAAAAAGATCCTTTCTGTGGTCCAGGGTCACATATATAATAATAACAATTACATTTATTTGTGTTATAATTTATTTGTATTATAAAAATATAATAATTAAACATACACCAATAATTTAATAAAAGAATATAGAAAATAAATCATTCAACAAATTTATTCATGTCTATAATTAAAAATATAGTAATTAAAAATAATAGTTAAAATAAAAAATATATATATCATATGTAATTGTTTAATTACATTTATTAATATCTGTAATAAAAAAAGTAAAATAACAGTAAAAAAATTATTATGATAAATATATATAATTTATATAATGTTTGCACATCATGGAGTCACTATCAATGTGCGGACTTGCGGAGTATTTAAATCGCTTTGGATGCAGCTCATGTTGGATGTTGGGTTGCCAAATCCACATTTTTTCCACAGAATTGGCCTGATTTTAAACTGTTGCAGCGGGTTGATTTTCTTCCGTGGGTTAAAAGTTTTAAATGTTGCAGAAATTCCATTTGACTGAAATGCGTGTATTGAAACATTTTACATTCTACCTGTGATGAAACTCTGGTAGATTTTAGTTTTGTGAAGGATGGCCACTGTCGTAGGAAGCTTTTTAGCTGTGTTTATGATCAATCTGCATAGCGGTGACTGTAAAATATGTAGATTTGGTATGGAAATGACATATTTTGAAACAAAACTAGGACCCCAACTGATTCAGTTGATTCATTCAAATCACTGAATCGTAAACAAATGAAACAGTGGACTTTAAATAAATTATTAATTCAATTAGGCCTATATTTGTTCACAAACAATGATGAATTCCTCAATGAAACACCACTAGTTATTGTATTTTTGCAATTATTCTTACTATAGATACTATTTTTAAATTTACTGTAGTAATTAATACAGAGACACTAATTTGGGCAAACGGCACTAATGACTTGTTTAGGACTTGAAGCATAAAGTTGAGGACTTGCAACTTGACTTGGACTTGGCCGTCTTGACTCAAGACTTGAATGCAAAGACTTGAGACTTACTTGTGACTTGCAAAACAATGACTTGGTCCCACCTCTTCATAAAAAAGTAGTTTTTTGAAAAATGCTAAATACCCGAAAATTTCACATAAGACACTGCGACTGACGGTTTAGGAGTTATGAGCGATTTCGTACTTTTGATCGCTGTAGTGCCCCTGTCAGGCTGATTGGGGTGAGCCTTGGTCACATTGTAGGCAGTGTCAGTACTACCATCCCTCCAAGTTTCAAGTCTCTACGACTTATGGTTTGGTCTGCACAATCAGTTTTACGTGGCGCTATGCGAAACTTTAGCGCGATGCAAACTCCTAAAAAAATCATAACTAACATACAGAAATACGTTTATATTTATATATCTACCCACCTTTTTCTTCAGCGCTGAGGTAAGCTTATGGGTGTCTTATAGGTGTGAGACTTCCGGTTAATTAGCCGCTATAGATAAATAACGAGAAGAACAACTATGTGCAGTAAACAGTAAAACAGATTGCAGATTGTTCATAATTAAAATAATACATTAAAATAATATGGTAAGACACAGCAATTTGTTTTGTACAGCATATTTATATGTAAATATGTAAACGCCAGCTATTAGAGTCAAATAAACAAAACTAAACAAAAAGCAAAAGTTTCATAGCATCGACAGCTTCGCTTCTCCCTCCCTCGCTCCGCCCACCGCGCTTCTGGAGCGTGACGTCATCATGTGACGGTCAGGTTCACTAGTCGTCTCCCGTCGGGACTGTACTTAACCACTGCTGTTTAGTACAGATTATCCCGGTCAAATAACTGTCCCCGAGGACCGGGTACGGTAAGCTTGGCAACGGAGCAGATTTTCTCTCTCTCTCTTTTCGTCGGAGCGGCGTCCTAAAAGTTACTCGTAAATGTAGTCCGACAGCAGACGTCGCGAAGTAAATAGAGATCTGGACTGTTAGCTGCTAGCCCGAGCTTCTTAAAGTAAGAAGACTTCGCAGGGAGCTCGAGACAGCGGAGGAAAACGAAGGAAAATGGAGTTGGAGGACGGTGTCCTTTACCAGGAGGACCCGGGCACTTCGGCGATGATGTCCGAGCGGGTGTCCGGCTTGGCGAGTTCCATTTACCGCGAGTTTGAGCGGATGATCGGCAAATACGACGAGGACGTGGTGAAGGAACTTATGCCACTGGTCGTGGCGGTTCTGGAGAACTTGGACTCCGTGTTCGCGGAGAACCAGGAGCATGAGGTGGAGCTGGAGCTGCTGAAGGAGGACAACGAGCAACTCATCACCCAGTACGAGCGGGAGAAAGCGCTGAGGAAGAGCGCCGAGGAGGTAAGACCCGGAGACGGAGGAGTATTTGACAACACGAGTCAAACTAGGCCACTTCAGTAGCTTCTAAAAGTTCAAAACATCATACATATGTCACTGCTAAAGCAGCGAGAATCAAAGTTAGACACTGAAGATAACAACTACGCACATGAAGTGTAAATAAACAATCTCAGTTTCAAAACATATTTAACCCTTTAAGTGTCTGAGGGAAAGTCAGCTGCCTTGATTGTCATTATGACTCTATGCAAAGTCATAAACAAGTTTGCAATCATCAAGTGTGACACATTGTTTTTTTTTTCAAGCACTGAAGATGTTATAGGCTAGTTTGTTTCAATAACAAATCTCTTTTAGGCTAGTGGCGAGAAAACATTCAAAATACACATTTACCTTATTGCACTTCATCTGTTTGCATCTCTAGATTTTTTTTTCAAGTCCATGAGTTTGTTTTTCCTGTACTGTGCCGGAAACTAACTTATACCAAACTTTAGGATTTTGCAGAAGGGTTTGTTCATATGCCATGCACCTGATTTTACAGTTGAAGTCAAAAGTTTACATACACCTTGCAAAATCTGCAAAATGTTAATTGTTTGACCAAGATAAGAGGGCCATACAAAATGCATGTTGTTTTTTATTTAGTACTGACCTGATAAGATTTTTCACGTGAAAGAGGTTTACATAGTCCACAAGAGAAAATAATAGTTGAATTTACAAAAACTACCCTGTTCAAAAGTTTACACACACTTAATTCTTAATACTGTTGTTACCTGAATGATTTGTTTAGATGTTTTTTCATGAGTCCCTTGTTTGTCCTGAACAGTTAAATTGCCTGCTATTCTTCAGAAAAATCCTCCAGGTCGCACAAATGCTTTGGTTTTTCAGTGTTTGTGTGTATTTGAACCCTTTCCAACAATGACTATGATTTTGAGATCCATATTTTCACACAACTGAGGGACTCGTATGCATCTATTACAGAAGGTTCAAATGCTCACTGATGCTCCAGAAGGAAACACAATGCATTAAGAGAACTTTTTGAATTTGAAGATCAGGGTAAATTTAAGTTATTGTCTTCTGGGGGACAAGTATCTTCTGTAGCATCTGAAGGGCAGAACTAAATGGAAAAAAAAGATATTTAGCCGAAAAAAGAAAAATGTATATATCTTCATTCCGTTCAAAAGTTTACACCCTTTGCTCTTAATGCATTGTGTTTCCTTCTGAAGCATCAGTGAGTGTTTGAACATTCTGTAATAGTTCCATATGAGTCCCTTAGTTGTCCTCAGTGTGAAAAAATGGATCTCAAAAACACAGTCATTGTTGGAAAGGGTTCAAATACTCAAAAATGCTGAAAAAAAAAAAGTTTGTGAGACCTGAAGGACTTTTCTGAAGAACAGCAGGCAGTTTAACTGCTTAAGACACACAAGGGACTCATGAACAACTATCAATAAACAAAAAAACACAACGGTGGATCATTCAGGTAACAACACAGTATTAACAATAAAGTGTATGTAAACTTTTGAACAGGGTTCATTTTTATAAATTGAACTATTTTACTCTTGTGGACCATATGTAAATGTTTTTTATGCAAAATATCTTATTTAGCTCAGTACTAAATAAAAAATAACATGCATTTTGTATGGTCCCTCTTATTTTGGTCAAATAATTAACATTTTGCAGATTCTGCAAGGTATGTAAACTTTTGACTTCAACTGTATATAACATTTTAATCCTGAAACATTGTGATAATGTATGTCTTTTCTGTCTGTTGGCAGTATTTTGCGATTCTTGGAGTGACAAAAATCCCTTTGTAAAAAAAAACTGTAATGTGTCAGCAAAATCAAGCAAGAACTTCCAGAATTCTGTTCTGGAAATGTATGCAAATGAGTGCATATTTGATTAGATAATGGCTAGTTTGCTTATTTAAACATTTTTGAAAACTGTAATATAAAATAATTGTCTTAATGTACTGTTTAATCAACTGGGGAAGCATGGTGATATTGATTTAAATATTCTTATTATCTACTTCTCTACTAATTTAGCTTAAAATCTGTTTAGTTAAATATACTTTTTTTTGCTCAGCTTTAAAACACTTAATTGGCTGTAAGTAGTTATTTGTAAGTACAGTCTCTATCAAAGTCCTTATCCTGTAACTGGAAAAGGCGTGGAAATGCATTGGTCAAAGGTGTGGAAGCCTGCCAAGGTGTTTGGGTTCACCTGACAATGACAGGAAGACGTGTTTAGACCAGCACTGGCTCATTGTCACCGGTAAAGTGGCATGTACCGTGCGCAAAGGGACAAGAGTCTAAGTATAGCCGGCAAAACTATGATTATGTCAGAAATAGACTCATGCAGAATGTTTCCAGCGGTCACATTACTTGTGCGTTTTTTCCCTTTGGATGTGTCTGCTCATCACATGTAAGGAAGGGAAGCGTCTTGCTTATGCTTGCAGGTGTTTCTGTTATAGACACACCTAATGGTTAGAAGACCGTTGTCGGGTCGAGCAAGCCGTGTCTTGTAGTTGTAATGTGATTATGTATTACATTATGTCTAAGTCAGCAAAACTGCTTAATTTTCCAAGCATGACATGTCTTTATGACACACGGCTATGTGCTTTACCCTGCTGAATGACTTTTGGAGCATTCGGATATTTAAAGCACAGTGAAAATATCCAAGTCCAATGGGTTTAAGCTAATGCATTTATGGTCCACTTGAAAATATTTATTTTAAGAGGAATGTGTCCATAAAATCACAGCTTTGGCATTTCAATGCATAGAGGATGTTTGCTGTCTGGCACACGAGTTATATGGCTACTTGAGCCATATTAAACATATTAAATCAAACACTAATAACCATAACCTCCCAGTCTGTTTTGAAATGATTGTAATTCCTCATGATTTAAAATGCTGCTGAGAGCACAGTCTCCAAGTCTAAATGCTTCATACAGTACAGCTTTTTAGCAATAACATCTGCCTTTGACTCTTGCTGAATCATATGAACAACCAGTTAACATTTACACTTGTTTAAGTTTCAAGAACCTTAAGTAAACAAAACAGGCTTCATTTTAAGATGAGGTCACTGAAAGTAATGTTGATTCAGTAACTGCTCAGTGATTCATTCAGAGAATGATTCATCAGACTGATTCGGTTGTGTTTAATGAATGTTTCTCTGCAACAGGTTTTCTCAGACTAGAGTTGACTAAAAGCTAGTAATTAATAAAAGTAATAATAAACATCAAAATAATACATTTAAAAATAATTTATAAAATGATAATATTAAAAAAAAAATGTAACCATTATTAAAGAACAGAAAACATGCGAATACACTGTTAAATGATTGAAATATTAACCTGAAATTTTAGGGAATACTTAAATATTATATTTCATAGGGGCTCTAGCTATCAAAAGAAAGATTTGTTTGTGAATCAGACTACACTGGTCACATTGCAAGTACAGACTACTAGAAGAACTATGTTTTTTTTTTTTTTTAATTTTTGTATGAAATTCACTTCAAACTGCAAACTTACAATTCACAGATTGGGTACAGTATTTAGTTAGTACTATAGAGCTGCAAAATCAATTCAAAAGAAATCAATTATTTTTAAATATATATTTTTTCAAAATAATCAATTCAAAATAAAAGTTTGTTTGCATACTGTGTGTGTGTGTGTGTGTACCGTGTATATTTATTATGCATATGTAAATACACACACACACACACACACACACACACACTACCAGTCAAAAGTTTGGACACACCCTCTCCTTTAATGTTTTTTGAAGAAGTCTCTTATGCTCATCAAGGCTGCATTTATTTGATCAAAAAGACAGAAAAAAACAGTAATATTGCAAAATGTTATAACAATATAAAATAATGTTTTTTATTTTAATATACTGTACAATATAATTTATTCCTGTGATGTAAAGCTGAATTTTCATCAGCTGTTACTCCAGTCTTGTCACGTGATCCTTCAGAAATCATTCTAATATGCTGATTTATTCTTAGAATTTTCAATGTTGGAAACAATTGTCCTGCCAAATAGTTTTTAGCAACTTGTGAATCTTTTGATGAATAACAAGTTAAAAATTCAAAATATAAACCTTTTCTAACAAAGTAAATCTATGCTATCACTTTTTATTAATTTAACACATCCTTGGTGAATAAAAGTATTAATTTCTTTCAAAAAAAAGAAAGAATAACAATGTACTGACCCCAAACCTTTGAACAGTACTGTATATTGTTAGAATATCTTACGATTTTAAACAAATGCTGTTATTTTTTAACCTTTTATTGATCAAAAAATCCTGAAAAAAGCATCACAGGTTCTAAAAAATAAAAATAAAAAATGCAGCCAAATGTTTCCAGCACTGATAATAAATCAGCATATTAGAATGACTTTTGAAGGATCATGTGACACTGAAGACTGGAGTAATGATTCTGGAAATGCAACTTTAATTACAGATATAAATTAAATTTTAATGTATATTAATATATAAAAGCATTGATTTACATCATAATAATATTTCACAATATAATTTTTTTTTTCTGTATTTTTGATCACGTGAAAACAGCCTTGATAAGCATAAGAAACTTCTTTAAAAAACATTAAATGAGAGGGTGTGTCCAAACTTTTGACTGGTAGTGTACATGTATACATTAAGGAAAAATATGTTATATTTAAATGTAAAAAAAAAAAAAAAAAAAAAAAAAAAATATATATATATATATATATATATATATATATATATATATATATATATATATATATATATATATATATATATATATATATACATTATATACAAGTGTTTACATACAAAAATGCAAACATAAACTTTTATTTTAAATTGATAAATCGTGACTAATTGTTTTGCAGCTCTAGTTAGTTCTGTGGATTTAGTAGCATAAGAGTGATGCCATTGAAAAAAAAATTAAGGAAACACTGCTACTTGAGAAGGAGTATATTGCACTTTTAGATATTTAGTTCATTTTAAGCGAGTAGCTGCCATCAACAGTGGCTTTACTTCTCAGTCAAAAGTCACCTGTTTGTTAAGAAACCAGAAACGATGCTGCTCGTCCTTCTCAGTCTGTTCTCTCTTTATATGCCTGTTGTTCTGCAGCCGTATGAATGCGTTCCCCTTTGAGACGGCTTAACTTTCAGCTCATGTGACTCTTTGTTGGGAGCAAGTGAAGTGAAGAGCCTGCCGTATGAGCATGTGTTCCACTTTAAACTCCAGGCCTTTGTTTTGTTTGCTCCCGATGCTGCCCACAAGTCGTCTGTGCTGTCACTCCAAACACATATTGAACACGTACAGTACAAGAAATGAGAGCATTGGTTGGATGAATCTCACAAATGTCCAAGGGAGAGACAAATAGACTAAAATCTACTATTTACTAAATTTAAAACAATTAAACTTGACCTCTAATGAGAGATTAAACTTTTTTTTTTTAGGTTTGTGTGCAAAATTATCCATTAATAAAAGTGTTTTAATGAAACCCACAATTTTGTGAGGGCAACAAATAGGGATGTGACCATCACTATTATAAAATAATTAGGGCCGTATGAAATCTGTTTTATTTTTCCAATGAATTCATTTAAATTCTGTGTTTTCTGTTTTAATCTTTCTGGGTTCCATTTTAATGTTTTTATTAAATATGTAGTAACATAATTTAATAAAAAAAACATTCATACAACTTTAATCATTAAGCATTTATTAACACTTTGTGATTTATTGTTTATGAATTAATGCAAATTTAATCTAAATAATGGCTGTAATCACATGAAAGCATAAAACTTTAACAATTTAATGAATCTTTTAAAATGTAGCCTGACTATTATTGTTAAGGTTATTATTGCTTTGAGAAGTACATTCTACTACATTAGTACATTTGTGACCCTGGACCACAAAACCAGTCATAATGGTCCATTTTTTTTTCAAGATTTATACATCATCTGAAAGCTGAATAAATAAGCTTTCCATTGATGTATTGTTAGTAAAGGACAATATTTGGCTTAAATACAACTTACTATTTGAAAATCAGGAATCTAAGGGTGCAAAAAAAGTCTAAATATTGAGAAAGTCACCTTAGTTGTCCTTAGTTCTGAGCAATGCATATTACTAATCAAAAATTAAGTTTATTATATTTTTAATTATTATAGTTTTTTAAATTCTGGACATTAATGTTTTTTTTATTATTTTATTTTATAATTTTTTTGAACCATTATAGATATGTAATGTTTTTATTATTATTATTATTATTATTATTATTATTAAATGTAATTGTTTTTATTAGATATTTTTAAATTGATTTTACAAATTTATTATTTTTTAAAATTATTTTTAATTATACTTTTTAAATTCCAAATATTAATAAATGTAATTGTTTTTAATATTTTATGAAATAATTTTTCATAGTGAGATGATTACCATTATGAATCAGTATCTGAAAGGATGCTGTATTGTGAGCGCTCATTGGACCGTAGCTGTGCTTTTTCCACTGGAATTGTTTAAATTCATGGGCCTCTTACTGTAATCATGTGTCTCTGTGCATGCTAAAACCAGATTAATTGTTAATGTGACAACCTGATTACAGCTTGACTAAGTTAGCGCTTTACTGTCAAACAAGTTTCACCTTTGTGTGAGAACATCGTTTAAGTGCCCCAGGAGCTCAGAGCCTTAAACCTGTGACATTAGGGCTGGGCGATATGGCTGAAAACTGTATCACGATATCAGTGTTTCATATCGGTCGATATCGATAATTATTGATATTTTTTATGACCCATTTAAAATAAGGACCAGGAGTAACAAACAGCGACCAGCGGAAGACAGTTCATAGTCTATTTGTTCAGTACCGCCTTAAATAATCACGACCTAAAATAAAATCTATAGATATAAAACAGTTCAAGTATAAAACAATGTTGATGTAAACGTCAAACCTAGATAAATCTTCGCTATTAGGCGCATATCCAACCGTCTGTGCGGAGAGTGAATGTTAAAGCTGCTTTGCAGGATGCGCCAGCGCCGTCACTTGAATTTTTTCAGACATGATAAATACATATATAGAAAGCTTTAGATTATTACTTAACGAAATAAAACGAACCGAAAAAAAACTCTTTCATTATGTAATGCGTAAAGATTTAGCATTTAAGGCGCGCCAAAGAGATTGCGAGTCGGGATCTTTGTGACACTGACTCAAGTTTATTCTTAATTCAAATATCTCCTTACTATTTCCCACCGACATATTCATCTTTTATTTTTGCATGTGCTTTGTGGCAAGTTTCAGTCTATTTCTTGAACGTGAAGCTGCACTGAAGGACTGCTGCTGGCTGAGACACTAAACGCCGTCCGAACCGCTCTATCAAAGTGAAAGCGAAAGTAAAGTCTTACTAGCGCGGCATTTTTTTAATCACCACAATTGATGGAAGTCTAAAATATAAAAATAAGGAGAAGCCTAAAACAGGCCTGATGCCCGGCCGCGTCTGAACTATTACGTGAAAATCCCGGCCAAAAAAACGGGTTGAAATGGCAACATAGCCTACATATCCAGCAGACCAGCACGAGACAACGATATGGCGCAACCAACTTGGTACTGTTACATGATTGGCTGTTAGCTTGTCACTCCATACGTTGCTAGGTTACCAGAGAGCGAGTGCCTTTGTTAATGCAACCAAACTTGCTTCGCATCCTCTGTTTTCTTCCGACGAAGAATAAAAAATATCGAACGTTTTATCGAACACATTTTTTATTGATATCGATCACGTGTCTATCGCGATACATATCGTTATCGTTTTATCGCCCAGCCCTATGTGACATGACCTTAAACTCTTCTGTTTTCCTTTTGTGGCACATCGGATTGCTTTTTCCTGTCATTGCCAGAGGTATTTTGTGGCACACTGTAGGATATGCATCATAGGAGTTTGTCAATATTCACAGCATTGACTGGGTGAACAATTGTGTCAAAGTGCAATTCATAATGCAGCACAAATGCATTGCATTCTCAATGCTAATTATTCATAATCATCTGTAATTTTGAACTGCTGTGGATTTTAACCCTAAAAAGGTGGTGTTGTTTTTTGTTGTTTATTTATTTTATTTTTTTGTAGTTTTAATGTGAAAAACATGTACATAAGTTGGAATTATTGTAAATATTAATATTAGGAATTTTACTTTCTAATGTTTTACCGGGTTTCATTATGTAGAGATTGTGTATGATAAATAAATAACCCAGAAACTGGAGTGAAATAAACCCTGCATATGATTTTTTTTTTTTTTATAGAATTCTCTTCTGCTCACCAAGCCTGCATTTATTTGATCCAAAATACAGCAAAAGTAGTAATATTGTGAAATATTTTTACTATTTAAAATAACTGCTTTCATTTTGAATATATTTTAAAATGTAATTTATTCCTGTGATCAAAGTTTAATTTTCAGCATCATTACTTCAGTCTTCAGTGTCACATGATCCTTCAGAAATCATTCTAATATGCTGATTTGCTGCTCTAGAAACTTTTATTATTATTATTATTATTATTATTATTATTATTATTATTATCAATATTTCAAAGAGTTGAGGAAATGTATTTTAGGATTCTTTGATGAATAGAAAGATTCAAAGATCAGCATTTATCTGAAATAAGAAGCTTTTGTAACATTATAAATGTGTTATTTGAGAAATAAATTATAGAAATTAATACTGTTATTTAGCAAGGATGCTTTAAAGTGATCAAAAGTAATGATAAAGGCATTTATAATGTTACCAAAGATTTCTATTTCTGATAAAATCAGATTATTAGAATGATTTCTGTGACTGGAGTTATGTTGCTATAATTCAGCTTTGAAATCACAGGAATAAATTATATTTTAAAATATATTCAAATAGAAAAGTTATTTTAAATAGTAAAAAAATATTTCAAATTTTTTTTTTTTTGCTGTACATTGGATCAAATAAATGTGGGCTTGGGGAGCAGAAGAGACTTCTTTAAAAAAAAAACGTTTGACTGCTAATGTATGTACCGGAATAATAACACATCTGTTTTAATGGGACAGACATTTGGTTGTAGCTCATTCGATCCATCAAAGACTGAGGTTTATCAATGCCATTGTTTCTCAAGAGTGTTTTTAAGCATCAACAACAGTGTTGCAGTCCATTGGTACATCAAGCATGGGTCAAGTCTGTGTTTGTGTATTGTGTCTATGGTTTGTAGTTTGCATTTGCATTTCTAGACTCTGGAAGGAAATGTCAGGGAAGGGCTTTGAATGTACCGGAAAAGGAGCTTCCTGAATTCCCTTCTCCAGTCAGGATATTTCTGAGACTCTCGCACTTTTCTTCTCAGTTCTGAAGTTACGTCACAGCAATCAGACTTCAGCGTGTGCCGCTCTTACAATCCTGCATTTTTCTCTAACAGGAAGAATGCTTTTCTTGTTTACTATGCACTTCTTTCTCGAAAGTTTATTAACCCTATAAAGCTACTCTATCATTTTTGATGTCATGAATTTTGCCTTTTTATTGTCTTTTAAGTGCAATTGTACAAACCTTCAGCTTGTGCTTCACATGTCATTTTGCTGTCAAATCTTTACTGATTTTTATCAAGTAAACGTAAGAATAACTTTAATAATATTTCAGATAAACACTTACTGGACTTAAGCAGCTTTGCTTTACTTGATTCTCCAGACGTTATTTAAAAAAAAAAAAATTCAGAAAAATCTGTCTCAATCTCATCAAAAGACATATTATTGGAGATATAGAGTGATATTTCTATAATTTTATGCAAGTATCTGTTATACTGTTATAAAGAGCTCAATGATTTACATTGCAAGCATCAGAATTTCATCATATAATCATATTCAGCTTCTCCACCAAATTGCATATCTGTGTTCAATTTTTGCCTCTAAATAATATTAAACAGCTTTGTACCTCCATACACTACCAGGCAAAAGTTTTTGAACAGTAAGATTTTTAATGCTTTTTATAAAGTCTCTTTTGCTGACCAAGGCTGCATTTATTTGCTCCAAAGTACAGCAAAAACTTTTTTTTTTTACACTATTTGAAATAACTGCTTTCTATTTGAACATATTTAAAAATGTAATTTATTCTTGTGAACAAAGCTGAATTTTTAGCATCATTACTGCAGTCTTCAGTGTCACATGATCCTTCAGAAATCATTCTAATATTCTGATTTGCTGCTCTAGAAACATCTTTTATTATTATTATTATTATTATGTTGAAAACCGCTAAGTAGGAAGTTCAGAAGAACAGCATTTATCTGAAATGGAAATCTTTTGTAACATTATAAATGTCTTTAACAGCACTTTTGATCAATTTAAAGCATCCCTGCTAAATACAGATATTAATTTCTATAATTTCTTTCCCTATAAAAAAATGTAATGGTATAGTATAGAATGTTACAAAAGGTTTTTTATTTCAGATAAATGCTGATCTTTGGATCTTTCTACACTGCAAAAAATGCTTTTCTTATTTAGATTTTTTTGTCTTGTTTCTAGCCAAAATATCTAAAATTCTTACATCAAGAAGGATTTTCTAGAGTAAAAAAATCCTTAATAAAAATATTAATAGAGTAAAAAATATAGTCTTGTTTTCAGAAAAAATAAGTCAAAATTAAGTGAGTTTTTGCTTCAAACAAGCAAAATATTCTGCCAATGGGGTAAGCAAATTAATCTCATTTCAAGCTGAAAGCAAGATTATTTTGCCTACCCCATTGGCAAATTATTTTGCTTGTTCTAAGCAAAAACTCACTTAATTTTAACTTTATTTTTTCTGAAAACAAGACAATAATTTTTACTTGTCTAGAAAATCCTGCTTGATGAATAATGATGCTGAAAATTTAGCACTGATTACAAGAAAAAAGTACATTTTGAAATATATTCAAATAGAAAGCAGTTATTTTAAATAGTAAAAATATTTTACTGTTTTTGCTGTACAGTAAATGAGCCACAGAAGCCTTTTATTTGTATTTGTATTTTTTTTGTAATATTTTGTCTAAGGAGTTAATAAACTGTATCTTATCTAAAAAAAAATAAATAAATAAAAATTTATTAAAAAGCTAATTTGTTACAAACCTGAGCATAACGGCCCAAAGTTAAGGACTACCATTGATGGCCAGATTGATAGGCGTTTTATTCCAACTTTAAGCATTTCTCACTGTTTACAGTCACCCTGCCCATGCCTGACCTTATGTGACCCTGTCTAACCCAGTTTAGAGCAAACTAACCCATGCATAACGCTCAGCTCAGATAACCGAAGCGAGGAACTCCCGCTCTCCAAGCGAAACCCCGCTAGCGGAGCGTATCTCGTGGCCGTTACGAGCGATGGCTCTGAGCCCCGGAGGAAGTGCAATGAAGGCGCAGTTGACTTAAAGAGCTCTATCAAGAGAGTAGCGCTACACAGCAGCCTCTATCTGTGCTGCACAATGGGGATATTATGTGAAGCGGAGAGCCTGAAGTCAGTATGCAGCCAGACGCTCTTCCTCTGCTTAGCTGTCATATGAGCGCTGTCCTGCGGATCATATGATGAACGCGGACGCTTTCACACGCCTTGTGGCGCTTCGGCCGCTGTCGAACTTTTCAAAGTGGCTTGTTGTCAGACGGTTCCTTCGAAGTCACAATCATCAGACCTGTTGTGTAGAGGAGAAGTCTATTATTTGTTTTAAAATGTGTTTTTATAAAGCCAGACCCCTTTTTGCTCTGGTCGCTAATGCTCTCATATTAGATTTTTGCTCCAGTTCACAAGTCTTTCCCATGCAAATTGTTCATGTTATTTCTGACTTGCATAATCCATCTTGGCATCCTTTCCTCTAGGGCTGCATGATGAATCATGTATTAATCATGATTAAGATTTCTGCTTCTCTCGGTTTATTAAGCATAATCGCCTTCAATGTTTTACCATTGGCTATTTATTCTATTTGGTAACTAGCCTCAGCAAGCTTTCATGGTTGCCAGATGTTAAGAGTTTAAATCCCCCAATCAGAGCTTTTTTCATAAATCAATGCATGTTCTGCTCAGTAGTTACTTAATCTTTCCAACCTGGCAACTATGCACATGCTTTCTCTACATTATGGATAAAACTGCTTATTAGGGCTGGTTCGAATACCATTTTTTGCGCTTCGAAGTTTCGTTGGTAATCAATATCGAATATTCGAAGCTTCAGTGGGAGGGGCTAAGCATATAATAAAGGCAGAAATCTCTGTGCTGTCTGTTTGCATTATGTCGGGAATCGTTCATCCGAACGACTTCACGCTTCACGAATGTGTTGCTGCAGACCCAAGGGAATTCCGCTCCAATATGCTCACACGAGTCTAGGGCAGTGGTTTTAAAACCCTGGGTCGCGACCATCGGGTGGGTCGAGGGAGTTAAAAAACAGGTTGCCAGGATGATTTCCGGAAGATGTTTATATGTATGTAACGAAGTTCAAGACTCTGGGAAGGATGCGGGAAACCACAAACGTACTTTAATATTAAAATAATCATTAACAAAACGAAAGTAGCCGCAGCCGCCTCACGCCTGACTCCATCTGTGTTTGAGTTGATCTGTCAGAATCCACTCACCGCTCAAAACGCCGGATTTTTTTGTTCAGTCCTGAGTTCTGTAAGCCAATTATTCCTCTCATTATAACAAAGCCTGTAGACGCCAAGAGTTTTACGCGATCGTTAAAACGAAACCGAAATTAAAACGCGCACGCGCATTCAAAAGCAATTTTAGAGCGATTCCCCAATGCGCACAAATTAGGCTATATAACATATCTAAGCTTTATAACTGTTGCTGTGAGTTCTTTATAGGATACAGGCTGCGTGCCGGACACGTCGCGTGTTGATTTTTCTTTCTGCGCCTATGTTAACAGATTAGAGCAGCCACACTGTCCGCGGAATATGCGCTTATATCAGGTGCGGTCCAACCACACCGCAACCGCGACCCCGAGACAGAATAGAAGTGAAGCGGATTTTTTCGGCAGCAGTCATGTAACAAACCTGCTCCACGTCCGCCACGCAGGCAGTGTGTCTCAGAGGCTTCGGTTGAAAACGGCATGCATCTCCGCTCACATGCTCTGTTAGGCTATAGACAGCTCACATTTCAATTAACAAAAATATTTCTTTATATTTCAAACTTTAAAATAAATCACAACCAGGTTGCAAGCTATAGTGACACTGGTACACTCTTTTCTCCGTGGCTTGCTGACAGCTCTCCCCCTCCCGTTCACTAATGGGCCATTCAAGCGCGAATGAGAACTGTTCGCGGAGGAAGTCACGTGTTGGAGGAAAAAAAAAAAAAAAAAAGAATATTCGAATCTCAGAATTGAAAATCGAATGCCAACCCACCGAACGAATATTCGAATATTCGACTATTCTAGTACAGCCCTACTGCTTATGAGCTAAAAACTTGGCAAATATGTAAGTTTGATTGAGATATTCTGCTCAAATAAGTGTGTAATACAGCCAGTCAGTTTTCATTCATGCTGTCGTTTTCTGTGACTAAATGACTAAGAATGTTTGTCATTAAAAATCGTAAAATAAAAACATTATTTTTGAGCTAAATAATCATGACGAACTGTTTAAGCTTTATCATGTAGCCCTATTTTCCACAGTGAGTTCCCCTAAAGTGTTTTAAAGCCTGTTATAATAAAGACATTCATACACTACCAGTCAAAAGGTTTTGAACGGTAAGATTTTTTTTTATTTATTTATTTTTTTAAAGAAGTCTCTTCTGCTCACCAAGCCTGCATTTTTTTGATCCAAAGAACAGCAAAAACAGTAAAATTGTGAAATATTTTTACTATTAAAATAACAGCTTTCTATTTGAATATATTTTAAAATCGAATTTATTCCTGTGATTTCAAAGCTGAATTTTTAGCATCATTACGTCATAAATCATTCTAATGTTCTGCTCAAAAACATTTATTACAGCGGAGTATCATTTTTTTCAAGATTCTTTGATGAATAGAAAGTTAAGAAGAACAGCATTTATCTGAAATAGAAATCTTTTGTGACATATAAATGTCTTTATCATCACTTTTGATTAATTTAAAGCGTCCTTGTTAGAAAGAAGTATTAATTTCTTTAATGTTACAAAACCTTTTTATTTCAGATAAATGCTGATATTTAGATCTTTCTATTCTTCAAAGAATCCTGAAACGATGTACTCAACTGTTTTAAATATTTAGAATAATAAAACAACATGTTTCTCGAGCAGCAAATCAGCATATTAGAATGATTTCTGAAGGACCATGTGACACTGAATACTGGAGTAATGATGTAAAAAAAAATAGCTTTGATCACAGGAATAAATTACAGTTTGAAATATATTCAAATAGAAATCAGTTATTTTAAATAGTAAAAATATTTCACAATATTACTGGATTTACTGTTTTTAGGATCAAATAAATGCAGGCTTGGTGAGCAGAAGAGAATTCTTTAAACAACGTTAAAACTTACTGTTCAGAAACTTTTGATTGGTAGTGTATATCGATAATGCATTGCATTTTAAAATCCATATCATCTTTGATTTTCATCAATATTTGGATGATACTGGTTCATTGCTCATGCATGACAGGGTGGTTTTTCAGCTGGAAAATCATATGCAGTCATATGGCTGATGTTTCTGTTTTAGTGCAGATGTTTTGTGTTACCCATAAGACCTAATTAATGGTGGCCCACATACAGACTGAAGAGTGAGAGAGTTTCCATAATGACGAAATTGCTTTTGCAATATATAAATATAGTGCATATAATTTTATGTTATGTTATATTATATTATTTTACATTTTTTTTTACTTATTTATTTATTTTTTATCATTTTAGAGGTGGCATATAAATGCAGCTATTGTTCGTAATTGTGTATTAAATAATGTTTATAAACTAATACAAAAAAATGTTTTTTAAAGGCTGCATTTATTATACAATAAAAATTAAGAAATACTATTTTTAGCATCATTACTCCAGTCTTCAGTGTCATGTGATCTTTTAGAAATCAGTCAATTCTAATATGTATTTGTAGATGTGTTGCAGTAAAATATGAGCTACTTCTATCTGTTAACACATGAATTTTGTTTGTGGCGGTAGGAGGTTAAGGGGTTCTTATATAGTTCATTCAGATGATTCGCAGTGAAGACGTGTTGACTCCGAGATCATAAGACCCTCCTCATGCGTCAGGACTCTCTGATGTCCGGGAGCCTGCAGCAAATAACAGCTTTTATCAGCAGATACACAATGCAGAGTACACTTCTGACTGTGTGATGGTTATGATGGCTTGATAACATCATCAGGTAGACACTCATGTGAGCTGCAGGACAGACGCTGACGTTTGATGATTAAAATGAAAATCTTTGAGCTGATAAATGTATATGCTTCACATTTTTAGGGATAATAATGGCAAAATTCTGTTCTTCTGCTGCTTATAGTTTAACCTATAGTATTCCCAAGCCTTGAGCTAAACAGACCAAAATCAAGCTTAACCTTTTTTTTTTTGAAAAATAGAATGAAACGAATGCACTGTTTTGTTTCAAGGAATATTTATTCTTCAATATTTTGTATTGTAAAGGGATTTCATGTATAATTTAGATATTCACATCTAAATTATGCAACATTTATTTATATATAAAATAATGCAAATTTAAGAAAACAAATAATATTTTCAATGAAAACAGTGTTTAAGTTAAAAATAGAGCAAAGTTTATACATATACATGGCTATTTTCTAGGTTTTGCATTTAATACAATGTATATATATTAAAACTGTTTTTTTTTTGTAAATTTGTATTTATTTATTTATTTTTTTATATACATGTTTGTATTTCCCATTTATTTCCAATGGTGGTGTGATTTTTGACAAAGAAGATCATAAGGTTTTTTTTTTTTTTTTTTTTTTAAACCTTAGCCTTTTTTAATCATGTTCACAATGTTTTTTCATACATGTGTGCAAGTCCCACAAAAGTTTTAACAAATCTGATTGGGTAAAAAATGTAAATAATTGAAAATATATTCAAAATTAAGATTTATTTAGAGAAATCTGTCAATTTGTCACGCACACAAACACACAAACACACACACACACACAAGGCACTATTAAATCTGTTTTATTTTTTCCCAAATTCAGTATTTCTTTTTTTTTTTTTTTTTAGTTTTAATTTTTCAGGACTCTGTTTTAATGGTTAAATTACGTTTTATTTATCAAAAAGCATGTCTAATTAATTACAATCATGAAACTTACACAATTTAACAGCAATTTATTAAAAGTTTAAAAAACTTTCATTTTAAAGTCCTATGAAATGTTTTTTCCCCTCTCAAATTCATTAGTTTTCTGGGTTCTGTTTTAATGGTTTCATTAAATATTAATAATCAAAAGCATCCCTAAAAAAAAAAAAAAAAATTATATATATATATATATATATATATATATATATATATATATATATATATATATATATATATATATATATATATATATAATTTTTTATTTATTTATTTTTTTTATTTATTTATATGTGTATATATGTATGTTGCATATATAGTACAATTGTTTATAATATTGCAGTGTTGTTTTTCTTGCTAATTTTCAGTTATTCATGCTATTGTAAATGCACCTTATTTGCATGCATATTTGGCATCCATTCACAAATTCACTTTTTATATAGCTTTTTAAATATCGAAAACCATTTAATGCACCTTTAATATTCTGGGCTGCCTGTTGACTTGCACCCACCCATAAAGGCACACGACAAACGCAAACAATGGCGGTTAGGGCAGCTATTAGTGTTGTGGTCCATTGCTCCGTGTTGCTGCAGGGCTTGGGTGACATCTAACAATAGAGGTGAGGACATGCTGTGTGTTTGGTGTCTGGAAGGAGGGGAAATCCTTTCAGCTGCCCTCATACACACAGGCCTCGCCCATCACTGGTGTGTTCATGTTTGGCATATGAAGGCGTGAAATAGGAATGAGTAAGCCGGGCAAACGTCCGCTCTGAGTCACTGGCTCTCTGATCAGATGTGCTGAAACTTTCCAGCAGCTGTTGGTCCGCTAGACTTCTGCTACTGCTGTGATTTCAGCTGTGTGTCTCTGCTACACTGAGTTCACACCCCACTTGGACATCCACTGACTTCTGTGTTGACCTTGTGTTTTCACTTGACTCTTATGTGCTCCAGAGTCCTGACCCTGCTGTTTATGCCTCATTGTCTCATCCCATGCGTGCTATACTTATGTGGCTGTCCAAAAATGCTGAATAAGTGGCTAAAATGATGTTTGAAATGACTGAAATCTGCCTTTTTTGACCCTGGATATTAGAGTTTTAGCAATTCTGCTTCAATGTACATTAAAAACATTTACAAAGAAACTAAAAAAATCTGTATTTTTAAATTAAATTCAGATTTTTATTCATCAAGGATGCATTAAATTAGTAAAGATATTTACAATGTTCCAAAAGGTTTCAAATAAATGTTGTTCTTTTGAACTTTCTATTCCTCAGAGAATCCTGACAACTAAAATGTATCAGCTTCCACACAAATATGAAGCTTCTTGAGCAGCAAATCAGCATATTAGAATGATTTCTGAAGGATCATGTGACACTGAAGACTGAGTAATGATGCTGAAAATTCAGCTTTGATTTCAGGAATAAATTACATTTTACTATATATTTACATGAAATACTGTTATTCTAAATCATAATAATATTTCAGATTTTTTTTACTGTGTTTTTGTCAAGTAAATGCAGTCTTGTTGAGCACAGGTCACACAGTTATTTCTAAAACCGGAATATCTCAATGTGTGTGAAATCTCTCTTGGTCTCTTCTAGAGATATATTGAGTATGAGGATTCTCAAGAACAAGATAAGAAAGACCTTCAGAGCCGTGTGCAGATGCTGGAGGCTCAGACCAGACAGATGGAGCTGAAGACCAAGAACTACGCAGACCAGAGTAAGTTACCTGCTTTACCTCACTCTTCAGGGCCTGAGATGTTCAGTATTCACAAATCATTTAAATATTTGCTTGCGCCATCATTAAAACATTTCTTTGAAGGTGTACTTGTGGGGTTTTAATAACATATTTAAAAGAGACATATAGGCCTGGTTTCACAGACAGGGCTTGGGGTAAGCCTGAATTTGGCAATAGGTCAATTAAGACGTTTAAGTAGTTTTTATAAACATGCCTTTATTTGTTTTGAGACAAAAAGGCACTGACATATTTTAAGCTCAGTTAGTGCAAGATTTTTTTAGTTGAAACAGCTCAGACTTGCATTTTAGTCTGGGATTAGGCTTAAGGTGTTTTTTTTTTTTTTAGGTTTTTGCAAGAAAAGTTTTTCCACTTTCCAATTTCACATTTAATTCAGTGTTACTTGTGAAATTTCTGAGTGCAGTGCAATTTTATTTTAAAAATGTTAAAACATAAAATATAAAAATGTTTTAATCTGTATTGTTATATTCATATATATCCATGAAAATCATTATAGATGCTTAATTTAAAAATTAAATATTATTTGTTTATAATTCCTCCATGTTTATGCTCACCAAGGCTGCATTTACCTGATCAAAAATACAGAAAAAAGTGTAATATTGTGAAATATTACTGCAGTTTAAAATAATAGTTTTCTTCTGTTTTAATATATTTAAAAATGTAAATTATTCCTGAGATGCAAACCTGAATTATTATTAGCCATTACTGCAGTCTCCAGTCTTGGAATCTGTGATTCTTTTTTTCATGATTTTTTGAATAAAAAGTTAAAAAGGGACAGCATTTATTCAAAATAGAAATCTTTTCTAACAATATAAGTCTTTGCTATTACTTTTTATCGATTTAACGGCTCCTTTGTAAATAAAAGAAAGAATAAAAAATTACTGACCAGCCACAGACTAAATGTTAGTTTTAAATAAAGAATCTTGAAAAAGTATCAGTTTCCAACATAATATTAAGCAGCACAACTGCTTTCAACGTTGATAATAACTCATTGTGTTAGAATGATTTCTAAAGGATCATGTGACACTGAACACTGGAGTAATGATGCTGAAATTTCAACTTTGTATTACAGAAATTAATTGCGTTTTAAAATATATATATTCACATAGAAAATTTATTTTACATTGAAGTTATATTTTACAATATTTCTGTATTTTTTTTCAGGATTTTTGATCAATGAAAAATCGTACTGATCCCAAACTTTTTAACGGCAGTGTACATTAAACATTACGAATCTGCAGGGGCTGTTCGATTGAAATTAAGTTTGTTAAACCTTTTTTTACCATTGATACTACCAGCGTTTCTACTTTAACTATAACCAAGCTTTTCTTTTAACAGAAACTGGGAGTGTTAATATATTAATTAACCATGATTCATTTTGTGATTCCAAAAGTTTCAAGAACTCAACAAAATGTTCTACAAATACAAGCAATAGCTATAGAGGGAAAATAAGAAATGATTCCAGTTTACATCTTGATTTTGTGTTTTTTAGCATTAAATTTAAAGTGAGATTATTTTAATATATTAATAACAAGTTGTTAATTTAAATACTTTGAAGTCGTCCTGCAGCAGAAATTATGCATCTACATTTTTACTCTTTCTGTATCAAGAGATATACTGAATGCCACCAAAGACAGTAAAGAATATTGAGATGCAATTTTATTTTAGCTGTTCTGCAGAGTGCTGTTCTCTAGTTAAGTCTTCATAAATCTGCTGGGAAATGCTCCCTGTTTTTGCATAATGGGTATGCTGTTGAGCAGGTGAACTCTTTATCTGTTAAGCGAGACAAAGCTTTCATTCTCCTGAATACCTGATCACACTCAGTCTGAGAATCACACGCAGTGCTGGGCTGTGAATGGGCTGAGCTGGATTACAGCTTAAGGGCTGCTGAACTCGCCCACATGACGGGTGGATGACCGTGTTTACTGCCAAGCTCAGCTCCAGGTGGGCGGCACGTTACGTAAATGCATCTAGTAAATGCCATCAGTTCTTTCAATGTCCTAAATGAGGATTAAAACAGGTTCCCTGTACTTCAACAATCAGGCATAAAGTGATTGTCAGTTATGTTTGTGAAAGAACTTCCCATTTTGTGGTTAACGCAAACACTTTTCTGTTTCCCTCCTGTAACCATACACTAGTTAAATTGACAGTGAGTCAGAGGATTTTGCAGTTTGATGTATTGGAGAAGTATGTGATTTGATGAACGGCTTACGAGCTAATCTTCACAGCATTAATTTGCCTAGTAAGTTGACATCAGAGATGAGGATCCTGAAACTAATATAATGACAGCTTTTAGGAAGCTTTATAGTTGAACTTAAAACTCATTAATCATCATATTCACAAAGTGGCTTTGATATCGCCAGGAATTCATCATGAATATTTTATACATTATTATATCATGTTTGCTCTTACTGCTAATACATGTATGTAAATACATAGTAAAGTCGTTTTCTTAAGTAGTGATAGGAGTGATAGGGTTTGGCTCTGATTGAGGATGATGACGATACACCACAGGAACTTCTGCTCTCCCTCTGTTATCCTCTTTCCTTTAATTCACAGTCATCAGGTCACATGGGTTTTTTCCTCACAGTTTCACGCCACATACTCAGCTGTGGGATGCGTTTCTTGTCTGACCTCCTCTGAGATGACAACACCTTATAATGAGATATTTAGAAGATGATTTGTAGTGCATGGAAGCCACACAAGTTTTATGGATCTTTGTGCTGTTTTATTTCTGTTACTCTACTGACCCCTTCTGGCTGTGTGTTCTTACTACAGCATGTAACCTTTGTATCTGTTTAGATCCTTTCTCTGAAGTTGAATTACAGTAGACCTGTGTTTATATATAAACGAACAAAAATATGAATATGCATACTGAGGTGTTGCTACTTTGTTTTTAGTTGGAAGATTAGAGGAGCGTGAAGCCGAGCTGAAGAAGGAGTACAATGGCCTCCATCAGAGACACACAGAGGTAAGAATTTCTTAGAATTTGCTTATGCATTTCAGTTATTGCATAAGCAGTTTGTCACAGACAGTGGTGAATTAAGTACTTCAGAAAAAGTACAAGTACCCTAATAAAATATTACTCCAGTAAAAGTATGAAGTACTCCTTTTCAGTGGGAAGATGCATGGGTGTTAATTTGTGCCCACATTCATGGATTTTATACAGTGGGCTTAAATCGCTCACACTTTTAAAGCAGATTTAGTTCACAAACAACTGACAGTTGCAACCTAAATATGATTTTGTACAGTACAATACAATGTTACAGTAAATCCTAAAATTTGCCATTAGTAACATTCTCTGCTCATTTTGAGTCAGGCTAGTGAATTCACTGAATTGTAAACTCACTATAACCGGATTATCTGAATCAATGAGCCAAATCAGTGACTTAAAGGTGCAATAGGAGATCTTGGAAAATGCTGACTTTAACCTGATAGCACCGAAAGCGATTGTCCCACCCTGCCTGCAAATCGCTGTCCAAAGCCACGCCCCCTGAACGCATCTACACCCACAGACCAGAGACAGCATTACTACAATACATTGTAACACCGAGTTGAAATGTTCAACAGCTCCCATAGGAAAACTGTGTGTTGCTAATAATGCACAGGAATTGAGAAGGTGGTGTACTTTCCCAGAGTTTAATAATACACCTCACACGCCGATCGCTAACCGCTCTAACTGAATCATTTGAATCGGTGAGTCTTTGAAAACTGCTCTGACCGAATCATTCAAATCAGTGAGTCATTGACTGGAGACTTGCTCTGACCAAATCATTCAAATCAGTGAGTTGTTGACTAGAGACTCGATCTGACCGAAGCATTCAAAACCATGAGTCATTGACTGGAGACTTGCTCTGACCGAATCATTCAAATCCATGAGTTGTTGACTAGAGACTCGATGTGACCGAAGTGTTTGAAACTGTAAGTAGTTGACTGGAGACTTGCTCTGACTGAATCATTTGAATCAGTGAGTCTTTGACTGGAGACTTGCTCTAACAGAATCGTTCAAATCAGTGAGTTGTTAACTGGAGACCTGATCTGACCGAATCATTTGAATCAGTGAGTCTTTGACTGGAGACTCCCTCTGACCAGATCATTCAAATCAGTGAGTCGTTGACTGGAACTTCGCTCTGACATGATCATTTGAATTAGTCGTTATCTGAAATCACTCCAACCAGATAATTTGAATCAGTGAGTCGCTAACTGGAGACTCACCCTGACTGAATCATTCAAAATAGTAAGTTGTTGACTAGAGACTCGTTCTGACCGAAGCGTTCGAATTAGTGAGTCATTGACTGGAGATGCACTCTGACTGAATCATTTGAATCAGTGAGTTGTTAACTGGAGACTTGCTATGACCACACAATTTGACTCAGTAAACTGTTAACTGGAGAATCACTCTGACCAGATCAGTTGAATAAGTAAATTGTTAATTGAGACTCGCTCTGACTGGATCTTTTGAATCAGTGAGAATCAACTAGAGGCTCGCTCTTGAACAAATAATTCAAATCAGTGAGTTGTTAGCTGGAGACTCTCTAAAGAATTGTTCAGTGGGATATTACAGGTTCATTAAAAACAGTCAGCTCGTTTATTAATTAGACACTGCTATCACGTCTCGGAGCAGGTGCAATTTCCATAGGTCAAAATAACGTGGATTAAAAGTCTTTTTTTTGTTATTTAGTGGAGTAAAAGTACTCCACTAAATAATAATAAGTACTGCTGTGGAGTGTTGTGAAGTAAATGTTTCTCCACATAAAAACACACTTTTTCATGCCACCTTTGCTGCTGTCATCAAAGTATACTGTGTGTGTATTAATTCACAGATGATCCACAGTTACATGGAGCACTTGGAACGTACCAAATACCAGCAAATGACAGGAGAGACCACAGACACCGGGAGTCAGAGCAGAATTAGGTGAGAAGATCTGTGTCTCATTCTGAAATACTACAGTATATTTCATCCACCTACACAGGTTCTTTAACCAGCTTATAATTGCTTTGATATTTATGCCAGTTCCACATAATGCTGCTGTGAATCTGTACTTAAATAACCCCTGTAAAGTCTCCCACACGGATGCACACAAAATCTGTGAGTCTCTCCTAATGTAGGTCAGCAGTGTGTATGTGTCTCAGTTGAGTGTGATATGGAGAGAATCGTCTGGTAGATGTTAATGAAGGCAGAAGCAGCGAGACGGATCACGCAGTGAATCTGTTATAAACTGACAGCATGAAAATCGAAGTATGAAAATGCATATTTCACAGGGGTTTCTCAAGCAGAAAGTGACATGGATTCTACAAGGGTTTCAGTGATGGCTGACTCTAATCTGTTCATGCTTGTAGATACAAACATTGTAAAATTGTGAATGCAGTTATAATTTCACTGTGTGACTGAAATACATAATATAATAGCAAAATTAAATGAACTTATAAAAATATTAAATAAAAGATTGTAGTCAGTAAGATTTTTAAATGGTTTTAAAGAAGTCTCTTCTTTGATCAAAAATACATAAATATTTTAAAATATTATTTCAATTTAAAATAGTTTTCTATTGTAATACATGTTAAAATGTATTTTTTTCATTTGATCAAAGCTGAATTTTCAGCATCATTACTCCAGTCTTCAGTGTCACATGATCCTTCTAATATGCTGATTTGCTGCTCAAGAAACATTTATGATTGTTACCACAGTTTGAAAACCCCTTTGCTGGACTGAACCATGTTACAAATGTTGTGCGAATCGTGTTGCTTGTGAAGGACGGGGCTGTTGGTTTATAGATGGATTCGTTCAGAGAGTCCATCTGATGAGAGGATTATGGGATTATTTTAAAAACTTGATTGTGTCGAATGAAAGTATTTGGAAAAACAGCAGTATGTGGTGTAAAAATTCAAGCTGATTTTAACACTTTATTTTTCTTTGTACCAAACATTATTTTTATTCTAGCATTGACTGAACAATGTGTGTTATATGGATGCTTATTTCTGCCACTGAATAAAAAATAAAAGAAAAGGACTAAAATATTTTTTTTCATAACCAATTGCATAATAGAAGCGTGCAGTTGCAAGTTGCAAAGTTAGAATTAATAGAAATAATTTAAACTTACGTAAATGATATTTGATTTTTGCATTTTATTCCATTATCTCAAATCTTTTTTTAAAAAACTAAATATTTAAGAACATTTACTTTGTAAATGATGAAACATTATATTTAAAAAAAAAAGCCCATTAATGGTAAAATGCCCATAAAAGGTAAAAAGCAATGTAAAACTTATTGGAAAAGATGATTTCTATCATGGCTGTGAACTGCTTAACATGTGACATGCACAATATTATTATTATTATTATTATTATTATTATTTATTTATTACTATTATTATTATTTTTATTTCTTTTTTTTGTTTTCGGTTTTTCTCTTGTGTGTGTTTTAGTTTGTTTTGGTTTAGAGGTGGGTTAGGAATAAGATTTTGCAGTTTTCTTGTATTTGTATTTTGTAATTATTGTAAATGTTTAATAAACAGATTAAACAAAAAAAAAAACAAACAAAAAAAAACGGCAGCTGTGGTTGCCAGAATTAAAAAAAATAATAATACGGTAACAACATTTTAGTATTACGAATTTCAGTTAAATTTACAAGTAAATACTGTAATTTCATTAACTGATATAATTGTAATGTACCAACCTATTGAAGTACTGAAATCTGTTTTATACCTTTGCAATACACTGATAACCACCAAAAGCAGGTGGTGCAGTGTCATTCACACAAACACTAAACACCATCATGATGACACACATCAAACTGAAATAATGCAATAAACATTAATTTAACTACATTAGATGTAGCATACAACCCTAATGTACAAACCTGCTAAGAAAATACTAAGAAGAAATGGTTATTTCAACAAAAAACATCACATTTTACAAAATATAATGCAGGGAATTCTTCAATTCAATTAACGGTCTTTTACCGTTAACCATTTAACAGTTTACTGTTAAATTCACTGTAATTTTTACAGTCCACAATAACAATAACACTGTAGACAGCCTTAAACTTATTTTCTTTAGTTTTTTTATTTGGCTAGTAGAAGTTATGAATGGCTGGTAACTTAAAATGTAGTAGCCAAATTGGCTGGTGAATGGAAAAAGTTCATTTCAATCCCTGTGTATACATTGCATAAACACATGCACTTCAAAGTCAGGGATTCATTCACCTGATCCTTGTTAGCAGGTGTATTAGGCTTTTGTGCTCTCTAGAGACAAGCTGGAGTGTTTGTTGTTTTCTCTGATCTGCATGTACGCACCTCTTCCCACAACCAATCAGCTGTAAGATGGAAACCAGAAAACGCATACAGAATCTGTTCATTAGGCAGCAGAAGAGTGCGTGAGCAGCAAGGAAAGACAGCTGCTGCAAAGCCGCTTGTGTGTGTGTGTATATGTGTGTGTGCGCATTCGTTGCTTGCCGGAGTGGATGATGTCACAGCAGTGAGAGGCTGCAGAGCCGCTCTCACACACACATACAGATCCTCGCGCTGCTGTGCCGGTGTTGATGGGATTGTTTTCGCGTATCGGGGGGCGGCGGGCGGCCCATAGCGCGTGGCGGCAGCCATGAGTCCGGGATGCATGCTGCTGTTTGTCTTTGGCTTCGTGGGGGGAGCGGTGGTCATCAACTCTGCTGTTCTGGTCTCTCTCTCCGTTCTGCTGCTGGTGCATTATTCTGTCTCTAACGGCCTGCCCGCCATCACGCACTCCCTGCCCCGCATCAGCAGGTACGCAGTGACAGCCTGTGTGTGTATGTGTGTGGATGTTAGCCTAGTTTTCTTCTTCACCAGCTGTGTCATATCCTCTTTATGTTAAGCCTCTATTTTCTCTGCATTTCTGTCTTTCATATCTATATCTGTATCTTTCTCCACCTGGATTGCTATTATGCATTGCTTGTTCATCATGTGTCTGAGACTAGGCGAGAGAATGTAGTAAACAACACTGGATCAAACTGAGCTGAGAGACGCACAGCACAGAGTACATTTCTCTTGTCAACACACTGCAGGTCTCTGTCTCTGTGCTGCTGTTCTGTCAGAGAAATGTTTATCATTCTAACAGGCGTATTGTTTATTATATGTGACCCTGGACCACAAAACCAGTCATAAGGGTCAATTTTTTTTAAAATTGAGATTTATACATCATCTTTATACATCAGCTTTCCAGTGATGTATGATTTGTTATAATAGGACAGTATTTGGCCGAGATACAACTATTTGAATAACTGGAATCTGAGGGTGCAAAAAATCTAAATATTGACAAAATCGCCAAATGAAGTTCTTAGCACTGCATATTACTTATCAGAAACTAAGTTTATGTATATTTACGGTAGGAAATTTACAAAATATCTTTATGGAACATGATATTTACTTAATATCCTAATGATTTTTGGTATAAAAGAAAAATACAATGTATTTTTAGCTATTGCTACAAATATACCCCAGTGACTTATGACTGCTTTTGTGGTCCAGGGTCACATATGTGGCTTCAGTTTGTTCTGTACTTCCATATATTCTTAGTGCACTAGAGCTACACAGAATACAGCTGTAATTGAACACCTGATATTGTTTGCTGCTTTGACGAGCTTTCTGTTGATTGTTTGGAGAAGTTAAACTGGTTTCATGGTTGTAGTGTCGTGTACAGATGATTAGAATTGTTAAACGTGTAAACAATGTAACCTGAGCTTTAATATTTAAAAAAAATATTTTTTGTTTGTAGAAAGATAAGGCCTACACTTGTAACCCTACCATTTAAAAGTGTGGAAGTCAGTAAGGTGTTTTTTTTTTTTTGAAGAAGAAGAAGAAGAAGAAATTCATTCAGCAAGGCTGCATTAAATTGATCAAAAGAGAGGACATTTATAATGTAACAAAAGGTTTCCATTTCAAATAAATGCTGTTCTTTTCAATTTTCTATTCATCAAAGGATCCTGAAAAATATAACGCATCACAGTTTCCACAAGAAATATTTGACAGCACAACTGTTTTCAACATTGATAATACTGAGCAACAAATCAACATATTAGAATGATTTCTGAAGGACCATATGACACTAAAGACTGGAGTAATGATGCTGAAAATAGCTTTGATCACAGGAATAAATTACATTTTAAAATATATTCAAATGGAAAACAGCTATTTTAAATTGCAATAATATTTAACATTTATACTGCCTTTTTGATCAAATAAATGCAGCCCTGTTGAGCAGAAAAGACTTATTTAATCAAAAAACTCTTGTATTAAGACAATTTGGAGTTCAAAAAGTGCTTAATAGTCACTAAATCTTTATTGTACTGCTTTATTGATATGCTAACATAACCAGCAAACTTCAGTATGGTATTTATTGATTAAATCTAAGTAATGAAAGTGCTTTTGATCGTTTTGAAAGCGTGTTTCCTGCTGTTATCAAACTCTAACTGATCCTATCTCTAGAGAGCAGCTTGTTTTGGTTCATGGCAAGAAATAGCTTGCTTTCTATGTTTTGATAAAAGGGAAACTGTTTGCTTCTGAACATATCTATGATGAATCTTTTTCATCTAGTTTTTGTACAATTTAGTTGCAGATAACTGGACTTCAGACATTAGCTCTATCTTTGAAATGAAAGTCTTTTAAATTCTGTCACTTTTCAATGTGATGTGACAACATGTAAGACTTTTGTTCATGCATAAACTAAAATACCAATTAAAGCAGCTCATAAACCGGTCACCTGTTCTTCTTTACTACTAGTTATAGCACAAATAAACTTAAATGAACATCACAAGGTTTAAAGAAACAGTACGACTTACTGAAATGTATAATGTCTCATGTAACTGATCAATCAGTGTTTTAACCATGGAAAGACTTTATTAAAACAACTTGTAAACAATAACATTTAACGTAATAACACCTAAAGTCACATTTACCTCAGGAAAGACATTCAGTGAACATGAACTTGTTAGTTAGCCAGAAATTACATAATGGTTATAATTGTTCATAAACTGAGCAGCTTGCTTTGGTTCATCGCAAGAAATGAAATGCTTGTTTTCTGTGATTTGATAAAAGGGAAACTTGCTTCTGTTTTTTTTATAATTTGTTTTCAGATAACTGGACTTCAAACTGGATAGCTTTTGACTAGTTTCTTCCAGGATTACTTCTAGTTCTGCTTTTGTAAATAATTTGAAACTGAAACTTTCTTTGCTGTGATTTGCTTTGCTTTTCATGAGTTGTACTTCAGACCTGAAGTTCCACAACTGAAAAGTTAAATCATGACCTTCACTGCATAATGTGTGACTGACACGTGTGTGATTACACAAGGTTTTGCCTTCAGCATGAGTATTGATGTGCGTTCATGGAGCTCTATCTGATGTATAAAGCTTTGATTTCCCATGCATTCATAACCGCATTAATTTACTCCCTTTTATTTTCACTTAACACCTCACTGAGGTGTACTTTAGGGATGCTTGTTGTTCAGTAGAGATACAGCACATCTGCTTAGCTGCATTATCACAGATGTTGTGGTATCTGTTAAATTCACACTTCCCCAAATTTGGTTCTTGTTTCCGAACCGTACTTTACCTTTTCCTTACTGTACAGTTCAGCTGAATAGAGTGAATACAGCTCATGTGAGCAGATCCGCTCTGAATGTGCAGTCAGCAGGTTCAGGCTCTGAATGCAGCTCTATGGTAACCCACAACAGGAAGAGAGACAATCGGAGAAGACAAAAGAAAAGTCCCATCAATCAAACGCTCCTCTGCTCTCTTAGAGGACCTCTGATGTTTCTGCCGTTTACTAAGGCACATACTTTCTGCACCTAAAACTTTATTTGGCAAGCAAACACATCCCATAGACTTGTATTGAGGCATGTGTAAGCCAGAAAGCACCATTTCCTTTCTAAGAAGAAATTGAATAAAAATCTAGTTACAGTATAGTGTCTACCAAATACTTGGAAAAATGCTCCTTTCATATCTGAATACAGGACAGTATGTAATCCATACTGTTGCTCAAGTATCTAATCATATGTTTTGTTTGTATTCAGGAAGGAGCGTCCTGTCTCTCTGGGTATTTTTTCATTGCCGGGAAGTGATGTGATGACGCCCGACCTGCACAGAGAACCTGTGGAGACTCCAGGGACGGACACATGGAGATATAACAACCTCAGCCACCCTCGCTCCAACACCAGTCTCAAGGTGAGAAACGCACCTGTTTGTAGATTATTTACTTACATTACAGCCTCAGTGTGGGAGCGTGTGGTAAACAAAAATTGACCTCATTTTGAGAGATATAAAAAGCCTCGAAAGTAGGGCTGGGTTTACAATTCTTAAATCCCAAGAGTCTTTTTTTTTTCTGTGCTGTTTTCTGTTGATGCATGAACAAAACTTCACAAAATATTCTTTGTAGCACAAATCCCATCCAATGTTACTTTGATATGAAAGTCTTTTAAATTATATCACTTTTTAATGTGACTTGACAGCATTTAATGCTTTTGTTCGCACATAAACTAAAATACCAATTCAAGCAGCTCATGAACCGAACATCTCTTCCACTTTACTACTAGTTATAGCACAAAACTCGAATTAAACATCACAAGGTATGTTTAAAGAATGTACAACTTACTGAAATGTATAATGTCTCATGTAATTGCTCAATCAGTGTTTCAACCATGGAAAGACATTAATGAAACAATTTGTAAACAAAATAATAACACCTAACGTCACATTTACCTCAGAAAAGACATTCAGTGAACATGAACGTGTAAGTTAGCTAGAAATTCAGAGAAATGTATGTAATGTGTTACATATTCATTATATTTTTCTTCATTATTTAATGAAAGAAGAGTTTTTATGTCAGCAACCATTTAAATGACTATAGAAACATTTATATCACAAAGTTATTATTTAAAACCTATTAAATAATTAAAAGCTATTATTAAAATGCCTGACATACAGTTTAAATGTTCATATACAAATAATATTTTTTTTATTTAAGTGTTAATTATTATATCTAAAAATAAGTAGCAATTAAATTTAATAGCTTGGTTGTTGCTAATTTTAGTCTTTAGCACTATAGTAAAACAGTTTCAGAGTTTTACTTGCGTTTTTGGTATAGTTTACAGCTTTGAGAGAGCTTTTTTTTTTTTCTTAAGAAATATTAATGCTTACAGTACCTGATATATATCCAAATTATTGCATCAAATCAAGAGCTTGTGAACCTAATTGCCCTACGAGTGAGTGATCATGTCGTCATCATCAGTGCCGTTCTGCTGAGAGCAGGCTGTTATCTGCTTCCCAGAAAGTGAACATGGGTTTGGAGAAATAAAAGCGATGACGGCACCGTTAGTTTGTATTGGGAGAGTTTCCCCCTCTGAATGGATCTGTGCATAACATATGTTAAAGAAGCCTGAGCGGCACTGCCAGCGGGAAGGAAGCTCATTCTGAGGGCCTGCTGTGCCTTGCATGCTTAAACAGAGCCCTAACAGGGCCAAGAGCCAGACAAACAGGCCAGGGCTGATCCTGGGTCAGTTACAAAACACCCTGCTCTAGAACCTTCTCATCTCCCATAGAGATACATGCACTAGGCCCCTTCATACATATTCATGTTAATGAAGTAATTTGCCGTCAGCCTCTTCCTGCCGTGTTTATGTTCAAAAACCTCTTAACTCGAGACAAACAAACCACTCATCTCATGTGCTCTCAAACTGGTTAGTTCCCACCAAGAATTTTTCAAGATTCTGAGAAACAAATGTAGTAGTTATAGACCGCTAGACTGATCTGAATCCCCTTCTCTCCCCTGATTCACATTGATTTTGTCAGCAACGATGCAATTGTCAATCTCTCACATCTTAATTTAGACTGACCTTGATGCTGTCTCAATGTAAAAGTGACCCTTAAGCCTGATGCAGGAGCTTTTGAAAGATTGTGGTCATATTTCAGCTCTCAGAAGCAGAAGAGTGCTTACACTGAGTCTGATGCTGTGTGATGAACACTTCTGCCCTCAGAAATCATTGTTTACTTTTGTACCACCTCATATTATTCTCTAAAGATTTAATTATTTTCCACTTCTTTATAGTTTTATAGCTCACTAATTTTCATATACCATCTATTCCTTCTGTATTTTCCATGTAATTCTTGTTTGTGTGCAGATATTCTTGACTGCTTTTTTTCTGCTACGATTTGACCTAGTTACTGTTCTGTTTTCATCTCAAAAGATATGAGAACTTATATTTTTGTCTATTTAATGCCTTTAAAGTACAAATCCCTGTGCATGACATCCAGAAAAACAAATAGATATAATTGCCACAAATTAAGACGTTTTAATTTGTTGCCATGTTGTACTAATAAATTCCCTCATATTAAATTATTTGCCTTTTCTGTCAATTTTAATGTGACTTGACAACATTTAATGCTTTTGTTCACACATAAACAAAAATGCCAATTCAAGCGACTTGTGAACTGATCATCTATTCCTCTTTACTACTAGTTATAGCACAATAAATATAAATAAACATCACAAGGTATGTGTAAAGAAACACCACAACTTACTGAAATGTATAATGTCTCATGTAATTGATTATTGACATTAATGTGCAAGTATTCTTGACCGCTTCGACTTACTATTTTATTTTTTAACTTTGTCTATTCAATGTCATCAAAGCACAAATTACTGTGCATGACATCCAGAAAATACCAACAGATATAATTGCCACAAATTAAGACTTTTTAATTTGTTGCCATGTTGTACTAATATATTCCCTAATATTAATGTAATTATTTGTGGTCTCAGTTGAACTAACCACATCAACAAAACTTCACAAAATGTTATTTGTAGCGCACATGCCATCCAAAAAGCACTATAAATTTCGCTTTTTCTCTGTCAATTTTAATGTGACTTGACAACATTTAATGCTTTTGTTCACACAAACTAAAATACCAATTCAAGCGGCTTGTGAACCGATCGTCTTTTCCTCTTTACTACTAGTTATAGCACAATACACATAAATAAACATCACAAGTTATGTGTAAAGAATCACCATATTTTTTTGTCTACTTGATAATAGAAGAGAGTACAAAGTAAGAATTCGTTCCCATGGTTTATTAATTTGTTGCCACATTTTACCAATAATTTGTTACCTCATTTTAATTTGGTTAAATCGTGGCCACTATAGTTTTGTTTTTTTTTTCTCTCATCTAAAACCAGGTAGCAAATTATTAAATTGTGGGAAATAATTCTTAATTCATGGCCACTATACATGGCCCAAGAGCAGTTTTTTAGTCTATGCTGTTTTCTGTTGATGCATGAACAAAACTTCACAAAATATTATTTGTAGGGCACATTCCATCCAAAAATCACTATAAACATTTCTTGTTACTTTTGATATAAAAGACTTTTAAATTCTGTCACTTTTTAATGTGATGTGACAACATTTAATGCTTTTGTTTATGCATAAACTAAAATACCAATTTAAGCAGCTTGTGAACCGATCATCTGTTCTTCTTTACTACTAGTTATAGCACAAATAAACATGAATGAACATCACATGGTATGTTTAAAGAAACAGGACGACTTAATGAAGCGTATAATGTCTCATGTAATTTATCAATCAGTGTTTTACCCATGGAAAGACATTAAGAAAACAACTTAACAATAACAAACAATAACATTTAACATACAAGTTACGTTTGTCTCAGGAAAGACATTTAGTGAACAAGCACTTGTTAGTTCTAAGAAATTTACTTGACCTACTTACTATTCTATCTATACTATTCTATTTTCATCTCAAAAGATATATAAACTTAATTCTCAATTTTTAATTCTATGAGTTAATTCTTAATTTATGGCCTCTATATTTAGTTTTTTCCCTTTGGATGTCATGTGCGGTGATACAAGGTCTTTTATGTGTACTTTTTGGTTTTGCAATTGCTTAAAAATGAACTTTTTGCGAAATAGGACATATTGTTGCACTTAGTCAAACTTAAGTCAAGAAGACTTAACAACGAACCACTCCTTCCAGTTCATTTGCAAAAAAGTGCAGAGCGGTTGGTGCTATACCCAAGCAGAAACAGCCCACCGTTTGGCAGCTTATCTTGTTCTTCTGATGTTTATGAATAATATTCTGCTTCATCGTATTACCTCATCGTGACTTGATGCATTCATCAGTGTGATGTCAAAAAGTTATGAAAGCTCAAGCCCTTTTTTAACGCATAGTCTTTTGACTTTTGAAAGTCACAGTAGGTGTACGTCGAACTCTTATTTCAAAAGATCAATGAATATTTGATTTCTCATTATAAGACCCCATCGAGGCCACTGGTGAGTCATCTGAGTTTCAGAAGCACAAAGCCTCCATCAGACTCCCACTGTGGACTGATACAGACTGGCCTTTGTGCGCTCCGTGACTCTGCATTTCTCTCCATATCATCCCCCAGAGTGTCAGCGCTGCTTCTTCTGAGAGAGATGAGAAACTAGGCCATGACTTGCTGTCAGCCTCTCCTCAGGTTAAATGGCTCTGAACTGCCACACAGAGGAAAAAGTGGGCACTGGCTGCCATGGAAACTCGAGAGCGTATGGGAGCATCTTGCGAACAGGGTTTTGTGTGTGCGCACTTGTGCTTTTGTTGGCTTGTGCGCATATGTCAGGGAGAAGAAAGAGCGCTTTGAAGTTTGTGCTTTCCAAACAGGAGTGTAAAACCTATTGTCGGTTCCTGCCGCTCCCGGTGGATTAGTTGTACTTCCATAACCGATTGATTTTAATGAGAGCTTTGCTTCTTTTTATAGAGCCCAGTCACCAGGTGTAGTGCGGTTTGAAAAGTCACATTAATAAAACATCTCATTATCTGAAGAGCTGGATGGTAGCGTTCTTAGAGTTTGAAAACTGGCCCTACAATATGCCTCCGTACTGTCTTTCCTCTGTGAAGAAAACCAAGCAAAGCAGAAACTTCAACCTTCACATTTTCACTCTTGTATCTTCTCATTTTCTTTGTCAGTACATATAGTTAAACTCAAATGTTTGCATAAACCTTGCAAAATCTGCAATATGTTCGCTGTTCTTCAGGTAAAAATCCTTCAGGTCCCACAAATTCTTTTGTTTTTCAGCATTTTTGTGTATTCGAACCCTTTCCAACAATGACTATATGGTTATGAGATCCATCTTTTCACCATGAGGACAACTGAGGGACTCATGCAACTATTACAGAAGGTTAAAACGCTCACTGATGCTTCAGAAGGAAACACGATGCATTAAGATTCAGGGTAAATGTAACTTATTTTGCCTTCTGGGAAACATCTGTATCTTTTGTAGATTCTGAAGGCCAGTACTAAATGAAAAAAAGATGAAATGTACACTTGTACACATTTTCATTCTGTTCAAAAGTTTTCACCTCCCAGCTCGTACTGCATTGTTTCCTTCTGAAGAATTTGTAGGACCTGAAGGATTTTTCTAAAGAACAGTGGAAAGTTTAACTGTTCAGGACAAACAAGATACTCATGAACAACTATCACTAAACAAAAAACAAAACAAAACAAAAAAAAAAACACAGCTGTGGTTCATTCCAGTAACAACACAGTATTAAAAATCAAGTGTACAGTGCTCGACATTCAATCAGTCATTCACTTGTCAGAGTAAAAAAGTTACACCAAACAAAAAAATGATTTTTTTTTTTGCCCTGGATAAGTAAATGTAATCCATTCAGAAGCAATAGTCTCATCACTGCTCTGTGATGTCTTACTTCTATCAGCATATTTGTGATATTTGCCTTAAATTTATTTCTAGGACACTTTTTAACTTTATGAAGGGCAGTAATTTCCTAACCTTACAAAATGTACATGTCATTATTTACGTCAAATTCTTACATTTTATCAGTATATTCAGTTAGAATAATTAGATTCTGTATGGTTGTTTCATTCAGATGAAATCAGTTTCAACAAACACTGCAGAGGAAATACTGAAGCTGCATCGAAAGTGCCATTAAGATGTATTCAATGAATATAAGAGGTTCCATAAATGCATTTACACAGTAAAATTGCAAATGCATAAATAATGCCATAAGATTAATGTTTTACTTTTTTTTGTTTTTTTTGTTTTTGTTTACATATAAATCTAAAATGTTGGAATGAAATGAAATGCAATAACACTTTTAAATATGAAACCAAACCACCAGTAGGTGGTGTCAAGTATTTTACATATTTTTACATATATTACATATTTCAAAAATGTAATCATTTTCAACCAGGGCTCAAAAATGCAACCCATTACAGCAAAAAAAATTAGTTCCCATTGTCATTTCATGTTGATTTTAAAGCTTTGTTAATCTGGCTCCATTTAAAAAGAATTTTCCTTAAACTCTGTCATGATTTTTTTTTGACCGCAAGAGACAGATTATGTGTAATCCTGGCCTTCATTTTACTGTAGTTGCATCTTAATCTGGATTTGACAAGCAGGCTCCCGATGCTTTTTGGGGAAGGACTGGCCTGATTTTCTTTTTATATAATGGTAATGCAGTTCAAATCAGCCACCTGGCTGATAAACAGAGTACAGAAACGGCGGCCGCCACCCTACCTATGTGTTGTTTACTGTACGTTTCTTTCTGGGCAGCTGGAGGCGCATGAATCCCTCAGGAGAGGGGATGGTAAGAGTTCACAGGAGAATTTGGAAACCCAGTGGAGCGACTCCAGTAAGGTAGTCCTGTCCGCTAGTTCTGCCATGATCTCCATGGCAGCCGCAGTGCAGCATAGTGTGTAGTGTGCTATGTTTGGCTCGTCTCCACACCCCTTACTGTTTTTTGCATCGGTAGTGTAAAGTGCATTCGTAGTCCACATACTGCTGGCTGCAACCACATAGTAACATATAAATAATATCCACTACCAGTCAAAGATTTGTAATGTTTTTTTAAAGAAGTCTCTTCTGCTCACCAAGTCTGCATTTATTTGATCCAAATACAGCAAAAACAGTAAAATGTTAAAATATTTTTACTATTTAAAATGACTGCTTTTTATTTGAATACATATTAAAATGTAATTTATTCCTGTGATCAAAGCTAAATTTTCAGCATCATTACTCCAGTCTTCAGTGTCGCATGATCCTTCAGAAATCATTCTAATATTCTGATTCTAATATGCTAACATTTATTATTATTATTATTATTATGTTGAAAACAACAGTAGATTTTTGTCAGGTTTCTTTGATAAATAGACAGTTAGGAAGAACTTTTAAAAAAATATATTTTTTAACATTACAAAACATTATTTATTTTTTTTCAGATAAATGCTGATCTTTGGATCCTTCTATTCATTATATAATCCTAAAAACTGTACTCAACTGGTTTAAATATTGATAATAAATTAATAAAAAGAAATGTTTCTTGAGCAGCAAATCGGCATATTACAATGATTTCTGAAGGATCATGTGACACTGAAGACAAAAGTAATGATACTGAAAATTTAGTTTTGATCACAGAAATAAATTACGTTTTAAAATGTATTCAAATGGAAAGCAGCTATTTTAAATTGCAAAAATATTTCACAATATTACTGCTTTTGCTGTGTTTTGGACTAAATAAATGCAGACTTGGTAAGCAGAAGAGAGTTCTTTAAAAAACATTACAGATCTTACTGTTCAAAAACTTTTGACTAGTAGCATATAGGCCAACGCATGGTTGTGAGAACCAAAGAAACATCTTACAAATATTACTGGTACTGTATGAGCTAACTATGGTTGTAGTCAGCATCTGTGTGGTTGATGTTATTGCTTGCAGTTTTTCAGTGTAGTCAAAATAATATTCCCGGTTATTTTCAATTTCTAACTTAACTCAAAATAGCAACAAAAATTCTCTTATATAGTTTATGAAGCTTTTTGTAAAGCTTCAGTCCCTATTCAGTGTATTGAAGAAAAAATACCAGTAAATTCTAGTAAATAATAACCTGGAATATTTATTTAAGTGTGTATATTGTTTATAATGGCACTAAATCATGTTTGTTTTGCGTGTCAGTTTTTTTTTTTTTTCCTGTACTTGCTGTCATTATTTTTATTGTTAAAAGCTCAGTTGATTGTTTAAAATGGACTATAAAATCATATATTTTGTTTGATGGCTTGTTTTCCCTCTGATTATTAGCTTTTTTGTTTGTTTGTTTTTTAAATAAGTCTCTTCTGCTCACCAAGGCTGCATTTATTTGATCAAAAATACAATAAAAATATATAATATTATTACTTTTTTAAAACAGCTGTTTTCTATGTGAATGTATTTTAAAAACTAATTTATTCCTGTTATCAAAAGAAACATTTCTGATTACTGTCAATGTTGAAAACAGTTGTGCTGCTTCATATTTCTGTGGAAACTGTGAAACTTTTTATTTTGCAGGATTCTTTGATTTAATACAAAGTTCAAAAGAACAGCATTTGTAACATTATATGTGTTTTTTTTCTGTCACTTTCAATATAATGCATCCTTGATGAAGAAAAGTCTTAATTTAATTAAAAAAAGTATACATTTGCAGAAATGTTTGAACAGTATGGGTTAGTTTGATTATCAAATATTTCTAAATGAGTCTGCATGCAGCATGTCCTCATTGCAGAACGAGAGCATGGTGTGCAGAGCATAAAGTGATGACATTGTTATTCTTCATGATTAATATGAACCATTCCCAGTTTCATTTAGCACATATGTGCGGTCGCTGACCATTTATTCATAAATACTTAATATGACTCAGTGCGAAGTTCATCGCTTATGCTGCTGCTGATGCTTCATGGGTTTGTTTTCAGGATGAACTTTCTGATGCCGGTAGGGGAGAGTCCAAATCCGGCACACCCATGTCTGCAGCGACGTCAGATGTAGCGATGGCGTCAGCGGACACGCCACGGACAGAGGAGGCCGAGGGTTTAAACAGGAACCTGGACTCCAGCAACGCTAAACCAGACAGCAGTAAGGACATCGGCGTACAGGAGGCTTTGGCATCAGAGACGCCATCTACAGGTGACTCCTAAAGTCACAGTAGAGAATCCAAATTCAATTCGTCTCCCTTCCTTTAGTGCTCTGCTTTCACTGCTTGTTTCACTGCTTTCCTCAAGGTTTTCATGGGTCCTTAAAGGATTAGTTCACTTTTTAGAACAAAGATTTACAGATAATGTACTCATCCCCTTGTCATCCAAGATTGTTGATGTCTTTCTTTTTTCACTCATAAAGAAACTGTTTTTTGAGGAAAACATTTCAGGATTTCTCTCCATATAATGGATATAAATGGTGCCCCAAAGTTTGAACTTCCAAAATGCAGTTTAAATCCAGCTTCAAAGGGCTCTAAACGATCCCAGCCAAGGAAGAAGGGTCTTATCTAGAGAAACGATTAGTTATTATCGAAACAAATTGACAATTTTATACTTTTTTACCTCAAATGCTCGTTTTGTCTCGTCTCTGCGATATGCATGCATTGTCTGTGTGAACCGATTCAAAACAGTTAGGCAGGGTTCCCATGGGTCATGGAATTTCTGGAATATCATGGAATTTTAAAAGGTCTATTCCAGTCATTGAAAGTCAGGGAATTTAATATTTTTTGGTCCAAGTCATGGAATATCAGGGATTTTTGTTTGTTGCTTTAAATTTTTGTTTTAATTTATCAAAATGTAGTTTTTCTATACTGTTTTTTTTTTTATCACATTGTTTTACACGTTTTGCCTATTTTTATGGTTAGGCTATTTTTTTAGTGCCATTTTATTCACATCACATCAACTAGCAATCACTTAATTTAAATGCAGTCACCAGGCTGATAACTAAGGCAAACATGCCAGGAAAATGTCAATTTCAAGAAATTTGGCTACAAAATGACCACTTCAAAGACTGGGTGTGAAAAGCAAAAAAAAAAAAAAAAAAAACCTGAATGATGAACTTGATTACAAACAGAAAATCTTTCAGATTGTTTAACCCCTGAAATCATAAAAACCATAAATTAATTTCTGTAGAAAAAAAAGCCAGTTTCCGCCACTAAATAATAATAAAAAAAAAGGTTATTGCGACTTATCTCACAATTCTGACTTATTTTCTCAAAATTGCATGATACAAACTCGCAATGTTGAGAAATAAAGTCGCAATTGCCAGTTTTAAAGTCAGAATTGCATGATAAAAACTCGCAGTTGCAAGAAAAATGTCAGAATTGAATGATATAAACTTGTATGTACTAAAACAAGTCAATAAAGCTCGCAAATTGTGAATCGGTTCATTATAGGTCATGGAAATTCAGCTTTTTAGTCAGTGAAAGTCAGGGATTTGTTGAAGAAAACAAGATGTGAGTTTTTCGATATACCCTAACTTTATTGACCCGGATCACACAGACTACGCATGTGCATCACCGAGACGAGACAAGACGAGCATTTGAGGTTAAATTGTATATACATTGTCAATTGTTTTTGAAAGTACCTGATCATTTAGCTTCCTCGGCTGGGATCGTTTAGAGCCCTTCAAAGCTGCATTTTTGAAGTTCAAACTTTGGGGCACCATTCATATTCATTATATGGAGATAAATTTTGAAATGTTTTCCTCAAAAAACATAATTTCTTCACGACTGAAGAAAGAAAGACATGAACATCTTGGATGACAAGGGCGTGAGTACATCATCTGTACATTTTTGTTCTGAAAGTTAACTAATCCTTTAAGTCTTAAAATTTACTTTGATCAAATTTAACACCATAAAGTGTCTTAAAAAAAAAGACAAAACAAAAGGCTTTATAGTTATTTAATTGATCGTGCATTTGTAACATAATTAATTATAACATGTTAGACCATTTGAAATTAGGCGTATGCGATATGGCGATTTTCGATCGTTGGCGAATGTCTCCACAATCCGCTTTTGAAAAAATATTGTAGTATCATGCTACAGTGTCCCTTAATACACTGTACAACACGACATACATTCACTCACGGGACACTTATTCGCAATCACAAAAGTACATTATTTGCATGTGCTTTAAAGCCTTGCCGGTTAAAAAATGTTATTTTGTCCACACACTGTTCTGGCTTTGCGCTTCATGAGCACCTGAAGCGAGCGCTAAAAGCCTGTCAAACAGCGCCTGATTACTTGACTAATCTTTTGCATCTGATTTGATAATACTGTCAAAAACACAAAAGGATTACATATTAACACAGTTGGTTTTGTCTAAATTGAAAGTGAACAGTTGAGAGAAAACAGATGCGTGCATTCGTGTATTAGATGCATGCAGCTCTTAAAGCAACAGAACTAAACACTTCTTTCACTCATTGTAAAAATGTACTCACTCACATGTTGTCCCAATCCTTTTTTTTCTTCTGTTGAACACAAAAGATATTTTGAAGAATGTGGATAACAGTAGCTGGTCCCCATTGACTTTGATAGTTGGAAAAAATAAATAAAATACAATGGAAGTAACTGACAACCAGTTAGTTCTCACATTCTTCAAAATAAGTTTATGTTCAACAGAAGAAAGAAACTAATTTGAGTTTAAAAAAATGAGTAAATGATGACAGAATTGTCATTTTTGGATGATGGTAGGCTAATTAAACAAAACACAAAGAAAAATCACTCACTGCTCTTGACTAAAGAACTTTTATACAGTCAATGTATAATATTTGTATATAGTGTTTTACTTTTATATTTGTTTATTCAATTTCTTGAATGCTACTGCTAAATGCACCCACTGTACCTGAAAATTAAAGTACTGCTTGTTTTATTTGTCTATTATGTGTATTATGTAGCCTTTTTCATAACAAAAATAAAATAATGACAAGATTTGAATCTTTGTCCACTTTGGCCTAAACATCTGCCATTCTTTTTATTTTATATTTTGTTACCTTCTAGTTCTTTTCTTTTAAAAAAGGGAAATTAGACTGCTCAGACAACTTGCAAAATAGCCTAATTAACATGACAAGAAATTGTGATATTTCTGGAAAAAAAATTGTGATATGATATTTTTGCCATTTCGCTGAAATACACATAACTTATACGTTTTTGTGCTCAGGAGCCGATCAAAGTGAGAATGCAGAGCAGTCCGAGGTCCAGGCGATCATTGAGTCCACACCAGAGCTTGACATGGACCTGAGTGGATGCAAAGGCTCCAGGTATGTCCACACTGATTCAGTCATTCACTCACATTCCCTTACTTTCATTTTCTACTCTCAGAGGACCTTCATTCCTTACACACTTTTGTCGACCATCTGGACGTTGTTAGGCGAAGCAGCTTTCATTGTTTTATGTATGTTTTTATTCTTGGACTCTCTCTAGCACTCCCACTAAAGGCATCGAGAACATGGCCTTTGACCGTAACACTGACTCTCTGTTTGAGGAGCTTTCGTCAGCGGGAACTGATCTCATAGGAGACGTGGATGAAGGTGCTGATTTGCTGGGTAAGTTTTCAGTTCAACAGAGCTCTGCTTTCAACTGAAAGAACAGTTCAATCAACAAATTAAAATTTGCTCATCAAACCCGTGTGGCTTGCATTGTTTCTGATATGATGGATTTTTGAAGAATATCCTAATACTGGATAGAAGTATAAAAGTGGTACAGATAAGTTCTCTGAAGCCATACAATAGCTTTGGATGAAGAACAACTATCACTGAATAGCGATTTAGATCTGTTATCATATGACTTCTGTAATACTGTTATGGTGCTTTTGTTTTCTATTTAACATTTGAAAGTACATGATTCAAAGCAGGTTATTATAGTTGACTGACTAAAACTGAGAAAAAAAATCAATGCTTGAAATTAAAATTAACTTGAAATATAAAAACTTATTTGATCATTTTATCAAACTATTTATCATAGTTTAACATAATAAAATAAACTTTACATGCTTATGTAAATAGGAAAAACAAATAAAATGACAAAAACTTGCTAAAACTTTCAAATGTAAGTGAAAACAGTATTCAAAAACTAATTAAAAATATTAGTAAAAATTAATTTGGCATATTTAAAAAGTCTAATAAAAATGACAGAAACACTAAAACTTGGATAAATATTTTTGAAAAGAAAATATTTAAAAGTAAAATATTAATAAAAATTAAATAGGCATATTAAAAATTCTAATAAAAATAAAAATTACAAAAAAGGATAAAATGTACAATTTAAATGAAAGCAGAAAATATATTATTAAAAAAATAAAAAAAACATATATATATATATATATATATATATATATATATATAAAAACACCCAAGTAAAATATTAATAAACACTAAATAGGCATATTAAAAAAAAAAAAAAATACAAATGACAAAAATGAAATATTTGATAAAACTTTACAGTTTAAATGAAAACAGATAATATAAAAAAAAACTTATTAAAAATATTAATAAAAATGAAATGGGCATATTCATTTTTTTTTATAAAAATTACAAAAACACAAAAAAAATTACACAAATGTACAATTTAAACGATAAAGAAAAATTATAAAAGAAAGTAAAAATATTAATAAAAACTAAATAGGCATATTAAAAAACGAATAAAGAACTAATAAAAATGACAAAAACAAATATGTGATATAACTACAGTGTAAATGAAAACAGATATTAAAAAACTAAAAATATGAATAAAAATTAAATAGGCATATTAAAAAATTTATAAAAAAGACAAAAACACTAAAAAGTGGATAAAAATGTAAAATGTAAATGAAAACATAAGGTAAAAAACGAATTAAGAATATTAATAAAAATCAAATAGGCATATAAAAAAAAAAAAAAAAAAAAGGATCATTTTGAATTGAAATAAAAACATAAAATATTAAAAAAACGAAATAAAAATATTAATAAAACTATATAGGCATATTTAAGAAAACGAATAAAAATGACATTTAAATTAAAATTCAATAGGAAATATAAAAATAAAATTAATGCAACAACTATTAATTTTTTAATTAACAGATTCAAAGTGTCTACTTTTGAGTTCTATAGAAGAAAGTCTAAATTGCATGATTTGTGCGTGAGTGTGAGACTGTTGTTGTGTCTTTTACCTTAATGTCATTTTTCTCTCGTAGTGGAGACATCAATCATCACTTTCTTTTATTTATCATCTTATTCAAACCCATCATTCCTCACTGACATTCACAGCCCATCTAATCATGTTGTTTTTCCTCCATGTTTGTGGCGCTTCATTTGTGGCTTTTCTTTCCCCAGACGAGTTCTCTGGTGTGTATGTTTGCAATGCTTTTTATTTTGTACTTTTCCTACATTGTATCCTCACCAGGTGCAACGCGACAACTTTCCAGCAACAAGTAGCTTATCTGTCAACACTAAAACAAAAATATTGCACATGAAAGATGATGATGCATAAATAGAAACAAACCTAACAATAAAATAACTTGGGCTTGCTTTTATAGCGTTGCGTCTGGTTAAGATACAGTGTTAAAACAGTTTTTGTAGATCCTTTAGTTTATTTGTTTTAGTCATTGACTGACCCTTTTCTTGTTCTTTGGTTTGCATGCCAATTTTAGACCTTAATTTCTTTGGTAAGCATGATTTCTTGATCATTTCTAAGTGTTCTCTGGGGTTTTCAGAGATCTGTGCATGAGTATTTATGAAATCTGCTTTGTATTGTTGTCGTGTAGGTATGGGTCGTGAAGTCGAACACCTGATCCATGAGAACACACAGCTACTGGAGACAAAGTAAGTCATAATGTGGCATTAGTATGTGGTTCATGCCAGCTGAAAAACACCAAACAGTTTGCATTTAGTCCAGATTTACTCCAAATGCAATGCTTCTACTGCCATCTACTGTTTTAAAGGAGTTTGAGTAAAAAAAAAAGACTTCAGTGATCTTTTTTTTTGTGAGTCATATTACACTAAAATACCATTTATTACAACAAAATGCTAGTTTGAAATCAGTATGAAGTCATTAACCTTACAAATTTGCATTTTAATATGAAGTCATTTGAAAAAATTTTCTCTGATAACTCATTAGTTTGAGTCTATGAATGATTCATTGAAAAAAAAAAAGGTTTATTAGAGTAAATTGCTTTTAAATCAGATAGCACTGGACAAGCTGTGTTTAAAAAAAAAAAAAAAAAAAAAAAAAAAACTAGTAAAAATGACAAAAACTAAATATTTGATACAACTTTACAGTTGAAATGAAAACAGATAATATTAAAAAACTAATTAAAAATATTAGTAAAAAGTAACAAGCCATATTAAAAAATCACAATTTTCAAAAATCACAATTTTTTATACAAATTTACAATATAAACTAAAGCAGAATATATATATATATATATATATATATATATATATATATATATATATATATATATATATATATATATATATATATATATATATATATATATATATATATATAAATGACAAAAACAAAATATTTGATAAAACTTTACAATGTAAATGAAAACAGATATTAAAAAAATTAATTCATAGTTTGAGTCTATGAATGATTCATTGAAAAGAACTGGTTCATAAGAGTAAATTGCCTTTAAATCAGATGGACAAGCTGTGTTTTTTATTCTCTATCTTATACAAAAAAAAAAAAAAAACTAATAAAAATGACAAAAACGAAATACTTGATAACTTTACAGTTTAAATGAAAACAGATAAAAAAACTAATTAAAATATTAATAAAAATTAAATGGGCATATTAAAAATTTTAATAAAATGACAAAATAGTTGGATACTAATTTACAATTTAAACTAATGCAGAAAATATAAAAAAATATATAAATAAAAAATATATATAAAAAATACAAAAACAAAATATTTGATATAACTTTACAGTGTAAATAAAAACAGATAATATTAAAAAAACACAAAATATTTGATAAAACTTTACAGTGTAAATAAAAACATCTTATACAGTCAGGGAGGTTCAAGCTATAGAAATGCATATTTAATGTCTGGGATTATTTCACAGCATGCGGTTTCTTCTCAACACATTCAGTCATAAATTTATGTACCTGTGCACAGACATCAATTATTAAAGATATAAAATAGTAGTGTTTCTGAAAGCTGCATTGCTGTGTTTGCTGCAGGAACGCTCTGAATGTGGTGAAGAATGATCTGATCGCTCGTGTGGATGAGCTGGTGTGTGAGAAAGACGTTCTTCAGGGGGAGCTGGAGGTCCTGAAACAGGCCAAAGACAAACTGGAGGAGAAGAACAGAGACCTGGAGGAGGAGCTCAAAAAGTTCGGCATTATACACACTGACATATATCAGCTAGAGCCCTGCATTTCAGCCCAAGCCCAGCAGAGCCTGACTTTGGTCCAATTTTCTCGTCATAGTTCAGTCGCGGGCCAGGCATCGGGCCTGTTTTAGGCATCATGTCCTGCAAAGCGGCTTCAGCTTCTACTCTCAGCACAAACGACTGGATATTCGCCTTATAGTGCGAGGTTTAATTTTCAAACTAATATTGTTTTAAGCTTGAACTGTTTTATATCTACAGGCAAGTCATGATGATTTGAGAAGGCAATTGATCAAACAGACTATGAACAGTCTTCCGCTGGCCGCTGTTCGTTACTTTAAAAAAAAAAAAAACCTTATATTAAATGAACAAAAAATGCTCCAAACATTCTTTCTAAATTAACTAAAAAAAATGAAACATAATCACTTTGCCATTACATACAAAACTGAACTATTTTAATAGTAGCAAAACAGTAGTATAAATTCGAGTTTGGGTCGGACTCGGGCTGAGAATTTTGATAAGGGCCGGGCTAGGGCCTGAGCGCCTCGGGCTAGGGCCTATTTTTGAGGCCTGTGCAGGGCTCTAATATCAGGAATCCAGCCAAAGAGATGCTGTTTTTGAGTAAAGCTTGTGTGTTTGTCTCTGAACAGAGTCCGAACTGAGCTGGAGGAAGCCAAAGTGAAGACAAAAGAGGACGATGATGTAAGACATATTTTGGATGTGGTGTGGATTAGGATTGGAGATCTTTATAATCCTCACTGTTTCATAAGATTTCAGTTCAGGAATACAGGTTATGATGGCAAAACCGTTCTCGATGCAAATGATTTTTTTGGTGTTGCCAGGATATTGGAATTTCTAACTTTTGTAAAAAACTTTTTGATTGATCTGAGACTGGCAAAAAAAAAAAAAAAATAAATAAATAAATAATAATAATAATAATAATTCAAAAACATAAATATATTACTATTTTAAAACAACTGCACTGTAAGATAAAACATATTTTTTTACTTCACTGCAATAAAGTTATAGTGCTTATGCCTTAGTTTCACATAGAACTTTATTTTCTTATCAACTTCTCAAAGTCTAAGACAGTAATATATTACTATTGTAATAAAAGTATATAATTGTTTTACTTAAAACTAGTAAAATCACAATACTTTTGACTTCATTTCTCGACTTAAACCCTCAAGCTTTAGTATTTTACTTATCGACTGAACCTCGGTCTGAGATTGGGATTCTGTAGTAATAATATTATCTGTAAAACACAAATATTACTATTGTTATGCATGGTAAACTGCATGGTAAAATAAACAAATGAACAAAATGAACCCTTAATAACCCTTAACAGAAAATATTATTGTAATACAACTGTATTGTAAAATACAAATAAATATTGTATAATAGTTATGTTAATTTTACTGCAGTAAAATTACAGTATGCATGACTTAATTTAGTCTCTTGCAAGAGTTAAAAACTCAAGCTTTAATATTTTCTTATAATAATAATAATAATAATATAAATCAGAAAATAATAATAATTCTAAGACAGAAAAATCTTACTATTTAAATACTACCATATTGTAAAATGCAAATAAATAGTTGACAGTAATTATATTAATTTTACTGTATTAAAATTACAGTATGCATGAATTTCATCTCTTGCAAGAGTTAAACCCTCAAACTTTAGCATTTTCTTATCAACGAAACCCTGCTGTCTGAGATTTAGTTTCTGTAATAATGATGTTTCTAAGACAGAAATATATTACTATTGTAATACAACTGCACTATAAAATAAATATTTCACAAGTATAATAATTATTTTACATTACAGTAATAAAATTGCAATAAATATGATTTTATCTCTTTACCCTCAAAGTTAAACCCTCAAACCTTAATATTTGTTTCAACTAAAACTTATCAGCTAATAATAAAAATAATAATATTTAAACACAAATATTTTACTATTTCAATATAGCTGCACTGTAAATTCACAAATGAATAATTTGAGATTATTATCATTATAATTATTCTGCAGTAGTAAAATTCTAGTAATATTTTTACTACTTTCTTCACTTACGAGATTAAACCTTCAAGCTTTAGTATTTTCTTATCGACTGAAATGACTCAGATTGGGATTCTATGATAATATTATTTGTGAAACACAAATATTACTATTGTAATACAACTGCTGCGACTGACAGAGAACAGCGTATGCTGTTTGCGTTCAGTGGATACTCAAAAAAAAGGTGCTACGGAGGAGACAAATTGTTGAATAAAATCATTATTTTGGTTTTCTTTGCATACAAAAAGAATTCTAGTAGCTTCATAAAAGTATGGGTTGAACCACGGACAACTTTGACGATGTCTTTCAAACTTTTCTGGTCCTTGACAGTGTTATTTGCTTGGCAGTCAATGGGACAGCCGCAAAGCTCCCGATTTTCATCCAAAATATCTTAAATTGTGTTCCGAAGATGAACAAAGCTTGATTTAATGACAAAAATGTAATTTTGGGGTGGAGTAACCCTTTAAATGCTGTAAAAAAAACAAACAAAACAAATTTAAGGAAATTATGCAAACATGGAAATATCTTAAGCACATGTTGTTTTCATCTCTGCATGTGCTGTGAGTTTAACATGCATTTGAGAAAACTATTGAATGTTTTATCAAAAAAACATATTACGCAATACTATATCAAACGATCAATTTTACTGTGCTGAACCCTCAGAGCGATGTGCCGACGGCCCAGCGAAAGCGCTTCACGCGTGTGGAGATGGCCCGAGTCCTTATGGAGAGAAACCAGTATAAAGAGAGACTGATGGAGCTGCAGGAGGCCGTCAGGTGGACAGAGATGATACGGTCGGTCACTTTAACCTCACACATGCTCAAACCATCACAGCTCTGCCCTGCATTGACTCAAGTGTGTGTTTTATTCAACGCAGAGCGTCAAGAGAGAATCCAGCCGTGACTGACAAGAAAAAGTCCAGTATCTGGCAGTTGTAAGCAGCCCTTCTTCATTCTCATCAACGTTTGTGTTATATTAGTTTGTGTGGTTTGGCGTTCAAACGTTGTTTTTTTCCCCCCTCTCATTTTATGTCCCTCTTTTATTTGTTTTTCTTCTAGGATGTAGGTAAATCTTAGGTTAATCCTAGTAAATCTTGCACTTGGTTTGATCCTTCAATCCAAAAATGTGTTCTTGGACATGGGAATGGTGTTTCTTTAAAGCTTTAACAGCGATAGAACAAAAGCATAACAGGAATTTACAGCCAGACCGTTACATTACAATAAACTTAACTAACGCCCAAGAATTCATTACACTTATTTTTAAAGGATTTGGCACGCCGGTGTCAGTAAGCGGCCTGCGGGGGGCTTGTTTTGTTAGTTTGAAATGCCATTCCCAGGTCATGTTGGTCTACTCGGGGTTTTGCATTTGGGGGCATTTAAGGTTTTGCATCTATTTTAAACCCATTCATTCTCCTCCTGTGTGCTCCTGTGTTTTCTGTAACCCTGTTCATGTTGTCCTGTGTGTTTGCAGAAGGTGTGTTGGGTCAAGGGACAGAGCTTTTCTAGACAGATAATCAGACGTTTGTTTAGATTGGGAATGAAGCAGATGTGTTGATTCAGATCTTTGAATCATTTGCATGGTGTGATTTGATAAAGTGCAATAATATTCATGAGTTTCAGGCCAGATTTAGCTAAAAGCTCCTCCTAAAAGCCTTCAGGATTAAGATCATTTAATTATATAAAAACAGAGCTGTGCCATATGACCACACAGGAAAAGAAATGCTTTTCTTACTTAGATTTTTTTTTTGTCTTGTTTCCAGACAAAATCTAAAAATAAATCAAGAAGGATTTTCTAGACAAGTAAAAATAATTGTCTTGTTTTCAGAAAAAAAAAAGAAAATTAACAAGCCAAATGATCTGCCAATGGGGTAAGCAAAATAATCGTATTATTTATTTAGCTTACCCCATTGGCAGATTATTTTGCTTGTTTCGAGCAAAAACACTCTTAATTGTAACTTTTTTTCTGAAAACAAGACAATAATTTTTACTTTTTAATTTTTACTAATACTCATAGTATTAATCAGTCCTTTTATTTATGTATTTAGTTAGTTAAGTGTAGTTTAGTTTTTTTTATATGTATGCACACTACTGTTCAAAAGTTTGTAAGACTGTGTATGTTTTTAAAGGATAAGTCTCTTCTGCTCACCAAAGCTGCATTTATTTGATCAAAAATACAGTGAAAATTCTAAAAATTATTACAATTTAAAATAGCTGTTTTCTGTGCAAATATACACTGCCGTTCAAGTTTTTTTTTTTTTTTTTTTTTTTAAGTCTCTTATGCTCATCAAGGCTGCATTTATTTGATCAAAAATACAGAAAAAATGCACAATGTAATATTGCACAGTGTTATTACAATATAAAATAATGATTTTTATTTTAACATACTTTAAAATATAATTTATTTCTGTGATGCAAAGCTGAATTTTCATCAGATGTTACTCCAGTCTTCAGTGTCACATGATCCTCCAGAAATCATTCTAATATGCTGATTTATTATTAGAATTATCAATGTTGGAAACAGTTGTGCTGCCAAATTTTTTTTGCAACCTGTGATTCTTTGATGAATAACAAGTTAAATAGAACAGCATTTATTCAAAATATAAAGCTTTCTAACAATGTAAATCTATGATATCACTTTATTAATTTAACACATCCTTGGTGAATAAAAGTATTAATTTCTTTTAAAAAAGAAATAATAAAAAAGTACCAACCCCAGACTTTTAAACAGTTGTTAGAAAACCTTTCTTTTTTTTTTTTAAAATAAATGTTCTTTTTTTATATATTGATCAAAGAATCCTGAAAAAAGTTTCCAGCACTGATAATAAATATTTAGAATGATTTTTGAAGGATCATGTGACACTGAAGACTAGAGTAATGATTCTGAAAATGCAACTTTAATTACAGATAAAAATTAAATTTGAATGTATATAATATAGAAAAACATAGTTTTACATCATAATAATATTTTACAATATTAATATTCTTTTACTGTATTTTTGATCGAATGAACACAGCCTTGAAGAGCATAAGAAACTTCTTTAAAAACATAAAAAATCTTACTGATCCCAAACTTCAGAGAGTCAGTGTATGTTAAAATGTAATTGATGCAAAGCTGAATTTTCAGCATCATTACTCCAGTCTTCAGTGTCACATGATCTTTCAGAAATCATTCTAATATGTAAACCTGGACCACAAAACCAGTCATAAGGTTAATTATTTTTAATTAATAATATAAAAGCTAAAAGCTCAATAAGTAAGCTTTCCACTGATCTATGGTTTGTTAGGATATGACAATATTTGGCCAAGATTGAAATCTGGAATCTGAAGGTGCAAAAAAAATCTAAATATTGAGAAAATTGCCTATAAAGTTGTCCAAATGAAGTTTTTAGTAATGCATATTACTAATCAAAAATTAAGTTTTGATATATTTATGGTAGGAAATGTACTAAATATCTTAATGGAACATGATCTTTACTTGATACCCTAATGACTTTTGCCATAAAAGCAAAATCAATAATTTTGACCCATACAATGTATTTCTGGCAATTGCTACAAATGTGCTACTTCAGACTGTTTTTGTGCTCCAGGGTCACATATGCTGATTTGCTGCTCAAGAAACATTTCTGATTATTATCAGTATTGAAAACGCTTGTGAAAGCTGATGCGATTTAATTTTTTAGGATTCTTTGGTGCATAGAAAGTTCAAAAGAACAGCATTTAGTGCATTTAAATGGTAATCTTTTGTAACATTTAAATGTTTAAATCTTTCCTGTCGCTTTCAATCAATTTAGTGCGTCCTTGATGAATAAAGGTATTAATTTCTCACTTTTAATTAACCCAAACTTTTGAACAGTAGTGTATTGAATGGTGTAATACAGAAAGGAGGTGGATTAGAGAAGGTTTGTTTGCAGTGATCAGGTGTTCAGCATGTGCTGTCTGCATGTTTTGATCGTGGTTGGATATCTGACGGTCGGGTCAGTGGTTTGTCTCGGAGCTGTGTGAAGGGCTTGCCACCTGTTTGGGACGTGACCCTACAACCCCATAACGGTTAACCTCTGACCTCTAACTGCTGCTGCCGCTTGTGTCCGCATATGAGTCTCTGTCTGTCTCTCTCCCCACGTCCCTCAGTTTCAGCAGGCTCTTCAGCTCTTCGTCCAGCACAACAGCGAAAAAACCAGACGCACCGGTTAACATGAAGTACAACGCGCCCACCTCACACGTCGTCCCTTCGGTGAAGAAGAGGAGCAGCACTCTCTCTCAGCTGCCTAGTGACAAATCCAAAGCCTTTGACTTCCTCAATGAGGAGTGAGTGACTTCCTGTCTGACCTTGCATTTAGATGGCTCTACACTGTGATTTCTGTATTTTCTGACCTGAAGTATGACCCATATGTGTTGCATAAAACACGGAGGAAAAACATAGTCTTAGCCTGGCTCTTTTACATGTAAGCAGCTCATGAATCCAGTGTTTTTTTTTTAGTGACAGTTCGCTTCAAAGTATGTGCCATTATATAATAAGATTCTTTTATAAATCTGTCCTGAACATAAGAAAAGCTTTAAAGTGGCCTAGCAGTTCTCCAACAAAATAAGTGCTCTGTAGTTTTACATTTGATCAAAAATACAGTGACGATTCTGAAAAATTATTACAAATAAAAAAAATTAAAATAAAAAGCTGTTTTCTGTGCAAATATATTTTAAAATGTAATTTATTCCTGTGATGTAAAGCTGAATTTTCAGCATCATTACTCCAGATACGATTCATAAATGTTAATATTTTAATTTTTAATAATAATAATAATAATCATCATTTTGTTATTATTATTATTATTAATAACAACAACAACAATAATAAATGTTAATAAGTTAATCATTTTATTACTTTATTTTACATTACAATAGTATTTATTTATTTGATTTAGAATTTTGTTCAAATACACATAATTTTCTGAATAATAAAAATAATTGTGATTATTAATGCTGTTATTAGAATCTAATAAATACTAATTTATTATTACGTAATATAATGTAGTATAATATAATAATAATTACTTTTTTAATATATATTTCTTGCTTTACATTACAATAGTATTATTGTAGTATTATATTTCTTTACTGGTTTATTTAATGCTTAGAATTTAAATAATAATAATATACAAATATATTAAAAAAACCAAAGCAATCATTTTAATTTGTTTAATGCTTGAAATCTATATAAAAATATTCTAAATTTAAATAAAAATGTTTTAAAAACAAATACAATATATAAAAATATTTTTTATATTAAAATATTATTTTATTATAAAAATATTATTATTATTATTATTATTATTATTATTATTATTAACAGGAACAACAATAGTAATAAATGTTCATAATTGTATTATTTTTATTTTATGGTAGAATTGTATTTCTTTATTGATTTTGATTTTGAATTTTAATAATGATTTTAATAATAATAATAATAATATACAAATATATATATATATATAAAAAAACAAAGCAATCATTTTAATTTGTTTAATGCTTGAAATTTATATAAAAATATTCTAAATTGAAATAAAAATGTTTTAAAAACAAATACAATATATTAAAATATTTTATTATTAAAATATTATTTTATTATAAAAATAATATTATTATTATTATTATTATTATTAACAACAGGAACAACAATAGTAATAAATGTTCATAATTAATTGTATTATTTTTATTTTATGGTAGAATTGTATTTCTTTATTGATTTGATTTTGAATTTTAATAATTTTAATAATAATAAAGTACAAATATTTATATATATATATATATATATATATATATATATATTGTTTTACAGTACAATAGCATTATTGCAGTATTATATTATTTCTTTATTGTTTGATGCTTAGAATTTATATAAAAAATACGTGTTTTTTTTTTAGTTCTGTGTATTTCTTTATTAATGTTTATATTTATAATTTGAATGAATAAAGTTGTTATGATAGGACAATATTTGGCCGAGATGCAACCATTTGAAAATCTGGAATCTGAGGGTGCAAAAAAATCTAAATATTGAGAAAATCACCTTTAAAGTTGTCAAAATGAAGTTTTTAGCAATGCATATTACTCATCAAAAATTAAGATTTGATATATTTACAGTAGTGAATTTACAAAATATCTTCATTGAACATGATCTTTACTTAATACCCTAATGATTATATCTTAATGGTTTTTGCCATAAAAGAAAAATGTATAATTTTGACCCATATTGGTTTTGTGGTCCAGGGTCACAAATAGTCTTAAAGACAGGTTTTCTTTCTTTTTTGTCCTTCGGCTAATCACATTTCTGTTGTCTGTTAACTTTCTGCGTGTTTGTCCATGTTCTGTAGGACTGAGGTAGAGAGTGTAGTGTCCCGCAGAGAGCAGAAGAGAGCTCAATACAGACAGGTGAAGGCTCATGTGCAGAAGGAGGACGGACGGTTACAGGCGTATGGATGGAGCTTACCTCCAAAATACAAGGTAACGTCTCTGACACTGTGTAACAGACACAAAGTCACACCATGCATATTGTGAGAAAGCAAAGATCAATGGAAAAGCCTATTAATATATAAAAATGTTGTTTTTTGTATTTTTTTTTTATGGGTTGCTAAAAGTATATTTTTGTTTAAGGCGGCTTATTGCGTTTTCAAAGGTTGCAAATGGCGGACAAGCAGATAGTAAACTAAAAAACCTTCCAGTGCCCGTCTACCTCCGACCGTTAGATGAAAAAGATTCTTCCATGAAGGTGAGACTGTTGTCTGATGGAGTCGTGAGTGCAGTCAGTGTTGTGGTTTGACGGTGTTTGTGTGTGTAGCTGTGGTGCGCTGCTGGAGTGAATCTGTCAGGTGGAAAGACACGTGATGGAGGCTCCATCGTGGGAGCGAGTGTGTTTTATAAAGATGTGTCTGGACCAGAGAGCGGCCCCATCAGCTCCAGGAAGAAGAGAGGATCAGCGAGCAGCCTGGAGCGACTGGAGCAAGAACTCAAGGTCAGGAGCCACAAAAAAACATACAAAATATATATCTCATGAAGAAGGGAATGCATGCAAAACCATTTTTTTTTTAATGCACTGGTCAGTTTTGAGATTATGCTTCCATAACATGTCTTCCTTCAGACTAGTAGAAAAAAACACCCAAAATAGACATTTTAGTGTTTATTTTATTGCACTTAATCCCCATATTTTTTAGGCTATGAGTTTTTATTCTCCACTTCAGCATCACTTACGTACACCAAACTTTACAGTCTTATTCCTGTCTATATTATTTGCATATGCATATCTGACGGGTTTTACAGAGGCGTTTTCAGTATTTTCTCAATGATAAAATCCCAAAATTCCTTTGGAAAACCTTTAATTGTAACATGTCAACAGTCAACTAAGAAGAATCTCGAATGTATCCAGTGTTCATATGCAAATAAAAAAAAGTTTACAAAATGTAAGGGGGAAAAAAAAGGTAGTGGTTGTTTAATGCATATTTTTCCAGTGTTCATATTTTTGTTCTGGAAATTTACGTGCAAATAAATGCTTATTTCATCTGATAATACTTCATTTTTAAAACAATTGTTTTAATGTAAAATATATAATTATTTAATTCATATATGTCCAGGGTATACATTTCTGTTCTGGAAATGTATATGCAAATAAAATTACAAATATGCAAAGAAAGGCACATTTAGTTGAATAATACCTCATTTACAATCAATTGTCCTCATGTTAGATATGCGAATGAATGCCTGTTTAATAAAAAAATTTCCCAATGTTTTCCAAAGTTTATTTGAAAAAAAAAAAAAAAGGTAATGGGTATTTAATTCATTTTTTTCCCCCAAAATTCATATTTCTGTTCTGGAAATTTACATGCAAATAAAAATATGTAAATAACTGCATATTTAATTAGATGATACTTAATTTGCTAAACAATTGTCCTAATGTAAAACATGCAAATGAATGCATATTTTTCTAGAGTTTAGATTTCTATTTTGGAAATTTATATGCAAATACAAATTTTTTTCATATTTCTGTTATGGAAAAGTACATGTAAATATGCAAATGTAATTATATAACACCTAATTTACAAAACAACTGCCCTCATGCTAAATATGCAAATGAATGCATATTTTTCCAGTGTTTAGATTCCTGTTCTGGAAATGTGTATGCAAATATACAAATAAAAAAATGTTTACAAAAATGTAAAAATAAATAAATCAATAAATAATAATAATAAAGGCAATGCATATTTATCCAATGTTCATATTTCTGTTTTGCCAATTTACATGCAAACAAAAATAAAAATCTGCAAATAAATGCATATTTAATTTGATAATACCTAATTTGCAAAACAATTGTCTTAATGTAAAACATGCAAATTAATGCATATTTAATTCACATTTTTCCAATGTTTAGATTTCTGTTCCAAATATTTAAAAAGTCCCCTAAATTAAAAAAAAGTTATCCAATTTTTACATTTCTGTTCTGGAAATTATGCAAATATGCAATGTATATACAAATTAAAAAAACATTTTTTATTCTTAATAGTAATTATTCTTAATGTGGAACTATGGTGATATCTATTAGTACATTTTTTTTTTTTAGCCTATTTATCTGTGAGGTCTTGCCATAAATCTTTAATGTTCCACCTATGGTATTGTATGTATGTTTAGGAGCAGGAGAAGGAGCTGCGGCATCAGGATGAGCTCTCCAGCCTGGTGTGGATCTGCACCACCACACATGCCACCTCTAAAGTCATAGTCGTCGACGCCAACCAGCCCGGAAACATCCTGGAGAACTTCTTCATCTGCAACTCTCACGTGCTGTGCATCGCCAGCGTACCTGGTCAGACAGTGCTCCGAGACATTATCTATAACCTGCACAAGTGCTTTTGATTTAAACCGGTTCTCTGTGTGTTTTTGTCAGGCGCTCGTGAGACAGATTATCCCGCTGGAGAGGAGCTGAGCGCAGACGGTGAGGCTTCTAAAGTCAGCTGTACGGCCGCAAACAGCTCCGCGGGCTCTGACGGAGGTCTGGATGGCATCACTGTCGTGGGCTGCTCTGGTGAAGGACCTGTGGCGATTCCTCAAACCGTCTGCATCAACTCTATAGAGTCCTCAGACAATGGTAACAGCCTCCGCCACAATAACACTATCATTCATGCACATGTTTTATTACAAAATTTGTACCACTTTATGCCATTTTTCTTCAGAGAAACTTCTTCTTTAACATAACAATAGCAATGTCTTATAAACTCCACTGGCTCTCGAAATAATGCAGCGAAGAGATTTAGTGAAGAAAAAATGGCACAAGGGTTAAAGATTTAAAAAAAAAAAAAAAAAAAAAAAAAATTAAAAATACCTCATGGTTTACTCACCCTCAAGCCATCCTAGGTGTATATGACCTTCTTCTTTCAGATGAATAGATTCAGAATTATATTAAAAAAAAGTTCTGGCTCTTTCAAGCTTTTTAATGGAAATGAATGGGTGTTGAGATTTTGAAGTCCAATAAAGTACGTAAATCCATCATAAAAAGTGCTCCATAGGATGTAGGCTCAGCATAAGTGAGAATATTAAATTGCGGTTTGTAAAGTTATACATATGGATATTTTTCTTACACAAAGAAAAATATCCATATGTATTGGAAATCTAATACATATGGATATTTGTTTTGGAAATCTAATAAAAAGAAAATCAAAATAAAGAAATAAAGAAAATAAAATGCAACAAACTATGTAACAAAAATGTATTGAATAAATATAGTAAAGGCTAAAGTCCAAAGAAAAGCACAAAACACATTACTGTTCCACAGTCTTGAGCGGAATTACCCAACATCATGTTTTAAAGAAATAACTCTTTTTAAAAAATGAACAAAAATTAAGAAATCCTTTGGACTGTAGCATTTCACAAAAACATGACTATTTTACACAAAAAGTCTTATTAACCAAAAAAAAAAAAAAGTCTGAACATGCAGAACAGTGTAAAATGTTAATAAATGATCTGTCTCTAAAACAATTTGGCTTTTTGACTGGTATTACAAGTTAATTACGACGGCGTTTTAGTGCCATGTTAAAAAAAAACAAATCTAAGATTCCGAGAATAAAGTCGAAATGTTCCGAGAATAAAGTCGAAATGTTTCGAGAATAAAGTCGAAATGTTTCGAGAATAAAGTCGAAATGTTTCGAGAATAAAGTCGAAATGTTTCGAGAATAAAGTCGAAATGTTTCGAGAATAAAGTCGAAATGTTTCGAGAATAAAGTCGAAATGTTCCGAAATACTTCCGTGCGGAAACAAAGGCCGTTGTGACGGTGACCTGCTTGATTTATTAGCCTAATGTTTATTTGATGTCTGTTTTTAAAAGCACGGAAGATAATTTGTGCTGTTCTGTTTATGCATTTAGAAACGGAACATAACAAAACATAACGTTTAGATATTGTTTCAGCTATTAAAACAGTTCCGTTTTGTATGTATGGCATTTCGTTTCTGTTTTAAGTTAACGCAGTAAAGATAGTTTGCGGTTTGATAGGATATTCAGATTTCGTTTGTCTATAAATACACCGTGCGCTGTCATAGACATGAAAATAAAACTGAATGCCATTCTCCATGATTTATGAATTCAGGTGACGGCGTCCTCCTAGCCGAATGTTTTAACCATTGATACTTTTGATTGTATAATGCCTATCGCTCAGAAAGTTGGACACTTAGAAGATTGAAACTGGTGTCATTTTCATCAGCTTGATTTGTGAATTTTTTGCAGCAAAGCTCTTGTCCGTAAACCCCTCGGTAAGTCCGCCAGGAAGGAATGTGAAAGATAGGTGTTCTATATCAATAAACACGCAGGCTTCTCGAATACAAAAACATTGTTTTTAGGTCAAACCTGAATTGTGAAAAGTTTTTATCGCTTGTCTTTGCACTGCTCCCATTTTCTTGTATCATAATGTTTGCCATTCCAGTGAATAACGGTTTCCAAGCCATTGATGTATCATATCCAGCTCTGATAGACTGATATTGTGACTATCGCGATTTGTATTTTGATTGTGACCTTCCACAGTTTGATTGTTATAGGTTGATAAAGGTTGATAAAGGTTTTAAAGTATAATTTTGTCAGTAAACCCTTTCCTGTGTCACTAACATCACTATTCTGATCTGTAAAAACTTAACTCACAGTTAAATGTTTAAGATAGCGGAATTTTCATATTTATTTGATTCCACAGTGTTTGCTGATTTGTATTTGTTAAAACAATATACGTTATTTTATATTATATTAGTTTACATCAAGGTGTATTCCTTGTAAATAACACATGTGTGGGAGGGTAAGGGGATATTTGAATTATTTATGAATAAACTAGTGTATTCTGAATCAGTGTCGCAAATATCCTGACTAGAAATCTCCACTTTGAAATGCATCTTTACAGATTAGCTACATTATGAAAGAGTTTTTGGTTTTGATTTGTTTTAATTCGTTAAGCAATAATTTAAAGCTCTCCATATATGTTTTTATCATGCCTGTAAGGCATGTATTGTTTTGATGGATAATTTTAAATTGTTTCCACTGGTGACTGCATGCCTTTAGCTTCCACTCTCCACACAAACGAATGGATAATCGCCTAGAACACGATATTTAACGTTTAAACCAACATTTTTTTATACTTTAACTGTTTTATATCTATAGATTTTATTTTAGTCATTAGTCATTAGTTCGTGATGATTTGAGAAGGCAAAATGATCAAACAAAACAGTCTTCTGCTGGCAGCTGTTCGTTACTTAAAAAAAAAAAAACATTTATATTTGACAAATAAAAAATCCTCCCAACAACATTCCAACTTAACTTAATAAAAACAGAAACAAAATCACTTTGCCATACATACAAAACAGAACAGTTTTAATAGCTGAAACAATATCTAAACGTTATGTTTTGTTATGTTCTGTCTCTAAATGCATAAACAGAACAGCACAAATTATCTTCCGTGCTTTTAAAAACAGACATCAAATAAACATTAGGCTAATAAATCAAGCAGGTCACCGTCACAACGGCCTTTGTTTCCGCACGGAAGTATTTCGGAACATTCGACTTTATTCTCGGAACATTTCAAGTTTATTCTCGAAGTATTTCGACTTTAATCTCGGAGTTTCGACTTGAATCTCGAAATTTTAGATTTTTTTTTTTTTTTTTTTTTTACATGGCACTAAAACGCCGTCGTAGTTAATACAGATCCAGTTGATAAATATATTTTTCATGTATTCTTATTTTTAATATTCTATTTTAATTGGAATTGGATCAGATTGAATGAGATAATGTAAATTGAGAAAAAAGTCAGAAATTTGAAATGTAAACTTGGAACTAGAAAAAAGTCAGATTTGGAAGATGCAAACTCAGAATTCCAAGAAAAAAAGTCAGGCATGCGAAAAGTAAACTCAATTCTAAGGTTAAAAACAAAACAAAATAGAATCCCAAGGTAAAAATTCTGAATTGTGAAATGTAAACTTAGACTTCTGAGAAAAAAGTCAAAAATGTAAACTAAGATTTTTTTCTATGATTTTTTTTTTTTTTTTAGAGAAAAGTCAGATTTGTAACATTTAAAATTAGAAATTAGAGGGAAAAATATCGGACTTGCGAAATGTAAACTCAAAAATCCATGGTAAAAAAGTCAGATTTGCAAAATGTAAACTTAGAATTTAGAGGAAAAATTCAGAATTGTGAATTGTAAACTCGGAATTCTGAGGGGAAAAAGTCAGAATTGCAAGGAGAAAAAAGTCAGACTTGCAAACTGTAAACTTCTGACTGTACTAAAACTACTGGATGAGAACATAAAAACTTGAAAATGACAGTGTATGTATGTAGAGCTGCTTTTGAATGTTTCATAATTAATGAACTTTACAGCACTGACACTATTAAACAATTAAACTGAATAGATCTAAATAAAGACACTGGAGCTGGTTTAATAGCTGAAAAGTAATTTCATATTTTAATGAATTAAAACTAACACTGCTTAACAATGTAAACATTTTCCTGTTTATTATTGTAAAGTCTGCATTGTATAAAGCAGAAAATGAATGTGACATTTCATCTCTCCGCAGACGAGATTTTGGGACAGCGGCAGCAGGACGGGGTAACGGCAGCAGAAGAAGCTCTGGAGGCCACAGAGAGCAATAGCAACACGCCTGGGGATGAGAGTCAGCCCGGGATCTACACCGAACATGTGTTCACCGACCCGCTCGGAGTGCAGAACAGCAGAGACACGCTGTCCAACTACACACAGAGGTGTGTGTCATGTCTCTCTGTTTACAGCCGGGCTGCCCAACCCTGTTCCTGGAGATCTGCCTTCCTACAGAGTTCAGTTTAACCCTGATCAAACACACCAGTCTGTAATTATCAAGTGCTCCTTCAGATCCGAATTAGTCGGCTCAGTTGTGTTTGATCAGGATTGGAGCTGAACTCTGCACCCCTGCTCTACAGTGTGGTTGAGAGGTATTGAGATGTCTGTGTAACGTCTTTGCTCTGCAGGGAGTGTGATCTAGTGAAGGACGGCGTCAGCTCGATGCCCGAGGAGCAGGATCTCATGAGAGAGGAAGCCAGCAAGATGAGCAGCGTTCTGCCTACAATGTGGCTCGGGGCTCAGAACGGCTGGTGAGTGTTCGGCAAACTAAAATTATGATGTAGACTAGTGCACAAAGACTGCCATTTAAATACGTTTACATGCTGCATGTTTCAGAGTGAAGTTCAACACTTTGTTTTTACATGTTAGCAATGTTTTTAGCATCTCAGATAAGCTCAGTTTATTTAGGAAGCAGCATGCATCAACCATCTTTAACCAACTTGTAATGAGAAACACTTATCAACAAATTAAGCTTTAAGGGATGTCTGTGGTTTTGCATCAAATTAAATGTTGATGCTTTAACATTTCGAGGGGGAAAAAAATTTAATAAATAAATAAATAAAAAAATGTTATTATATTATTTAAAAAAAATTTATTATATTATTAGTTATTTTTGCGTTTTTATTTAGTAATATAAAAATATAATCATAAAATTGTCACAGCCCTTAAAACAAACACAGCACAAACCTGGTATTTTTTAAATGCATTTAAAATGGCAATTTTTATTTATTTATTTGTTTTCCAAAAACGTGCAAAAATTAAAAGGTGTTTTTCTAGTAAAGAAGACCAAAAAATAGACCACACACAAAAAAGAAAAAATCAGATTAATGGTTGATAAATATTTATACAATACCCATCAAATATTTTTGAACAGAAAGATTTGTCATGTTTTTATAGAAGTCTCTAATGCTTACCAAGCCTGCATATATTTGATCCAAAGTACAGCAAAAACATTTTTTTTTATTTACTATTAAAATAAGTTTTCTGATTTGAATATAGATAATAATAATAATAAAGAAAGTTTCTTAAACAGCAAATCTGCATGTTAGAAAGATTTCTGAATTATGTGACACTAAAGACTGAAATAATAATGCTGGAAACTTAGCTTTATTCACAGGAATAAATTATATTTATACTGTTTTTGCTGTACTTTGGATCAAATAAATGCAGGCTTGGTGAGCAGAAGAGACTTAAAAACATAATATATTTTGAACTTTTCAGTCCTTTGTTAAATCTTAAAAGTCATGGAACTTTTATTAAATATCTGTTTATTGGTTTTGAATTCCTTTTAAACAGTTAGATGTGGCTCTCTATGAAGTAAAACTTGCTCTCAAGCTGTAGTGTTGTAGGTTAGATAAGTCAGTTCATCTGCTTCACAGATTGATTGAAATGATTCATGAGGGAATCAAGCTAAATCAAAATGATTTTTAACAAACAATTGGAATGGTCATAGAGATGCAGTGATTGAGAACGGAGATGTATTGAGTGATCTTGCTCTGTTGCAGTGTATATGTGCACTCATCTGTAGCGCAGTGGAGGAAGTGTCTTCACTCCATCAAGCTAAAGGATTCCATCCTGGGGATTGTGTAAGGAAACCCTTATCATCCGAATGCGCTTATAATCAAATAAACTAAAGCTGTTCTTTCAGTGACTCTTTCCTGTCTTCTGTGAAGGCATGTGAAAGGACGTGTTCTGGTGGCTTTGGCTGATGGCACGCTTGCGATCTTCCACAGAGGTGTTGGTAAGAATCCACTTATTTCTAAAAACAACGGCATGTATAATGCACACCATGCCAGACGAAATGCTCTTTTAATGCTGGATGTTTGTGTTACAGACGGCCAGTGGGATTTGACCAACTACCATCTGTTAGATCTGGGCCGGCCGCATCACTCCATCCGCTGTATGACCGTAGTGCATGACAAAGTCTGGTGTGGATACAGGAACAAGATCTTTGTGGTGCAACCCAAAGCCATGAAGATCGAGGTATGACTTTTCTGTGACATTTTGTGAGGTAACATCTCTTAACACATGCATCTAACATATCTCTACTGTTCAAAAACACTACTGTTCAGAAAGGTTTTTTAATACAATTAATAATTTTATTTAGCAAGGATGCATTAAATTGATCAGAAGTGACAGTAAAGACATTTATAATGTTACAAAAGATTTCTATTTCAAATGACTGCTGTTCTTTTGAACTTTCCATTCATCAAAGAATCCTGAAAAATAAAATGTACACAGTTTCCACAAAAATATGAACCAACTCAAAGGTTTTCAACATTGCTAATAATCAGAAATGTTTTTTGAGCAGCAAATCAGCATATTGGAATGATTTCTGAAGGATCATGTGACACTGAAGACTGAAGTAATGATGCTGAAAATTCATCTTTGATCACAGAAATTTCTTTTTTTCCTTTTAAGAACATTAACAAACAAAAAAAAAAACCAACAATCTCAAGTTTTTCTATTATGAATCAATCTTCAGATTAATTAAATTAATATTAAAAGTTAAAAATATAAAAACAAATTTACCAACACAAAACTTGTCAGGAGTGGTCTATGGTTATTATTGAAAGATTTTTTAATTATTATTATTAAATCGTTTCAAAATGCTGTTGAATTTGTCAAATCTGTCAAATTATTTATTTATATTTATTTTACATAATATTTCTTAAATTATTACTTATACACTGAGTTTTTAGGTTTGAAAATATTGAATATTGATATAAAAATAAAAAAGAACATGTAAATATTAGCATTGTATTTTTAAGTGTCCTATAAAATAACTGTAATTTTATTTATTACTCATTTTTGTATTTTAAAATATATATTTAAAATGTTGAATTTGTCACCATTTAAAAAAAATATATTTATATATTTTTTTATTTAATTGTACATTTTATTTGTTAAATTATTACTTTCACACTGGGTTTTTAGGTTTGAAAATGTTGTATATCCATATAAAAATGAAAAATGCATTGAAGGCATTGAATTTTTTTTTTAAGTGTCCTGAAAAGTAATTGTATTTTTATTTATTACTCATTTTTTATTTTGAAATAAATTGTATTATCATATTATTTTGTCAATTATTATATAGATTTTTTTATAAGTGATAATACTATTATTAATCATTTTATTTTTTGTGGTCACGCTATGTACAGTGTGATCACCAAACCAAATCTTCAGATGCTGTCATAAAAACCCAACTTCTGTGCTGCTACATTTCTATACACTTATACATGATGTATTTTCATTAAATGACATATGCTGCTTTGCATTTTTAAATCAGATTTTGCCTCATAAACATGATCAAATCAGTGTAACTCAATATTTGAATTGCTTTACTGTGACGTTCCTCGTGTCCAGAAATCATTCGACGCTCATCCTCGTAAGGAGAGTCAGGTGAGACAGCTGGCATGGGATGGCGATGGTATCTGGGTGTCTATTCGTTTGGACTCCACCCTCAGACTCTTCCACGCACACACATACCAGCACCTGCAGGATGTTGACATCGAACCGTACGTCAGCAAGATGCTGGGTGAGCGCTGCGACTCCGTTTTTAAAGTATTTGAGTATCCATACAGTGGCGTTCACATGACTGATGCTGTGTGTGTCACAGGCACCGGTAAACTGGGCTTCTCTTTTGTTCGGATCACCGCTCTGATGGTCTCATGCAACCGTCTGTGGGTAGGAACGGGAAACGGCGTCATCATCTCCATCCCTCTATCAGAGAGTGCGTCAGGCCTGTGCTTCTAATCATGTCAGCGCTGGTGATGTGATTATGTGTCATGAGAGTAATGTCATTGTATATTCCCACAACAGAAAGTAAAGATACAGCGGCAGCGGGGTCAAATCATCCAGGCGGTGCGATCCGCGTTTACGGTGATGAGAGCGGAGATAAAGTCACGACAGGCACCTTTGTGCCCTTCTGCTCCATGGCTCACGCTCAGCTGTGCTTCCACGGACACAGAGACGCTGTCAAGTTCTTCACTGCAGTCCCAGGTAGAGCAAATGACTGTGTGTAAGAAAACTGAAACTTTTTGTTTTTCTAGTTTTCTATTTTTTTTTTTAGGGTTTTTACTTTATTCTTTAACCCTTTAATTGTCACCCGTCCCCAAATTTCTTCACCATTTTACAAATAAATCCTCATCTAATCATGACAAACTATATATCGTTGGAAAGGTCTAAGACTCCTAAGTTTTAAACATTTTTTGTTACAAATAATGTAGGAAAAGTAGTAGGTTAATTTATGACAAGAGTGCACCTCAAAAATCTACTTCATAACAGGAGTTCTGACCTTTGTCACAAAAAGACTTTCTTCGTTGCCTTTTTCCCTATCACGTTTTAGAAATCATAAGAAATTATGTATCATTTGATAACGTAAAATCTCAAAATTCATCCTTTGAAAACCATTTTAAAACCAGACATTGCATTACCATGGAAAATGTACATCAAAATCATATTACATTAAACATTTACATTTGAATACTGCATTTTCATGTCTATGTCCATCTCATTATTATGACTTAAGTAAGTCATAATTTCAACTTTTATCTCCTAATTTCTATTTTTAAGTCATAATTTTGATTTAGTAAGTCATAATTTAGACTTTTTTTTAATCTCGTAGTTATGACTTGTATGACATAATTTCAACTTTTTAAAGCATACATTTTTTCTTACCTGGTATCCATAGGATACTGTTTTTAAGAATGTTAAAGCCTTTTGATTATTAAAATGTAATAATAATTTGAGGAAGAATTTGGGGGAAAAATTTAATTAATAGAATAGAATGCCTTTTATTGTCACTGTACACATATACAATTTACATTACATACCTGTTAAACCATTATTAAACCTGTAAAATAAACTATTAATAAAATAATACATACATAGATACATAAAGTAATAGAAAAATAGAATAACTAGGAATAAATGGCAAATAAAATTCATTTTTAATTGAATTTAGTCCCAAATTTATTTTGTATGACCTTTTCTCTCTTTATATTTTATTAACTGTATTTTTATTCTTTCATTTATTTATTTTTTTTATATTAATGGGTTTATATATATATATATATATATATATATATATTTTTTTTTTTTTTTTTTTTCACATGTATTAAATTAATGAAGTTAATGAAATTTTAAAAAGCTTATAAATATACATTTTTGAATTTGACAGATGATGACATACTTTTAATACAATTTTAAAAATGCCAGTAAAAAATATGAAGAAAATGACTCTGTAAATCACTTTAATGAGTCAAATATCACCTCATATTTGAAAGGCTAATTTTTGATCAGGATTTTGAAATATTTATCAGAATGCTCCTACTAGGGGTGTGACGAGACGCTTATCCCACGAGACGAGACACGAGACTGAGTTCACGAGAACGAGACGAGATTTTTTTAACTGTTTTAAAGAAATCCTTAATAATTAATTATATAGGGAAAAATAGTATTTTATTCAACTGAAAAACAAAAAATATAGGTGAATTTTGATATGAACTTGTACTTTATGAAATTAAACTTCTATTTTAATGAATTATGTGCAGTAATAAACGTAAACTTATGCTACATGATTCTGGATAAATTAAAAAAACAATTTAAAAAAAAAAATGGGGATCATGATTCTCTTACGATTCTGAAGAAAAAAAAGATTAGATTAGAAATCTAAACAAAACAACAATTTACTAGTGATTCTGAATCAACATTCAAGTCTTTTTAAAATATATTTGATCAAATGAATTAATCTCCTGAATGAATGATTCATTGATAAATGCGTTTTTAAATGCGCAGTTGTCGCCACCTCCTGGTGGAAGAGGATAAACATTACAATACATTCACCTGTTAAGATGTTTTGATCGCTATTATAGACATTGTTTATCCCCAAACTATAAACTTTTATTCTAGTAGTTTAAATGTCTGTAACACAGAAATTATGATCATTATGTGATTGAAAGACAGGAATAAGATTGAGTTGGCCTTCGAACAGAGATCGCAATCTTTTTAGGATTAATCATGCAGCTCTAACGTAAACATTGCACTTACTATCACGTTCTCGCGAGACACATCAGATCTTGTCACATCCCTAGCTCCTACATTTTTCAAATTAGGAAATTAAGAGGTCAAGTACTCCTAATTTTAAGAAGAAAACAAAAAAAAAGCTCTTAAACTGGGTGTGTGACAGGTATGGCTGTGGAATGGTGTTTGGCCGAAGAAACATTTTCAGTCAAAAGGAAACGCCCGTGATTGCTTAATCCCTGAAAACGCCCATGATGTTTTAAAATTTTGCAGGCCAGGTGATTCCATCTGGAGGTTCCGGAGTCGAGGCGGCCGCTGACAAGTCGTCCGATTCGCCCACGCCAGAGCTGGTGAAGTCTGTGCTGGTCGTGAGCGGAGGAGAGGGTTACATCGACTTCAGGATGGGTGAGTCAGACGTGTCCCTTTGCTGCACTCACATTTGAAACGCCCGATTACTCACTCCTCTGTTCCTGTCACAGGAGATGAAGGAGGAGACACAGAAACCATCGACGAACCCACATTGAACTTGCAGCCCTTCCTGGCCAAAGCCGAGCGCAGTCACCTCATCGTGTGGCAGGTCATGACTGCCGAGGAGTGACGTCGCTCCAGACACGCTTTGGACCTTTTTCACTCCCTTCCGCTTTATTTAAGACATTTAAAGCATTGGCTTATAGTATTTCTATCACGCAAATCACAATTATCGACGAAGAATGAAGTATTCAGACTGTTTGCGCTTTCGATATGAACGGAGGGTTTCTGAAGATGGCAAATAATAGCCGATTCAGTATGTTTTTTGGGGTGGACGCACAACGGGCTGATGCACAATGCACTACGTCGTGCCTAGTAGAGCTTTTGTGTTTGTTTGTGGGACGTTTCCGCCGATAAGCGCTTTCTCAATCCTTAAATCATCCCGATACTGTGAGCGCAAATGCAATATTTTCATATGAATGTCGCACGGTTACCAAAGGATAGAGAAAATGATTTAATAGCCTCACTGATGGACTCTAGACAAACTATTTTATCACTCCCTCGTCACGCAAATCCCCGTCTCGCTCGTTCGCCGTCTTTTTTAACACTAGAGCGGTTTCCGCAGAAAAGGGTAGTGTGTAGATAAACGTGCAGAGACAAACGCGTATTTTTATGACACTTTTGTACACGTCTTTTAGACTCTAATGTGTGACGGCAGGCGTCCTGCTGATGCTGCACTGCTGTCGTGCGTGCGTTTGTGCTGAGCTGCTTCGTTTGCGGTTGTTCGTTCTCTCCAGGAGAGCAGGAACAACTTCCTGTCGCGAACTAGCCATTGCAGTATTTATTTCTACGAACGAGCCTTTGCAGTTCAGAATGTAACTTTGTACATTGAATATAAATATATACAAAATACAGATATGTATATGAAATGTAGACCGCTTGGATTGGAGTTTTTTTTTTTTTGATTATGTAAATCAGGTTGATTGATTGATTGGGGGTGGATCAATCTTAATAACGGACTACAGAAATGTATTTTCACTGAGCTATGCACTATTTTTTAAAGGACAGCGGGTGAGTGAGTGCGTGTGTGTTTCTGTGTGTGTGTTGTGGGTAGATGAGTGTGTTATGCCAGCATTTTGTGGATGAGAAGAGTGCGCCGTCCCATAGTCCTCCAGGTTCGGGAACTTCCTGTCTGTAAGAATGGAGCGGACATCAGCGCCACCCGGTATTCTCTGTTTAACTGTCGTCCCTTCAATTTGTTCATCTCCTCCCAGCTCATCTTAGCCTTATACTTTTTATTAATCTATTAAACTGACATTTTTGGGGAACTTGGTGTGGTTGTATTATTATTACATGTGATATACAAGATTATTATTGTTATTTTTTTAAGGATTAAATGTACAGTTTAAATCAGAATCTGCAAAATGTTAATTATTTTACCAAAATAAGAGGGATCATACAAAATGCATGTTATTGCTTATTTAGTACTGACTTGAATAAGATATTTCAAATAAAAGACATTTACATATAGTCTACTACAAGAAAAAAATATAGTTGAATTTATTAAAATGACCCCCGTCAAAAGTTTACATACACTTGATTCTTAATACTGTGTTTTTACCTGAATGATCCACTTTGGGGGACTTTTGAAATTTGAAAGATCAGAGTAAATTTTACTTATTTTGTCTTCTGGGAAACATGTAAGTATCTTCTGTAGCTTCTGAAGGGCAATACTGAATAAAAAAAATATGTATATGCTATTTAGGCAAAAGAAAAACAATTTACACATCTCCATTCTGTTCAAAAGTTTTCACCCCCAGCTCTTAATGCACTGTGTTTCCTTTTAGAGCATCAGTGAGTGTTTGAACCTTCTGTAATAGTTGCATATGAGTCTCTCAGTTGTCCTCAGAGTGAAAAGATGGATCTCAAAATCACACAGTCATTGTTGGAAAGGGTTCAAATACACAAAAATGCTGAAAAACCAAAGAATTTGTGGGACCTATAGGATTTTTCTGAAGACCAGGAGGCAGTTTAACTGTTCAGGATGAACAAGGGACTCATAACCAACTATCACTAAACAAAAATCTCAGCTGTGGATCATTCAGGTAACAACACCATATTAAGAATCAAGTGTATGTAAACTTTTGAACAGGGTTATTTTATACTATTTTGTAACTATTATTTTTCTCTTGTGGACAATATGTAAATGTCTTTTATGTGAAATGTCTTATTCAGGTCAGTACTAAATAAAAAATAACATGTATTTTGTATGATCCCTGAAAGATTCTGAAAGGAGGGTGTAAACTTTTGACCTCAACTGTGCAAAGTTTGTCCCTTAGTGAGAAGTAACCGATAAATTAAATGAATAAAAATAGGAAACTGATAATAAAACAAAGCAAATATTGTTTGTACATTTACAAATTTTCTTCCAGAAATGAAGCCATGAATCAGTTTGGATGAATCAGTTGAGTGAATGATTCATTACGTGATTTGTTCATTACGTTTAACAGTGTAAGTTTCAAAAGAGTCACTGAAAGATTAACATTTCTAAAGTCGGACTGATACAAACAATAAAGATATTAGTTCCAAATGCTAAAATAGATGTACTGTCTCTATACACCTTATTTGTTTTTTTTTTTTTTTACATAAGAGCAGTGTATCCATTTGTAACTAAAATGTGTGAGACTTTAATTCACTTCCAGTTATTTTTAGCAGTACAAAACAGCTTATTATGCTGATTAAAATTAATAGCAAAAATGGTTCAGGAATCTGACATAATTGTCAAAAAATAAAAAAGGTTACACTTTATGGTGTCCTTGTTACAGTGTAATTATACATTTAAGTATTAAATAATATTAACTACATGTGCTTACTATATATGGTTAGGTTTAGGATGAGGGTTTGGTTTTGGGTTAGTTGCATGTGACTATGCCTAATTTACTGTTATTACTATAGTCAATAAATGTAATGTGTAACAAAGACACTGTAAAGTGTTACCAAAAAGCTAGAGTTACTTTGCAAGTGGCACTTGGTTTTAATATTTTGTTATATGATGCAATGAACATGCAGACATTTCAAAGTGTGACTTAAAGCAAAGCAGCACACGTGTCTAAAGAAAAAAAGATATATTATGAAAATATATGTGTGTATATATGGACTAATTTGCATATATTTTCAGATTGGAAAACTGAAATAATTAATAAAGCCAGGATTTTTATTTTTGTTTGATTTTGTTGACATTATATTTAGTTTGTTTTTATTTTGTTGACATATTTACTGTTAACTGACAAAGAAATGCATTTTCAGCATGTTTTTAAGGAATAAATTATTAAATAAATCAATAACATATCAACAAACCCTTCAGAATATACACCAGTCAAAAGATTTTGAACAGTAAGATTTTTAATGTTTTTTTTAAAGAAGGGCATTCTGCTCAACAAGCCTGCATTTATTTGATCCAAAGTACAGCAAACAGTAAAATTGTGAAATATATTTACTATTTAAAATAACTGCTTTCTATTTTAATATCTTTAAAACTTAAAAAGAAATATGTATTATTATTATTATTATTATTACCAATATTTAAAACAGCTGAGTCATTTTAAAGCTGAATTTTTAGCATCATTACTCCAGTCATATGATCCTTCAGAAATCATTCTAATATTCTGTATTATTATTATTATTATTATTTTGAAAACAGGCGAGTAAATTTTTTTCAGGATTCTTTGATGAATAGAAAGATCCAAAGATCAGCATTTATCTGAAATAAAAAAAGCTTTTGTAACATTATACACTATACCATTCAAAGGATTGGAGTCTGTATAATTTTATTTTATTTTTTTTGGCAAAGAAATTACAGAAACTAATACTTTTATTTAGCAAGATGCTTTAAATTGATCAAAAGTGATGATAAAGACATTTTAAAGTTAGAAAAGGTTTCTATTTCAGACTAATGCTATTCTTCTGAATTTTCTATTCATCAGTGAAAAATAAAAAGTCTTCTCAGCTGTTTTCAACAATGTTTCTGAGCAGCAAATCAGCATATTAGAATGATTTATGAACGATCATGTGACACTGAAGACTGGAGTAATGATGCTGAAAATTCAGCTTTGAAATCACAGGAATAAATTCATTTTAAAATATATTCACATAGGAAACAGTTATTTTAAATCATAAAAAAAATTCAAAATTGTACTGATTTTGCTGTATTTTTAATCAAATAAATGCAGACTTGGTGAGCAAAAGAGACAAAAAAAAAAAACATTACAAATCTTACTGTTCAAAACCTTTTGAGTGGTGGTGTAATCAGAAACTAAACTGTACAAGTTTGGTGTAAGTGATGCTTAAGTGGAGAAAAAACTTTAAAGATTATGGATTGAAATTTTATCTACAGATGCAAATAGATAAAATGTAATAAAATAAACACTTAAAGGGTTACTTCAGCCCCCCAAAAATGAAAACGTTGTCATTAATCACTTACCGCCATGTCGTTCCAAACCCGTAAAAGCTTCGTTCGTCTTCGGAACACAATTTAAGATATTTTGGATGAAAAGGCCCAGAAAAGTATGAAAGAAGTTGTCAAAATAGTCCATCTGCCAACAGTGATTCAACCATAATTTTACGAAGCTACGAGAATACTTTTTTACGCAAAGAAAACAAAAACAACGACTTTATTCAACAATTCGTCTCCTCCGTGTCACCGAAGCACCATTTTGGAGAGTATCCCCTGGACGCAAACTACGTCCTGTCAGCTACGTCACGTTAGTTCGAACCAACGCGTAAATAAAGGTAGAAAACTTATGCGCGTGACGCAGCCGACAGAGAACAGCGTACGCTGTTTGCGTCCAGTGGATACTCTCCAAAATGGCGATACGCTGACGCGGAGGAGACGAGTTGTTTTTGTTTTCTTCGCGTACAAAAAGTATTCTGGCAGCTTCGTAAAATTATGGTTAAACCACTGATGGCAGATGGACTATTTTGACGACGTCTTTCATACGTTTCTAGGCCTTGACAGTGTTATTTAACATTACTTTACAGTCAAAACAGTCCCGGTTTTTATCTAAAATATCGTAAATTGTGGAAGACGAACGAAGCTTTTACGGGTTTGGAACGACATGGGGGGTAAGTGATTAATGACAAAATTTTCATTTTATGCTGGAGTAACCCTTTAAATGTGTATTTTGGATGTTTTCTTCGCACCATCTGGAAGACATGCTATGGAAGCAAAAAAGACTAATATTAGATGAAAAACAATGATTTTGCCTGTAGTGTCTTGCCTTTAACGTCCAAATCCATTTTAGCATGTATTAATATCTGATGTTGTAGATCTGGCCACAGGAGGGCAGCAGCGCGCCGCTTCTTTCCTGCCTTTGAAATGACATTCAGTGAGAAAGGGGCTGCTCCTCCCCCGTCTGTGATTGGCTGCCGCTGGTACACACAGTACATGTTCTGACACAACACACTATTGAACTTCTGAATCAGCACACAGGCATCCAATAACAATGAGGGGAGCTCAGATGAAAACTAATGCCCTTATGAGATGTCTAACATGCTTTGAGTCTCACAATGTCTGTCTCCCCAGCAGAAATCACTGCAGCCCACACAGTGAGGGGCTTTTCTGGGACGGGGTGATCAGGTGAGACTCGTGGAGCTCATCAAACATTCACATCCAGCCCTCCGTCTCTTATGTAACCCGTCCAGCTGGTGTATCCGGGGAGGTTTCCCAGGGCTTAGGGAGCGTAATTGCCCTACGCAGTGAGGATGCCTGGGGCTCCTGGACGCTTCTGTGAGGTGTGAAGACTTTCTATATTTGGACAGTTTAGAGATGGGCCGACTGTGTCGTTTGCTTTATAAAGCCGCACATCTGTCATATTTAGAAAATTCATTTCATTCCCTTGCGCCAAACAAATAAAGCCCCCAGATTCGTGTGTCTTAGAGCTCTGGCAGATTTATATTGGATTGAGTTTTCATCATTTGGAGCCCGGTGATATTTGCATTATTAGGATTTAGATGTTACATAATGCAGTGTCCCCGCAGTACAAACCTGTCTGTAAACACTTCCCCGCTGGCGTTTTACTTCTCCGCCGGCTTCATTTGCGGTTAATGTATAAAACCGAAGTTGACAGTGTAATTGGCCACGAGAGATTGAGTGTAATTAGCCTTATGGAGCAGCAATTACATCTTGGCAGTTTTTTGGGTGAATGCTTTTATTTTCTGTTTTGCAAAAATGTTGTAAAGACAAAAATATGTAATGAAAGTGTTTCTACAAAAAAAATGGTAGATGACGTGGAATGTGTCCTTGAATGACTATCAAAATATGAATGTAAGGAAATGGCATGTTTTAGGTCTCAGTGTCTTTTACATTTGACATAATTTGAATCACCTTTTTGCCTTCACTAGTTATGAAAGATCCTGCATGACAAATAAAAGTTCAAAAGTAAAAATGTAGCCCAACAAGCTCATTAATACAGCATGATGATTATTATTATTATTATTATTGAAATTTATTATTATTATTATTATTATTATGTGCATGAAACGTATGTCAATGAATATTTTTATTTGAAAAAAAAAACATATATTTATTATTATTAGTATTATTGTTATTATGTTCATGCAAGTTATGTCAGTAAATATTTTTTATTTGTAAAACAGTAATGTTTAGTATTATTATTATGTGCATGCAACTTATGATGTCAATTAATATTTCTATTTGAAAAAGATATAGTATTTTTTATTATTATTATTATTATTATTATTATGTGCATGCAATTTATGATGCCAATGAATATTTTTATTTGTAAAAAAACTATATATATATATAATTATTATGTGCATGCAACTTATGATGTCAATCAATATTTTCATGTATATAATATAAAAATATTTGTATTAATAATATTTATTATTATTATTTTATTATATGCAAACAACTTATAAGGTCAATGAATATTTTTATTTGTAAAAAAAAATTATAGTATTTATTACTATTATTATGTGCATGCAACTTATGATGTCAAGGATTTTTTATTTGTAAAAAATGTATAGTATTTATTATTATTATTATTATTATTATTATTATTATGGGCATGCAACTCATGATGTCAATGAAAAACTGTGAAAAATTATTACTACTACTACATGCACCTAATAATCACTAAATATTTATTCTTGTTTTATCATCATCATCATCATTATTATTATTAATATTATTGTTATTATTTATTATTATTATTTACATGCAACTTTTATGTCATTAAATGTTTATACTTTAAAATTACATTATTATTAATATTATTTTTAGTTGGAAAATGTATAATATTTATTATTATTATTATTATTATTAATATTATTATTATTATTGACTAAATAGTTATCCTTGTAAATCATTATTATTATTATTTGCATCCACCTTTTATTATGTCTTTGAATATTTATACTTGTAAATTGTTGTTATTATTATTATTATTATTTGCATGTCAATTAATTTTTTTGCTTGTAAAAAAATAGTATTTATTAATATTCTTATTATCATCAATCAATTTATGGAAAAAAAAAGTTTTAGATAGTGTATAGCACATCACATCAAAGGACATGACTTTTTAGTAACTTTTTTTTTTTTTTTTTTTTCATATTTCTTGTTAACCATCCGATTATAAAAAATGTCAGTCTACAATTTCTCTAGCGCAGAGAATCGTATTCATAAGCTGCAGTTTTAGAACAGCACGTCATTTGATAACAAAGCAGAATGCAAATTCATTTTCATTTCCTTTGGCTCTTTATAAATATTTATGCTATCAAATCTCTTATCAGGGTATTGCAGACAGCAGCGAATTCTATTTTGGATCGCGTGTGTTGTTTAAAATTGATTTAGTGTATTTGTTAGCAGCCACGGAGAGAGGACGCTAAGGCTAACATCAGGCCTCTTTTGTCACTGACTAATGTGTAACTGATGGTAGGAAGTGACCTACAGGATCTGATGAGCTGCTGTGGAGCTCCAAACAGACCGAGGCCTTTATCCACGATGGCAGACAGGCTCTTGTCTCTGGTAACGTGATGTTAGGTCTTCACATCTGACATGTTGGATCAAAGGGGAAAGTGTAAGTCTGGCTGTTCGCTCGCTTTCAGCCCTATCAGACCGCTTATGCTCAAATAAAGATGAGCCTAAATTAGCCCGACTCCAGCTGGAACACGTGTGAGACTGACAGAGAGAGAGAGAATACATTCATTTTCACCTGTCTCAGACTGTCAAATAGCATATCAGCATATTAGAATGATTTCTGAAGGATCATGACACTGAAGACTGAAATAGTGATGCTTAAAATTCACCTTTGACCACAGGAATAAATTACATTTCACAATATAATCACATAGAAAACTGTTATTTTAAATTGTAATAATATTTCAGAATTTGTACTGTATTTTCGATCAAATAAAAGCAGCCTTGGTGAGCAGAAGAAAAGTAAATGTGTACCTAATGCAATAACTACCCGCATGCTGCTCTCAAACAAGGCAAGCGCTCAGAGGATCAAAACACGCTTGCATTTCTGCCTTCTGACAGTTCTACTTTTTAAAGTTCATCTCCCGTAGGGTGTTTATGGACACAGCTAGACTGCAAATGAAATCTGCCGTAGTGTGGCTCCGTCATTTACCCGGTGAACTGAGCGAGTGCTGAAATGTTGGGATTTGTGGAAGCCGCCATCTTGGCTCTGTGCCAGCGACAGCAGCGCTCCAGTGAGCATGATAGGAGAGCTTAATGAGGGAGTGTTATATCTGGAAACGGGATATAACACCCGCTGACATGTCCAGCCTTCCTCGCTGTGGCCGTCCATCACTTGTGTCCGCTCAGAGATCCGCCTCCTTCTCGCTGGCGAAAGCTTCAGATGGTACGTCACATGAGCAATGATCTTGTGCTCACATCGCCGGCCAAACGCATCAGAGCACATCAGAAATGATCCAGGGATCCATCCATCAACGTAAAGTGGATCTACAGTCAGTGAACTGTATGTTCTCCAAGAACACAATGTGCACTTCTGTTAAACAACAGCTGCCCAGCAACACACCGTAAACAATAACATGCTGAATGTAACAGAGACGCTATAATGAGGGGAGATGTCCACTCATAGCTGTAACCCTGTAGTCCCGCCTTACAGTAAAATAGCCAACTGTCTTTCTGATAGAGAAAAGAAAGTCCCGCCTTACAGTAAAAATAGCCAATCGTCCTTCTGATAGAGAAAGTCACACCTTACAGTAAAAATAGCCAATAGTCCTTCTGTTTTAGAAAATCCCACCTTACAGTAAAAATAGCCAATCGTCGTTCTGATTGAGAAAAGAAAGTCCCGCCTTACAGTAAAAATAGCCATTCATCTTTCTTATAGAGAAAAGAAAACCCCACCTTACAGTAAAAATAGCCAATCGTCGTTCTGATTGAGAAAAGAAAGTCCCGCCTTACAGTAAAAATAGCCATTCATCTTTCTTATAGAGAAAAGAAAACCCCACCTTACAGTAAAAATAGCCAATCGTCGTTCTGATTGAGAAAAGAATGTCCCGCCTTACAGTAAAATAGCCATTCATCTTTCTTATAGAGAAAAGAAAGTCCCACCTTACAGTAAAATAGCCAATAGTCCTTCTGTTTTAGAAAATCCCACCTTACAGTAAAAATAGCCAATAGTCGTGCTGATTGAAAAAAAAAAACTCCCGCCTTACAGTAAAATAGCCATTTGTCTTTCTGATAGAGAAAGGCCCGCCTTACAGTAAAAAGAGCCAATTGTCTTTCTGACTGAGAAAAGAAAGCTCGCCTTACAGTAAAAAAAGCCAATCGTCTTTCTGACTGAGAAAAGAAAGTCCCGCCTTACAGAAAAAAACAGCCAATCATGTTTCTGACTGAGAAAAGAAAGTCCCGCCTTACAGTAAAAAGAGCCAATTGTCTTTCTGATAGAGAAAGTCCTGCCTTACAGTAAAAAAAGCCAATCGTCTTTCTGATAGAGAAAAGAAAGTCCCAAAGCTTTTATCCAGAGCAACTACCAACAAATCACTTCTGCTGTTTTCCATGAAAGTTAAATCTGTGTTTTTATAAAAAATCTTATTATATCAGGTATAAACAGGTAAAACCAGTTTTAGTTTATTTTCTTGAATTAATTCTTCAGAATTAGTAATATACCATTAATACCAATCAACAAGTTGCAAGGTGACTGAACTCAACTTGTTTGTAATCTTTTCAGTTGAATCAAAATTACAGTACAGATTGAGTTTGTTCAATTTACAACAAAATAGTATTTTAAAAACCACACAGTTGTGGTGAAAACTGAAGCAAATATAAGTATATCGTCCATCAGATTCAGTGGTTGGTCAGATGAGGCTCAGTGGCCTGTTTGCATTCAGTCTCTGCTGACCTCAATGTGTGTGTGGCAACTAAATCTGGACCTTTCCACTTGAGATCTGGGAAGTTGGCAACAGAATCGCCCTCACTCTTTTTCCCGTTGGCTGCAGAAGTTCTGCAGAGTTTTGTCCGTGCTGTGGGAGCCAGTTTGATGTGTATTTTGACAGCTGGAGGAGACTGAGTCACGGCCTTCTCTAGAGCGAGATGCTCTCTGGAGTTCAGAGATGATTCAATAGCCCGTAGCAGACCGGACCACAGACTCAACCCCAAAAACACGCATAAACAAGCCATGTGCTTCATACGGGCCTAGCTGTGTCATGACTTGCAAACTCAAGCATCTGTACCCTCGGGTTGGGACCCTGTGTGCTCGTCCTGCACCGAACACTCAAAAATAGCTGTGAATACATTGCTGGAGTCAACACATTACCATAGCTGTGGCCAGAGGCTCATCTGATTAATATGGTGCAGCCAAACCTGCTGGTAGATGTCAGAACTAGACCATTATGAAGACAAAAACACACTTCTCCATTGATTCATTATAGCAACTGCAGCATGTTTGTCTTTGAAAAACCGTCAGTATCTGACATAGAGTAAACATCAAACTTAGAGCCGTATTTCAGCCAAAAATGAAAATCTTTTATTTTATATTTTAAATTAACTGTCATATAAATAATTGCATTTAACAATTTGATTCTGTTTTGATTTCTGTCAGTGCTGCTGACTGGAGTTTGTGGTCCATGATGTTGTTGTTGATCAGCCGTGATTTGGCGCTGGCCTGTAGGGAGCACTGACGTGTTATCGGTGAAACATAAACACACAAACAAATGCACATGGCGTCTCCAGCCTGCAGCTTTGCTCAATTAACGCCTTGATGGTGGGGCTGGACGTGCTTCCTTCTCCCACGGCGAGACCGGCTGGAGAGGCTGCATGGGATATGCCGGAGAAAACCAACCTTGAAAACATACTGCTTTAGCATATTTACTTTTTCACATCCAGTCATCTGCGGTGCAGGTATCGATCAGATGTCCAGGCAAGGCTGGGTAGATATTGATTTGCAGTCTATGGCAAAGCAAATATATAGTTTTCAGTGCTTTCGATAAAGTGAAACGTCATACGGCTTCATAACTTGGGCTCGATTTCGCCTGGATGTTTCATACATTATGCAGAGTTCAGTACTTTATGAAATCATCCCACAAACTCCAGTCTGATGCCATCTGTAAACACAGCAGACATTGCTCTGCAAAGAAATGATCTTCTCACTAAGTGTTTTTGCCTTGTTTTCCAGTGCAAATATTTAAACTTTCTTAAAATCAAGATGCTTGAAAAGCAAAATGAAATTTATATATACTTTTTCCTTTTTTAAGTTTATTTTTATGACTCTATTGACGGATATACAGTTGAAGTCAAAAGTTTACATACACCTTGCAGAATTTGCAAAAAAATTTAATTATTTTATCACAATAGGAGGGATCGTACAAAATGCATGTTATTGTTTATTTAGTACTGACCTGAAAAAGATATTTCAAATAAAAGATGTTTACATATAGTCCACAAGAGAACATAATAGTTAAAATAATAAGTCAAATTTACCCTTGTCTTCAAATTTCAAAAGTTTTCACGCCCGGTGTTCGAACCTTCTGTAATAGTTGCATATGAGTCCCTCAGTTGTCCTCAGAGTAAAAAGCTGGATCTCAAAATCAAATATTGACATTGTTGGAAAGGGTTTAAATACACAAAAATTCCGAAAAACCAAAGAATTTGTGGGACCTGAAGGATTTTTCTGAAGAACAGCAAGCAGTTTAACTGTTAAGGACAAACAAGGGACTCATGAACAATTGTCACTAAACAAACAAACAAAAAATACAGCTTTGGATTATTCAGGTAGCAACACAGTATTAAGAATCAAGGGTCTTTTTTATAAATTCAGCTATTATTTTTTATTGTGGACTATATGTAAACATCTTTTGAAATATGAAATATCTTTTTCAGGTCAGTACTAAATACAAAATAACATGCATTTTGTATGATCCATTTTAGTTTAGTAAAATAATTACCATTTTGCAGATTCTGCAAGGTGTATTTAAACTTTTGACTTCGACTCTATTTTCTTGTTCTAAGCATAAAGTTTTGATACATTTTTCAGAAAACAAAAATTAGGGATGCACCGAAATGAAAATTCTTGGCCGAAACCGAAAACCGAAAAAGAGGAAACCAAGGCCGAAAACCGAATACCGAAACACCGAAAGAAATTATGCCAATTATTAGTACCATTGCATTTATGGCTATGACTGTGTACTAACTTTACTAAAATCAAGGCATTCCAATTGCATAAATTAATATTAAAGTTTCAAAGAATAAATCAATTACAAATTATGCAAATATTTATTTAGCACATTGCAACAATGCACAGTATAAAAAAAAAAATATCAAACTAAACAGTTTGACCTTGACCCCACTCATGTGTACATTAAATAATATTGTACTGGCCTACTTTATTTAATTATCCATGTACTAAATTCCTTATCCTTTTTGTAAGAGTAGTCTTGTTTATGGACATGTGACTTGCGTGTACAGAGCGCTGACGTTCAGTTTACTTTCGGTTTAATGCGCGTGAATAAGGAGCTAAGAACCGCGCAAGAATTGCGTTTTTAAGGTGGAACGGATAACGTCAATAAGAAGCTGTGAATAAGAAGCTGGATTCAGCCTTCACGCATATGTTTAGCGCCATTTTATCTCATCATATGTGAATATTTATGTTTACTATATGGACGAATTCTGATTGTATTTGTTTGTTTCAGCCTAAACCACCTCGGTGGTCCTAATGACTGCAGTGCTGGATAATATAACGTTAATGCTCATACTTCCTTAACGTTAGTTGTTTAAAAAGGATCTAACTCACAGAAAACGAGCAAAGAACATTTGTTAGAGAACATCACTAGCTTTGTCTAGCGTGAGTTTATGCACTTTAAAAAACACTCGCGTTATAATCAGTAAAGCTAAATGCACTATATGATGAATAAATCTCTTACCCCTTATTTTCACTGTACACGTCTGCGGCACGTTACAGCTCCGACGCCCCGCGGCAAGTTTCTGAAGCGTCCTAGAAGCGGTTCTCTGCGCTGCTTAACTAAACAAGCGCCTAGTCCATTTTTGATGGATAATAATAATAATCGTCTTGCTTTCGTCGCAGGCATCAGTAACAGAAGATATCTTTGACTATCATCGATACACCATAACATCCTGTTTCGGTGACAAAAGGCTTCCGGCCGAAAACCGAAAATGCACTTTTGGTCCATTTTCGGCCGAAAATTTTCGGTGGCCGAATATTCGGTGCATCCCTACTTAATATCTCATGTCATTTGCTTGAATTCTGTTTTAAGAATGTTTAGATATTTATACTAGAAAACAAGTTGAAAATACTAAGTAAGAAACCAACCCAGGCTCCTACCTGTACATTCAATTCAAACCAGTTTCCAGCTGAAATGTAACACTAGTGGCAGTAAAAAAACAACAAATTTGATTCCTTTTTGCACAAATTATGACTACAGTGGCAAATTATCAATTGATAAAAACATATTTTAATGTGTTTCTTTTTGTGCACAATACTAGGTTATGAAGTTAAAATACTTTTACAATAATGCATAATTTGTAAACTGACACATTTTGATGTTTGCATTTCATAAACAGATCCATTTGTTAGTTTTTTCTGACATGGTAAACTTGCTCAATAGCGTTTTGTTAACAGACTATTGGTTAGCTTTAAGGTCGGGATTAATACCTGACGTAATAAAATGTTGCCAGATTCACATTCATAATTTCAGATCAAACTAAACTTTAGTAATGCCATATATAACCAGATATGAAAAAGATATTTCAAATAAAGGATGTTTACATATAGTCCCCAAGAATAATAATAATAGCTAAAATAATAAGTCAGATTTACCCTGGTCTTCAAATTCTCTCTCTTAATGCATTGTGTTTCCTTCTGGAGCATCTGTGAGCGTTGGAACCTTCTGTAATAGTTGCATTTGAGTCCCTCAGTTGTCCTCAGAGTAAAACTAACACATTTTGATATTTGCATTTCATAAACAGCTCCATTTGTTAGTCTTTTCTGACATGGTAAACTTACGTACCCGGTACAGCATTGCAACTGTGATGTGAAGCGTTCGGGTACAAATCCGTCAAACATGAATCACAATAAAAAAGCTCAGACTTGTAGAAGGAAAATAAAATGACATTTTTGCTTCACCAAACTCACTTTGCTTTTGTTAACACACTATTGGTTAGCTTTAGGGTTGGGATTAATAACAGACATAATAAAATGTTGCCAGATTCACATTCATCATTTTAGATCAAACTAAACTCACTTTTAATGCCACTCACTGGACATTTCACTTTAAAAGTGTTGCAAAACTTGCAATGAAGCAATGCAATATTATTTTGCAGAAATGCACAGGCACGTTTTTTCAGCGAGCCTGAGTTGCACTAAACGGGGCTGACTGTAAAGATGACAGTGTGAGAGTAATTATCAGTAAAAATAGCCGCATGTGTGGTGCTGCACGTGTTTGTTGCTTTGCACACTATTGCTGACCTTTTCTGATGGCAGGATCTTCTCCATTTCACTGAAAATGGATGCTGTTGATTTTCGTTTTAGTTTGCCAGCAGTTCGGTCCTGCTTGGCGAGTGAAATACAATAGCTCCTTGATAAACACACATGTTTGTGAAAAAGGAGCCCTTTCACTCAAAATGGTGCACATGCACTGGCTAAATTTGAGCTTGTACTAACATCTAATGTCAATATCTGATTTCCTTGGTCACGTCTCCTTATTTTCAAGGTCTCTGATGGTTTGTGTGGTAAGAAGCACTTGCCACAAATGATATCTGTGAGAAAAGCTGCGGAGGCGATTACAATGCGCACTGTATTCGTGAGGGAAAGATTGAACTGGAATTGCTTAGTCATCTGTATCCAACATAATCAAAACATTGCACAACGGAATTAGCATTAACAGCTAACGTTGACGATCCTCCCATTACTTCTGGCATTAACGGGATAGTTCATCCAAAAATGGATGAAGGTACAAATGCAGTTTGGATATTAAACTAGTCTACATGTAATATGTCCACACAGAGTTGTTTTACAATATGTCGTTTACTAAGTGCTAGTTTAATTTTGTGATTTATATAATGACCCCCTAAAATGGGGCCTCTGTATACAGGACAGACATATATATGTTTGCATGTTGACATCCTGAATGATAAAATGTCTCTATGTTTGACGTCTCAGCGGAGTTTCTCCGAACATCCCCCGCACAGCGTGACTTCTTAATGGCTGGTGTGTGGCCGGGCCAGAAATAAATAGTTTGTGTTTGTCATTTGATTGTGCTGAGCGTAGAAGTATGTTCCTGGTGTGGTAGTTAGTATGTGAGGTAATGAGATCTTCCCTGCTCAGGTTCACTTTGACCTAATTCGGTCTCCACCAAAGGAGTTTTTCCATATCTTAGCTGGACGCTCCAACAGATTCTTCGATTATGACGTACACTATATTGCCAAAAGTATTGGGACACCCCATTCTAATGAACAGGTTTGACTACTTTAGCAATTTCCATGAGTACTAATCTTAATGTTTAAGCATATAATGATATTCTAGGGAATTGTGTCCTTCTAATTTTAAAGCAAAAGTTTGCAACATTGCAACATGGCAATGCCTCTGTGTATAAGGCAAAGTTCATAGAGAAATGTTTGATTCAGTCAGTGTGGAAGAACTTGACTGGTCTGTATAAAGCCAAGTCCTAATCTCAGCTGAACACCTCTGGTGTGACGTTAAATGCAGAACTTGAGCCCAAAAACACCAATGACTTGTGCATATGGGTACAGGGTATTTTAGACACTTCCAAAACTGAAGCAACAGAGATGGAAATACAATTTTTCAGGGTTCCCACGGGTCATGGAATTTCTGGAATATCATGGAATTTTAAAAGGTCTTTTCCAGACATTGAAAAAGTCAGGGAATTTTGATTTATTTTTGGTCCAAGTTATGGAATATCAGGGATTTTTGTTTGCTGCTTTATTAAATTTTAGTTTCCATTTATCAAAATGTAATTTTTCTATCCTGTATGTTTTTTTATTGCATTCTTTCACTTTTTTTTGCCTATTTTTATGGCTATTTTTCAGCATAATTTTATTCCCTTCCCACACATCAACCGGCAATCACTTTAAGTCAAATGCAGTCATCAGGCTGTACCTGATAACTAAGGCAAACATGCCAGGAAAATGTACAATTTAAAATATTTGGCTACAAAATGACCACTTCGAAGACTGGGTGTTAAAAGTAGACGATAGAAAAGCAAAAACTAAATGTGAAGATATAAAAAGACTGAATAATGAACTTGATTACAAACAGAAAATCAGAGCGTTCAGAGCGTTTAACCCCTGAAATCATTAAAAACAAAAATGAATTTCTGTAGAAATAGTACAGAAAAATATCAAAGTGCATTTAACGGGTAAAAGCAAAAAAAGAACAAAAAAAAAATGTGTATGTGTGTTTTGTACTAAAACGTTTGTAAACAAGTGGCAAACGGATGGATCTGTTCCTTATAGGTCATGGAAATTCAGCTTTTTAGTCAGTGAAAGTCAGGGAATTTGACATTTGGCTTAGAGAGGGAACCCAAATTTTTAAATATGTGAAATATGCTTCCATCTTTGTTGCTACAGTTTTGGAAGTGCCTTTTTCTGTCCTAAAGAAGGAGGTGTCCCAGTACTTTTATCCATATAGTGTACGTACAAGTCGTTGGTGTTTGGTGATGAGTTTTTGGCTCAAGGTCTGCATTTAAAGTCAGCTGGGATAAGAACTTGTCTTATGCAGACCAGTCAAGTTCTTCCACACTGACTGAATCAAACATTTCTTATGAACCTTGCCTTATACATAGAGGCATTGTCATGTTAGAATAAAAAAGGTCCTGTCCAAACCTTTGCTATAAAATTAGAAGGCCCCATGTCACTAGAATATCATTATATGCTTAAACATTAATATTAGTACTCATGGAAATTTCTAAAGTAGTCAAACCTGTTCATTAAAAGGGGGTGTCCCAATACTTTTGGCAATATAGTGTATCTGGTGATGTTCAGTAATTATTTCAAGGACCCGTTCCACAGCTCACAAGAGCTCGGTTCAACTCGATTTCAACAACAAACATCTGAAAACAAAAAGATTGAAGGGAGTGATTCTGAACATCAGGTGAACCGCAGCCGAATGCACAGCTGTTCTGCGATCTTTGAAATATACATGAAACGCTCCTGAGTGTCAGATAAGTTAAACAGATGGTCTGTGTTTTTATTTTGGTTTTGCTCATCAGGTTTTTAATGCATCATCTATTGTTGTGAGGCTCAGAGCTGCCCTAGATGTGACCTCTTGACCTCTCGACACACCCTTCTGTCCGCTGCTCCAATCACGCGGCTCATTTCCATCACAGTGCTCGGCATGCGGAATGATTGCATGGAGATGGTCACCATGACAACTTTAAAGGACATATGGCAGAATAATTGGACAGGTGGACAGTGTTTGTGTGCACATCCTCCGTTCATTAATATGTGATTTCTGTAAATGTGCAGTTGCACGCTGGTAGAATTCAGTATATTTGTTAAAGGCCTGACAATTTATGAGATTCACACTGATACGCAGGTTCAACAAATATTAATAGTCAAAACTGTACTGTAAAAATTCTAAATTAAATGAGTATATTTTATATTAATATAAATGTACAAAATCTAATCTAAATATAAAATAATTCCAGTTCAATAATATAATATTTTTTTCCTCTCTAAAAAAAAAATCACAAATAATAATATAATACAATATATTGTGATATAATAATTAATAAAATATTTGAGAGAAGATCAGATCCTGTAGATTCTTGTTCTTGGCCTCTCTCTGGTCACTCTGAGAGAAGAACAATAGTGTCCTGTGGATCTGACACCCGTCCAAGGACTCGTGCCACCTCAGGCATGCAGAGTACAGCTGCCATCTGATCAAACTTTCATGAGCGGGAGGAAACACGCCTTCAGATTAATAAAGCGTGGAGATGAAGCAAATGACTCTAACCTTGTCTTGATGTGAAAAGGAATCAGTTTTGTATCATTATGTAGCACTAACTCACAATTTTGAGTTTATATCTCACAGTTCTAACCTTTTATTTCTCAGAATTGTGATGTCGCAATTGCGTGTTATAGTTGTAATTGCATGATATAAATGCACAATTTGTGAGTTATAAAGTTGTAATTGCATAAACATGCAGTTGCGAGTTATAAAGTCATAATTGCATGATATAAAGTTGCATTTGCGTGTTATAGTCATAGTTGCATGATATAAACTCACAGTTATGAAGTCATAATTGTATGCTTTAAAGTCGCAGTTTCATGTTATAAATTAATTGTTTGATATAAAGTCGCAATTGTGAGTTATAGACATAATTGCATGAAATAAACTTGCATTTACATGTTATAAAGTCACAATTGCGAGTTGTAGTCATAATTGTGATAAAAACTCATTGTGATAGTCATAGTTGTGTGATATAAACGCAAAGTTATGACATCATAATTGCAAGTTATAGTCAGTTGTGATATAAACATAATAGTGAGTTATAAAGTCATAATTGCATGCTAAGTCGCAGATGCATGTTATAAAATAATTGTGATATAAATTTGCAATTGTCAGTTATAAAGTCATAATTGCATCATATAAAGTAACAGTTATGTGTTATAGTTGTAATTGCGTGGTATCAACTTGCAATTTCAAGTTATAAAGTCATAATTGCATGATATAAACTCGCAATTGTGAGTTATGAAATCGCAATTGCAAGTATTAGTCATAATTGTATAATATAAAGTCATAATTGCAAGTTATAAAGTAATAATTGCATCATATAAAGTCACAGTTGCATATTGTAGTTATAATTGCATGATATAAACTTGTATTTGCGAGCTATAAAGTCATAATTGCATAATATAGAGTTGCAGTTGCATGTTATAGTCATTATTGCATGATATAAAGTCGCAATTGCGTATTATTGTCATAATTGCGTGATATAAACTTGCAATTGTGAGTTATAAAGTCATAATTGCATCATATAAAGTAAAAATTATGTGTTATAGTCGTAATTGCGTGGTGGAAACTTGCAATTTCGAGTTATGAAGTCACAATTGCAAGTTTTAATCACAATTGTGATATAAAATTGCAATTGCAAGTTATAATCATAATTGTGTGATATAAAGTCATAATTGTGAGTTATAAAGTCATAATTGCGAGTTATAAAGTCATAATTGCAGTTGCATATTGTAGTTATAACTGCATGATATAAAGTCGCAATTGTGTTATAGTCATATTTGCGTGATATAAAGTCATAACTGTGAAAAATAGTTATAGTCAGAATTGCATGATAAAAACTCGCAAAAAATCTGATATATACTTCTGAATATTATAGACTATATCTTGCAAATCTTTTATATTTAAGAAAGGTTTTTTTTTTATCTCAAGGTGGAAATGGGATTCCATACTCAACTAAACTGTGTGAGCAATAGTGTGTGTCTGGGGTGGCACATCCTGTTTGCTGCTGAACAATGGGAGAGTTCTGTTTGGTCCAGAGAACAGGCTCCTGTACTTAGCGCTTGTCTTTGAGTGCTAATGCTAAGAATAGAAGTGTCCTGCTCAAAGCCACTGACCCATAGGCCCAGAGCAGAGGGATTGAGGTCAGCCGCACATGGTGTCCAGGCCAAAGAACGTCTTAGAAAGTTGCACGATTAGCATTGGGCTAAGATTGGCCTGCATCTCTCATTGATCCTCGACAAGACTTTACCTTCCAAGAAAGGAAGAGGCACCTGAGAGAGTCCTGGAGGAGAGAGCCATCTTCAACTATTGCAGATAGTGATGTCTGTGGACTCACTTTGATGCTGACTTGAGAAAACCTAGTCTGAAAGTTTCATATAGTTTAACAAGCTTTAAGTTTGAAGGCCTGTCTCACAGACAAACAGATCAATACATTTCTAGGGTGTCTAGGTTGTTGCTAGGGTGTTCTGGGTGGTTTCTATGGTGTTACTATGTGATTCCTAGGATGTTGTTGTTATGCAGTTGCTAGGGTGTCTGGGTTGTTGTTAAGGTGTTGCTATGTAGTTACTAAGGTGTTCTGGGTGGTTTCTATGGTGTTACTATGTGATTCCTAGGATGTTGTTGTTATGCAGTTGCTAGGGTGTCTGGGTTGTTGTTAAGGTGTTGCTATGTAGTTACTAAGGTGTTCTGGGTGGTTTCTATGGTGTTACTATGTGATTCCTAGGATGTTGTTGTTATGCAGTTGCTAGAGTGATTGCTAGGGTGTTGCTATGCTGTTGCTGTGGAATGTGATTGTATCTAAATTGTTGCTGGATCCATGATAGGGTATTGTTTATGCAGTTACCATGATATTATGGGTGGTTTTCAGAGTGTTTCTATGCAGTTCCTAGGATAATATGGGTGGTTTCTAGGGCGTTGTTGTTTTGAAGTTGCTAGGGTGTTTTGGGGTGTTCTGGGTGGTTTCTAGGGTGTTTCTACTATTTGATTCCTAGGATGTTGTTGTTATGCAGTTGCTAGGGTGCTGCTGTGAGGCTGCCAGGGTGTTCTGGCTGATTGCTAGATATTGCTATGCAGTTGCTAGGGCTTTGGAACTTGTCTGCTGTGGTGTCTGATTTGTTGCTAGGTGCATGCTAGGTTGTTGTTAATGCAGTTGCTATGGTATTCTGGGTGTTTTTTCTATGCAATTTTTAGGATGTCTTGGGTGGTTGCTAGGGTGTTGTTGTTTTGCAGTCGCTAGGGTGTTTTAAGTGCTATTACTGAGGTGTTCTGGGTGGTGTCTAGGGTGTTTCTATGTGATTCCTAGGATATTGTTGTTATGGAGTTGCAAGGGTGTTGCTGTGAGGCTGCCAGGGTGTTCTGGCTGGTTGCTAGATATTGCTATGCAGTTGCTAGGGCTTTGGAATTTGGCTGCTGTGGTGTCTGAGTTGTTGCTAGGTGCATGCTAGGGTGTTGTTAATGCAGTTGCTATGGTATTCTAGGTGTTTTTTTCTATGCAATTTTTAGGATGTCTTGGGTGGTTGCTAGGGTGTTGTTGTTTTGCAGTCGTTAGGGTGTTTTAAGTGATTCCTAGGGTGTTGCTATGTGGTTTGTAGAATATTCTGATCAATTGCTATGGTGTAACCATGTGGTTGCTAGGGTGTCTTGGTTGTTGTTAGGGTGTTTTGAACGGTTTCTAGGAGGTTGCTAAGATTTATTGAGTGGTTTCTAGGGTGTTTCTGTGTGATTCTGTGTGAGGATGTTGTTATGCAGTTGTTGGGTGTTTTAGGTGATTGCTAGGATGTTGTGTGAAGCTGCTTAGGTGTTCTGGATGGTTGCTAGGGTGTTGTTATGCAGTTTTTAGGACTGTTTTTAGGTGGTTGCTCTGGTGTCTGAGTTGTTGCTAGGTGTATGTCGGGTGTTGTTTTTCAGTTGCTATGGTATTCTGGCTGGTTTCCATTGTGTTTTGGGTGATTACTAGGGTGTTGTTATGCAGTTGGCAAAGTATTCTGATCAGTTGCCATGGTGTTGGTATGTGGTTGCTAGGGTGTCTGGGTTGTTGCTGAGTTGTTGTTATACTATTAATAAGGTGTTATGAGTGGTTTCCAGGGTGTTTTTATGCAATTCATAGGAAGTTCTGGGTGGTTACTATGGTGTTGTTGCTTTGCAATTGCTAAGGTGTTTTGGGTGATTGATAGGGCGTTGCTATACAGTTAATAGAATGTTCAAATCAGATGCTCTGGTGTCACAATGTGGTTCCTAGGGTGTCTGGGTTGTTGCTGGGGTGTTCTAGATCAGAATCAGAATCAGAATCAGAATAGATGTATGCTAGGGTGTTGCTATGCAGTTGCTGGGCTTTGGTATGTGGTTGCTGTAGTATCTCAGTTGTTGCTAGGAGCATGCTAGGGTGTTTATGCAGTTGCTATGATATTCTGGGTGGTTTCCTGGGTGTTTCTATGCAGTTCCTTGGATGTTCTCGGTGGTTGCTAGGGTGTTGTTGTTTTACAGTTGCTAGGGCATTGCTATGCAGTTGGTAGAGTATTCTAAATGTGATGTTGCTAGGTGTGGTTGTTCTGTGGGTGTTTTGAATGGTTGTCAAGGTGTTGCTCTGCAGTTGCTAGCGATTTGTGGGTGGAAGCTAGAGTGTTGTTATGCAGTTGCTATGGTGTTCTGGGTGATTGCTAGGACGTCTCTCTGCAGTTCACTCAGATCTACTCGGATTGTTCTCCAGTCTTCTCATGTCAGTTTTCTATGAAATTTTAGTTGTTGTTCATTAATAATCAACCTCAAAATTATCCCAGCAATATGTTTTGTGACTAATACATACATTTACATACATACAGAAATTCTGCGGTTATATGTTTGGATACAGTACAAAGTTCTTGACTACAGCTGCAGGAGTATGTTTTGCAGACAGAGTCTCACAGGTCAGTGTGTCTATCCAGATGGTGAACATCAGCAACCACACGAGAAGTGCTAATTGTGTTCCAGTGTGACGCTTCGCTGTGATCGCTATCAGCTCTCATTCTTCAATATCTCCCATCTGTCTTCAAGCATAAGGAGGCTGCTGAATCCAAACAGTGGGGTCTCTCCTTACTCTGAGATCTAATGACTGGATATCAACAAGTTTCAGTGCAACCCTAAACTCTAATGAGGACATGACTGTGGTTATTAGTTTAATAAATCTTCTGATAAACTTTTGGCCTGTGATTGTTCTCAATACTCCTTTTTGTAACTGCTGTTATGATCTTTACCACAGTACGTAAGAGATTGTGCATAAAAGCCTACTCACATGGAATAGGAATGCAGTGGGGAAAAAAAAACAGTACAAACCTTTGCTTAAATTGCACAACTGGTGTGCTGAACATGTAAAACGAAGTGATTTGGAATTCATCATAATTCCTTTTAATCTGTCTGAGCAGAATTTTACATTACACATTCAAGGCTGTGAAAAAGTCTCCCAGAAGGCATTAGCAGACTAGACGTTTATGTACACGGACTCGACTAGACTAACAATCAGTATGTCGTTTGTCAAAGCCAGTGTTTTATTTGGAGCTCATACTTCTCTGGGTTATAAGATGGACAACTGTCCTAGATTCAGAGAACTCCAAGAGAATATTTTATCACTCCAGTGTTGCATATTTCTGAAATTGTGTCATTCTGTTCACCAATATTCAGTCGTACAATGTTCATAAAAAACAATATATACACTGTGCAAAAATAACAACACAAGCATATATATATATATATACATATATATATATATATTTTTTTTTTAATTGCAAAACTCTTCAGTTCACTGTTGTTTACAGCTAACATGAACACCAATGGCAGTATAAGCTTTTATTTCTTTTTACACAAATTATGATTGGAGTGACAAATTATCAGTTAATAAAGATCTATTTTGTGTAATTCCTTGCACAATACTATGATTTTGGCTCAAAACACTTAACATAGTGCATGAACTAACACATTTTGATGTTTGCATCACATAAGCAGCTCCATATTTTTGGCTTTTCCAAGATGGTAAACTTGCTCGATAGTGCACCCGGTACAACATTGCACTTGTGATGTGAAGCAATCAGGTACGAGTCTGTCAAACATGAGTCACGATAAAAAAGCTCGAAGACTTGTAGAAGCAAGATAAAATTCACATTGGTTGCTTTAGCAAATGTGTTTTTAATTCACATTTGTAACATTTCTGCAAAATTATATAACATTGCTTCTTGAATTTTTTGCGACACAAGTGAAATGTAGAGTGAGTGGTGCTAAAAGTGTGACCATTTTTATCTGACGCAGACTAGTGTGAATCTGGAAACATTTGTTGCATATTGCAGCAAGTTTAACCAGCTCTGTATGTTTGTCTATTCTGAAGTAGTAAACTTGCTCGATAGAGCACCCAGTACAGCATTGCAATTGTGATGTGAAGCACTCGGGTATGAGTCCGTTAAACACAAGTCATGATAAAACAGCTTAAAGACTTGTAGAAGCAAGATAAAATCACAATGGTTGCTTTAGTAAATGTGTTTTTATTTCACATTTGTAACATTTCTGCAAAATTATATTACATTGCTTCTTGTATTTTTTGTGACACAAGTGAAATGTCCAGTGAGGGCCACTAAAAGCCACTAAAAGTGCAACCATTTTTATCTGACACAGACTAATGTCATTCTGGAAACATTTTACATATTCCAAGTTTAACCAGCTCTGTATGTTTGTCTTTTCTGTCATAGTAAACTTTCTCCTTAGCACACCCGGTACAGCATTGCACTAGTGATGTGAATCGCTCGGGTATGATAAAAGTCACGATAAGTAGACAAACTTGTCACCACAGGTGTATTTTCCCAATGAGCCTGAGTTGAAAAATAAAGACTGACTCCATTAATCTGCCATTGGTCAGCCAAACAAATTACCCCACCCCAAACTCACACAATTGGTTGATTGGTTGCTATGTCAGAGTAGTAAAGATAGAGAAAACAGCAGTGCCACAAATTACTTTTATAGTGCCACAAATGGCTTAATTATTATTAATTAAATATTTTAGCATTTGATTAATTCTCATATTATATTATATTACAGTCTGAATATATCCTAAGAGAAACTTCTAGCAAACACTTTGCATTTCTAATATATTCCATATGGAGGGCTGTAAAGAGTTAAATGCCTCAGGCAAGTTTAGTCTCATGTATATTTAGAGACATAAATGGGATATGACATTAGTGACAAGTATATTTTAAACATTCACATCACATGCTTATATTGACATGCACTGTAGCTCCAGCAGAGCTTCTTGTTTATAGCACACAGCTGCTGTGTCACACAGTTGGAGGCATCTGTCCGTGGCTCAGTCACCTTTGACCTCCTGACAGCGCCAGGCCTCGCCAATCCCGGATCCTTCAGGAAACTCTGCCTGCATTCCCGTTTCTCTCCACGTACGAGAGCCTGTGACGACACCTAATCCATCAGTGGCACTCTTGTGTAAAAGAGTCAGGGCTGGCACTCCTGATTGGACGTAATGCTCGTACGCCACGGATCTGCTGAGGTGTCACAGCTGTGTACAAGAGCCTGACTAATCGCTCAAGCTCAAGGTTGCCAGCGCTGATACAGACCGTTGTGAAACTCCAGGAGTCAGAGGAAAATCCTCAGCACATTTAATAGCACAGGGACTCTTATTTTTTTTATACGTACAGTGCTTATATTGCAGAATGTCTGATAATAGACACTGGTTATGGATGGTATACACCCCTAATCTTTTTTTTTGCCATTCAAGTTAAAATCTCCTGATTTGCTGTAAACAAAAAGGTTTAACAATCAAACCGTAACTTTTATACATGTTGTTAAATTGTACTTTCCTTGCACAACACTATACTACTTTTACCATAGTGCATGATTTGTAAACTAATATATTTTGATGTTTGCATCACATTACTAGCTCCATATGTTTGTCTTTTTACCTAGTAAACTTGCTTGGTAGCACACCTGGTACAGCATTGCACTTGTGATGTGAAGTGTTTGGTGCGATATTAAATTTAAGTAAAAATCTCTTGATTTATCTGTTCACTGATGGAAGGTTCAACACTTTATAAACCACAACTTATTACATGTGGTTAAACTGTGCTGGTTGTATGTCAGAGGTCAAAGAACATACGGGTCAATGGTCAAATGAATTTATACTATACAGTTGCACACCTACAGAACATTTGAGAATCTTTTCATCAAATTCAGCATGTACTATGTGAAACCAAGTGAAAACAAGACATGCTGAGTGTCATGTTTCTGTAATTTTATTTACAAAAACATAAGGTATAATTTAACGCTGTCCTAACTAGATACGACATAATAAAGCATTATATAATAGAGCAAAGCTATTTAGATTCAACTTAAAAATGCCTGTGCAACATGTGACATTCAACATTTTTGCAAAATTATATTATTACTTCTTATACTTTTTGCAACACAAGTGAAATGTCCAGTGAGTGGTGCTAAAAGTGCGTTCAGTTTTATCCGATGCAGATAAATGTGATTCTGAAAACATTTTATTACATTGGTTATTGAATGTATTGCAACAATTTTAAATGAAATGTCTGAAGATTGTTATTGCTGTATCATATTTGAACGTAACATAACTAAACCTGACCCTAAATCAAACCAATAGCTTTAACAAAAGCAAATGTGAGTTTAAAACACATTTACTGAAGTAAAACATGTAATTTTTTCTTGCTTCTACAAGTTTTACAAGTTTCACAAGTGCGATGCTGTACCGGCTGTGCTATCGAGCAAGTTTACTATGTCAGAAAAGACAAACATATGTAGCTGGTTATGAGATGCAAACATCAAAATGTGATCATTTACAAACCATGTTAAAAATGTTTTGAGCTCAAAACATAGTATTGTGCATAATTTGTGTTAAAAGGAATAAGAGCTGTTGGTTTTTTTACTGCCATTAGTGTTCACTTCAGCTGAAAACAGCAGTGAATTTTTGAGTATGAGCCTATATTGTTATTTTTGCATAGTGTATCATAATATATTATTTTTTATAAACATTTACTGAAGCAACCATGTCTTTTTATCTTGTTTCTACAAGTCTCTGAGCTCTTTTATCGTGACTTGTGTTTGATGGACCCGTACCCGAGCCCTTCACATCAGAAGTGCAATGCTGTACCAGGTGCGCTATCGAGCAAGTTTACTACATCAGAAAAGACAAACATATGGAGGCGATGATGTGATGCAAACATCAAAATATGTTCGCTTACAAATCATGGACTATGTTAAAAATGTTTTGAGCTCAAAACATAGTATTGTGCAAGGAATCGCACAAAATTGGTCTTTATTAATTGAGAATTTGTCACTCTAATCATAATTTGTGTTAAAAAGAATAAAAGCTGTTGGTGTTTTACTGCCATTAGTGTTCACTTCAGCAGAAAACAGCAGTGAATTGTAGTGTTTTGCAAAAATATTAGCCTATGTTGTTATTTTTGCATAGTGTATCATAATATATTATTTTTTGTAAACATTTACTGAAGCAACCATGTAATTTTATCTTGTTTCTACACATCTCTGAGCTCTTTTATCATGACTTCTGTTTGACAGACCCGTACCCGAGCCCTTCACATCACAAGTGCAATGCTGTACCGGGTGCGCTATCGAGCAAGTTTACTACATGTAATGCAAACATCAAAATATGTTCGCTTACAAATCATGGACTATGTTAAAAATGTTTTGAGCTCAAAACATAGTATTGTGCAAGGAATCACACAAAATTTGTTACTCTAATCATAATTTGTGTTAACAAGAATAAAAGCTGTTGGTGTTTTACTGCCATTTGTGTTCACTTCAGCTGAAAACAGCTGTGAATTTTAGAGTTTTGCAAAAAGATGAGCCTATGCTGTTATTTTTGCATAATGTATCATGATATATATTTGTTTATAAACATTTACGGAAGAAACCATGTCATTTTATCTTGTTTCTACATGTCTCTGAGCTCTTTTTTGATGAGCTCTTGTGTTAGGTTGACTCTTCACAGTGCTAACGCAATGATGTACTGGGTGCGCTACCAAGCAAGTTTACTACTATCAGAAAAGACAAATATATGAAGCCGATTATAAGATGCAAACATCAAAAAGTGAAAATAAGTCTTTATTAATCGACAGCCTGCCCCCTAAGCATAATCAGTGTGAAAATGAATAAAAGTTGTTAGTGTTTTACTGCCACGAGTGTTCATTTCAGCTGTAAACTGTAGTGATTTGCATGTATAGGTATGTGGTCTGCATCTGACAACCCTAATATGGCCCATTTGGTATTAATAGAGTGGTTTGAGGACAAATCCTTGGCTCAGTCTGACTGTTTGACTGACCTTTGTGAACCAGTTTGTACAGTTTCAGTTTGCACCTGCTGTTGTTGAAATGCCCGGCGTATTTCTGCTTTCTTACGTAAGATGTATCATGAACATTTCATTTCACCAACCAGCGACGAGGTGTTTTCTTGCTTGCTTATAACCTTGAGGCCACATTTCAGAGCGTCGGATGCTGGCTGAGAAACAATAAATAATCATGATGTCTACCATGTACTGAAACTCTATATCAATAATTACTGAGAGCATGTTTGCTATTCTAATGCTGGCGGTGACTCAGCTAAACCTGTGGAGGAAACGCTGATAACTTGAGCAGCTGTTTGAGCTTTTCATTTCCCTTTTCAGCCTCCCGTGGGTTTGATTCACCAATTGGCTTAAGAAAATCCTACTAGTGATCGCTTTGTGAAAGTGTGTGGCACAAGGCCAATCCCTCGCCTATAGGAGGAAAACAGAGACAGGGAAACATAGGTTCTTTCTTCACAAAACACAAACCTGTCTGCGACAGTTGCCTCCCCAGTTCACCAGATGTCTAGAAAACACACATGTTTGGTTTCCCGTCCAGCTTGGCATGTGTGTTTTGTGTCAACAGGCAGATTTCATCTCAGTCTGCTATTCAACAAATTAACTGTGGATTTGAAAATGTGTGACTTGGCTCGAGGCGCCGGCATGAGTAGAGAGACAAATTAGCTTTGGGCTGCTCATTTAAAGCTCTGTTTACCAATTTCTTGAGAGAAAACATCAGAGAAAACGGCAGTGCAAATCTGCATATCGCCATTTATTCAATTTAACAAGACCGTGTGAGTGATTCGCCGGCTGTAACCTGCGCGTCGGGTTTGCGTGTTAACCTGGGGCGCTAAACAAAGAGTCTTACGGCGGAGCTAATTGCGTTTCGGACATATGAGAGAACGTCTGAAAGCGGATCTGTGTTCTGGGCTCAATAGCGGGACGGTTTGAATGCGTCCTGTCATTCTAGTATCTGGTATCTGACAGACTCCAGCACTTGCTGATGGCTCAGCTGCTGCGAACAGCTGACGCTGCAGGCCTCAAGCAGAACACAACACAAGCAGCAGGTGCCAGCGCTCCGGCCCGGACAAACGCTTCCTTCTGTAGGCCGAGGTGCGGACCAAGTAAATGGTCTTATCATTAACCAATCAGTTGGTGGTTGAGTACATATGTGCATGTTTGTCATGGATATAGCATGCATATGTCAACCCACCTGTTTCAGTCACAACCTCCTCCGTATGCAACATTATGAACACTTTAGCAGACGTTTAAGAAGACAGTAATGTACTTTAAAAGAAAATACTTAAGTGTGAACTGAACGGTAAATTTTCGATGAGCATTTGTGGTTAAAAACATGTAGGCGAATTTGATGCAATTGGTGCAAACTGCTGTCCCACAAGTAAAAAATGTTGTATTCAAATATTAGATGTTTATTAAGATCCTTTTATTATCTATTGGAACCCACAATAATATTTAAAATATCAGTAAGCTTAATATTTATAAAATCATCATTTAGTGGGTACTTGCAGTCCCGAATCCTAACCACCAAATGTTCAACTTACGAAAATGATATTGAAATAATGTTTTCATTTTATTCCATTGTTGTTTTTAAAAATATATTTTTTCATTTTTTTTAAAAAGTGAAATGTATTTGATATTTTCTTTGTAACTTTGAAAGTTTATGTGTTCAAAAGTCTGAAAATATAACTTTAAAGAACATCGCTACCGAACACCTTTTTCTAAAATTAAACATACTTTTTTGTTAGTTTTTACATAACATTTAGATGTGTACAGCTGTTCAGAACTGTGCCAGATAATCATGTGCTGATTAGCATCTTTAAGCTAGGTTCAAAAGTATCTAAAATTGAAATATTAAAAAAAAAATCTAAAAAGTTTTATGGGTGTTATCCCATAAAATTGTCACTACCGGAACAGTCACGAGCGAAACATGTCATCATTGTTTCGGTAGTGACAAAAGGGACCAAATAATTGTTTATTTGTGTGATATTAACAAAATTTAAGTACAGTTATGTACAGTATGTTTTTTTCTATTTTAGTAAGTTAAAATTCTGTAATGTGATGTGGTCGCTACCAAAACATTATTGGCACTATCAAAAATGTGCAGTCACGACTAAAACTTGGGATTTTTTGATACAAAATAAAGTATATTGATCCTGTTATAATAGTTTTTGGTTCAGTGTACACTACCATAAATCAGCATATTAGAACAATTTTTGAAAGATAATGTGACACTAAAGACTGGAGTACACTTCAGCTTTAATTAATGTAAGAAAAACATTGATTTACATGGTAATAATATTTCACAATATTTAATTTTTGATTAAATGAACACAGCCAACTTCTTCAAAAAACATAAAAATCTTACCAATCCCAAAATTTTGAGCGGTAATGTATATACTATTAAAATTTGATGTTGTACACATTTAACAATTAAGCATGCTTCGATTTCACAAGGGGTGTATTGTTTGTTCATTATTGATCATCACAGCTAGAGGCTTTGTATCTGAATGACTATTAGAGGAGTTCATCACTATAAAGGTCACAGGACTTATTAAAGCACACAACATCCATTGAAATGATAAACTGGACACTGAGGGTCCGGCGTGAGACAAATGAGGGTCATGTGACTTAGGGGACAAAGGCTTTGGGTTTGTTGGCTGTTTAAATGGCTGATGGTGGCAGGAAAAAAGAGAGTGGGAATTGTCTAGACTTTTCAAAGCTTTCACAAATGTTTCTTTTTCAGAGCGCACTTTAATTCAACACTGCGGATGGACTGGGAGAAGATAATAAGGGACGAGGGATATTGTTATTCAGAAAAGTACATGCTGGGTTTGTAAATGAAGGATAGAAATCACATTCTGCTCGACTTGAATTTAATCAGTAGCATTTCTTAGGGTCTACATTTTCGACAATCCTTTATTCTACCTTATTTTACTTCTTACCGTATTCTCTCGATGCTACTGTGAACTATTCTTTGGGCGTATTTTTCAGGAGAATAAAATACTTTGTGTGATCTTTAATTGAATCTTCAATATCAGCCGATTAACAAACAACTGGAAATCATTCGCTGTCAGTGAAATTAGCTGAAACAAGTAAGTGTAATCAGAGTATAAGTATAATCAAATTGGCTGTTCAAGTCATTTCATCTTAAATTACAGTAGACTTTAAAAAATTAGTTGATTTAGGTTCAATTGTTCAAATTATTTTTGTCTAACCTAAAATAATTATATAATGTACCACTTTTCTTTAGCCATAAAATTAAATTAAATAAATAAAATCCATATTTTGCTTTTTTTTCATATTTTAAAATGAAATAATGAAATAAATAAATAAATCCATATATTTCAAAATTAAATTAAATTAAATTAAATGTAAAAAATTAGTGCCACATCTTAGTTTTTCCTTCATGATTTTGTGAATTTCAAATACTTCAAAATAAAATTAAATAAAATTATAAAATAAAATTATAAAAGCCATGTATTGTTTTTTTCCTTCATGATTCTGAGTTTCAAATAAAATAACTTATTTTAATTTAATTTAGTAAATAAAGGCCTTATATTACCTTTTTCTTCATAATTTTGTGAGTTTCAAATAATTCAAAATAAAATAAAGCCATACATTACTTTTTTCATTTATGATTTTGTGAGTTTAAAATACTTCAAAATAAAATAAATAAAATTAAACAAAATACAATAAAATAAATAAAAGCCATATATTTTTTCTTTAAATTTTACTTTAAAATCAAATTAATTAATTAATTAATTAAAATCCATATATAATCCATATAAAATCCATATGTTGTTTTTCTTTCATGATTTTGTGTTTCAAATAATTAAATTAAATTAAATTAAATTAAAGCCATATCTTATTTTTTCCTTCATGATTTTGTGAGTTTCAAATACTTCAAAATAAAATAAAATAAAATTATTTTTATTTATTTTAAATTTTGTCCTTTATGATGTTTCAAATAAAATAACTAAATTAAATGAAATTAAAATTAAATAAAATAAATAAAAGCCATACATTATTTGATTTTCATTTATAATTTTGTGAGTTTCAAATACTTCAAAACAAAAATGAAATAAAATAATAAAATTAATTAATTAATTAAATAAATAAATAAATAAAAGCCACATATTACTTCTTTCCATCATGATTGTTTCAAAATTGTAGAATTATATTTACAAAATAAATAAATAAATAAATAAAATCCATATATTGCTTGTTTTTGTGTTTCAAATAATAAAATAAAATAAAATTAAATTAAATTAAAGCTACATCTTATTTTTTCATTCATGATTTTGTGAGTTTCAAATACTTCAAAATAAAATAAAATAAAATAAAATAATTATATATATATAGATATAGTGTCAGAAAAAGGTATTATGCAAGGCTCCAGTTTATGTGCATCCAATTTTTCATACAGAATATTCATTTCTAGCATCAAGTAAAATCATTTTTTGTCTAAATCAAATGATGTGACCTAGTGATGACCAGTGATAAAACAGCCATCGATGTGAATGAGGCATTCAGTGTAATTTTAGCAAGTTAATTCATGTGAAATATGTCAAGCATACTAAAGGAAAAGGTTTGTAAGAGTGTAAGCAGAGATGTGTGATTCAAACACATTGATCTGGAGCTGTTTAAAAGCGTCCCGGCCCATGGCTGGCCTCACATAGGGCCTGTTTTCCTCTTCACGATGGCTATTTGCAGTCTAGTGCACGCGAGCGGCTCTAATGACGCACATATCTTTGTCAGATCTCCATGCGCACTAATGCAACAAGAATAGCAGCACCAGTCCGGCTTTTTATGTGAGATACGGCGAGAGGAGAGAGGAACAAGCCTCGCAGGTCATTAATTCATCCCGCATTGTGTATATTGATGTGCAAATCCTGCCTTTGATCAATTCAGCAGCGTTTTGTCTTACAAGTGGGCAAGGGTTTACGCAGCACGTCTTAAATAACCTGATGAGGATCTGAGCCCTTAAAAACATGATGCACGTCAACACACAGAGCGATGACTTCACGTTTAACCAAACACACGACTGTTTTAAACCGTAGAGAGAAAGCCAGAGCGAGAGCGGGAGATGAAGAGGCTTTTCTGTGATCATGGACTGAATTCAGATGGACTGATCTTGCCACCTGCTCATGTGCACTTTCATCTGTTCGTTGGCTGCTCGCATTTGTAGCATGCTGTCATCCCAAAGTTCTGCTTTGATCACTTTCTAAAGAGTGCTAACTAAATTCTTTTACTTCTTAAAGAGGTCATATCATGATGACTCAAATTTCCTTGATCTTTAGAGATTAAAGAGCTTCATGCATTAGAAAATATAACTTTCAGAACGCAGGATTTCATCCCAGTGGGGGAGAAAAGAAGCTTTCTTAACTTTCTGATGAAAACTGGACAATCATTTCTCACTGCTGAGAAAAAAAGTTTTTAGAAATGTTATTTCTAAAGTGTTATTAAAATGCTTAATAAAAACCCAAAAAATTATATTGCTTGAATTTATATATATATATAATTAATAATTCAAAACTTTCTGATGAAAACTGGACAATCATTTCTAACTGCTAAGAAAAAAAAAATTTAATAATAAAAAAATCCAAGTGTTACTAAAATGCATACCTAAAATTAATATTACTTGAATTATATATATATATATATATATATAACCATGGACCACAAAACCAGTCATAAATAAATAAATAAGCTTTCCATTGATGTATGGTTTGTTAGGATATGACAATATTTGGCCGATATACAACCATTTGAAAATCTGGAATCTGAGAGTGCAAAAAAATATTGAGAAAATCACCTTTAAAGTTGTCCAAATGAAGGTCTTACCAATGTATATGATTAATCGAAAATTACGTTTTGACATAATTACGGTAAGTAATTTACAAAATATCTTCATGGAACATGATCTTTACTTAATATCTTAATTATTTTTGGCATTAAAGAAAAATTTATAATTTTGACCCATACAATGTATTTTTGGCTATTGCTACAAATATACCCCAGCGACTTAAGTTTCGTGGTCCAGGGTCACACACACACACACACACATACATATATATATATATATATATATATATACACACATACATACACATTTTTTATCAAATCTGGACATTCATTTAAAAAAAAATAATAATAATACAAGAAAATAATATTATGTTCCATCCATTCTGTAGAATAAATATTATATAAATAATATAATAAATAATAATAATATTAGTGTTAATTTCTATTCATTCCATTTCACATTCATTTCCAGCTGATGAGAAAAATTTAAAAAAATTTTTTTTTAAAAATGTAAAAAATAAGAAAAACAATAAAATAATGAATTGTTAATTGTTAATGTAAACTTAAAAATAAATATTAATTAAAAGTATTTAGTTTATACATATATTTAAATATATAAATTATATATATTTTATTGATATACTTATTTAACATAGCCTATAACTTTCTGATGAATTTTCAACTGCTGAGAAAAAAAAATATTCCATTTGACATTAATTTCCAGCTGGTGAGAAAAATATAAAAATGATTATTTTTAAATAAATAAGAAATAATAGAGTGATAATAAAATGCAAATTATATATATATATATATATATATATATATATTCAATAAAATTTCCAATTATTAAGAAAATAAAAATGTACAAATGTTATATTTTTAAATTAAAATAATATAAGAACAAAATATATATTTTCATCCATTCCATTTGATATTCATTTCCAGCTGCTGAGAAAAAATAAATAAATAAAATAAGAAAACAAAAATGTAATTTCCATCCATTCCATTTGACATCCATTTCCAATGGCTGAGAAAATAAAAATGTAAAAATGTACAACTTTTAAATATTAAAATAAAATAAGGAAATAAATACATATACAATAAATACAAATACAAAATATATATATATATATATATATATATATATATATATATATATTGTTTATAATTAATTATATACATAGTCATACATTTGAACATGTCAAATGCAATATTATTATGGTTTCATTAATGATTTTAAAGTCCACCATCCCAAAAAAAAATTCATGAGATTAATCAGAACAATTTTATTACGATTATTGTTAATATATTTTAGAATTTGTTTAACCCATACAAAATACATGCCAATATTTTTCTGCTTTAAAATTTAAAACACATACTAAATACTGATAGTTTTTCAGCTTTTTCATTAGTACTCTAAAAAAATAAATGACAACTATTTAACTTTAAATCATTTATTATAAAATATCACCCTCACAGGTTTAGTTCAACCCAAAATAATCATCATGTTATATTTTAATCAGCTTTTTTCTTGTTCAAAACTGTATGACTTTATTCTGTGAAACATGTTTTGAAAGGTTCTGATAACCCCCCTAAAAAGAGACATTTCTCAAAATATGTTCCGCAGACAAAAAGTCATATAGATATAATGTATGGAATATAATTTAAAAATATATGTTACATCATGATAGAGAATAAATGATGAAATATTGCTCATTTTTGAGAGGAGTGAAATGTTAATATTTCATATTTTGAGGTGATGATCATATTTCAAAGTAAAGTTTGGATTTAGACGTGCATTTATACCTTCATATACTATTTTTTCCAGACTAACCTTCTGTTTTCGCACTAACCTTTCTCCTACAGTGTTTCCTGAGCTATTAAGCCACATAATGGACACTTCCGTCTCGTATTTGTATTTATTTGAGCGCTGTGAGATGCGTCATCACTGCATTTCCTGATACGCTTTATAAAGTGACTCATTCCACTGCTTTACGTTCACATTTAAAGACATTGAAAGTGTTTCCACATCTGAACCTCTAATATCATTCCAGACCAAAACCAGAGAAGAATCCACTTCTGGAATTGAGTTTGGATGCATCCTAAGACTCATACGTTTCACTTGGTCTTTCAGTAGTAATTAAATGCATTAATAATGGATGTACTATAGTAAGCGTCTCACAGGCCAAGAATCAATGCATTCATTTTTCCTCACATCTTCCGTCTTGCAGTAACTTGCATCAGATCTCAGTGCGCACCAAATTCTAATGAATTCCTATCAAACAGATCCAGTCTGTGAATTCAGCATCGGCTCCAAGAATGACTTAATGGCAGTCTGTGAGAAGATTTAGGGGGAACAGGCCTCGTGTTAAACACGCTTCTGCTTTGTGACAAATCAATGTTCCCGTGACGTCACGCCTCTATCCTTCACCTGCACTTCACGGAGGTCAAATGCACAATGTGTCGTGACAATGAAATCCATCTTTCCGTCCGCACGCGTCTATGTAAATGCAGCGTAACCCGTAATCCTTCCCTCGGGTCTGGAGGAGACGGTTGCGTAAGCCCTCGCTCATTCACGCACATACATGTTCACACACCTTTAAAACAGGATTTCCAGCAGAAGTTGAAGCCAAATTTAGATGGCATTAACTTTAAAAGCATTTGGTTCCTCTAATATTGCAGATGATGAAAACAGTGACAGACGGAGAGCGGGCTTTAAAGCTTCGTGAATTCCTTTCGCTCTCTCCCTCTGTTGTTCTTTCTCTCTTTTTATTATTTATTCATGCATTTGTTAGGAAACAGCATGCATTTTATGGCAGAACAAACAGTACTTATCTGCTTTTCATGGTAAAATGATTACAATTCTGTTGTCAGTTGCAATATGGAAGCTTGTTTCCACCACTGAACACATGAAAAAAATGGGATCAAAATGTTACCTTTTAGGGTACAACAGCTTGTTACTGGAGCAGTACCCTTAAAAGGACATCTTTTGTACCTTTTTAACCCCTAATAGGTACATATTAGTACCTTAGAGAAGTAATATGTAATATTTAAGGGGTAATATTTGAGGGTAAAAAAGGTACAAATATGTCCTTTTAAGGACACTGTTTCAGTGACAAGCTATTGTAGCCTAAAAGGTACAATTCTGGACCCTTTTTTTCTGTATATAAAAAAAGGTTATTGCGATTTAAAGTCAGGTTATTCTGACTTTTTTCCTCACAATTGTGAGTTTACTTGCAATTCTGACTTTTATGAAGTCGCAATTGTGTAAATAAAATTATGATACAATGTTGCAATTGCGAGTTATAGTCAGAATTGCGAGGTATAAAGTTGCAGTTGCAGGATATAAAGTTAGAATTTCTGACTTTTCAGCTGCAATACTGACTTTATAACTCACAATTGCAAGTTTATATCTCAGAATTCTGAGACAAAAAGACAGAATTGCGAGATGTAAACTCACAATTGCATGAAAAAAGTCAGAATTGCATGAAATAAACGTGCAATTGCGAGTTATAGTCAGAATTGCAAGATATTAAGTTGCAACTGCAAGATATAGTCAGAATTTCTGATTTTTCAATTGTAATTCTGACTTTATAACTCTATTGCAAGTTTACATCTCTGAATTCTGAGACAAAAAGCCAGAAGTGTGAGATGTAAAAACACAATTGCATGAAAAAGTCAGAATTGCGTGATATAAAGTTGCAATTGCATGAAAAAGTCAGAATTGCATGATATACACTTGCAGTTTCAAGTTATAAAGTCAGAATTGCAAGATATAAAGTTGCAACTGCGAGATATAGTCAGAATTTCTGACTTTTCAGTTGCAATACTGACTTTATAACTCGCTATTTCAAGTTTAACAAAAAGCCATAATTGCGAGATGTAAACTTGCAATTGCGTGAAAAAAGTCAGAATTGCTCTGATATAAACTTGCAATAGCGAGTTACAAAGTCAGAATTGCAAGATATAAATTTGCAATTGCGAAAAAAAAGTCCGAATTTCAGATTTTAATTGCAATTATGATTTTATAACTCGCAACTGCAAGTTTATATCTCACAATTCTGAGAAAAAAAGTCAGAATTGTGTGATATAAACTCGCAATTGTGAAAAAAAATCTGAAATGTGAGATAAAAAGTTGCAATTGCATGACAGTCAGAATTACGTGATATAAACTCAATTGCAAGTTATAAAGTCAGAATTGCAAGATATTAAAATTGCAACTGCGAGATATAAAGTCAGAAATTTTGACTTTATAACTCGCAATTGCAAGTTTATAGCTCACAATAGTGAGAAAAATTTCAGAACTGCAATATGTAAACTCACAATTGCAAGAAAAAAAATTGTGAATCAATTGAGTGTCAATCAATCAGAATTGTGAGATAAAAAGGTTTTTTTTATTTTTTATTCAGTGGCGGAAACTGGCTTCCATACTGCAAAAAAAAAATAAATAAATAAATACATTTGTATGCAATTAAATTAGTTTTCAAAATTAAGTGAGTTTGTGCTTAAAACAAGAAAATCTACCAGTGGATTAAAAAAAAAAACTTTTCCTGTGAAAAGTGTTTTTTTTCTGACCCTATTCTGACAGATATTTTGCTAATCATCTCATCTATTGTGCTTTATATATATAGTTTTATATCAGTTAACATTTATTTTGTTTTAGTTAATGATAATAACCCTGGTTTATATCGACACAACCATGAGTAAATTATGACAAAATTAAATTTTTGGTGAACTATTCCTCTACAGCTTAACACATTATGAATCATAACAGTTTTCCACTGATAATTAAACTGTGGAATTGTACCTGTATTAATGTGCATATTCTGTTATAATGTGTACACCATAACATTGTGTTTTGTTGCAAGTTTGAGCAGATTTCCAATAAGGACATATATTGCATCACACAACTCAAGCTGTAGAAAATACAACAGAGCTAAAACTCCTGTCATGCTTCTGTTTTGGTCTCGCTCACATTTGATGGCACTACCTGTGTCTAATGGGCTTGAAACCCGTCCAGGACACACACTGTGCATCACAGCCTCCATCTCAACATTAATCACAAGCTACAGCTCTCACAGATGGCCTTAGTCATATAAACCGCTGGACATGAGTTTGGAATAATTTAAGATTTTTTGATGTTTTGAAAAGAGGTCTCTTCTGCTCAACAAAACTGCATTTATTTGATCAAAAATACAGTAAAATAATATTATTACAATTTAAAATAACAGTTGTCTAGGTAAATATACTGTAAAATATAATTTATTCCTGTGATCAAAGCTTAATTTTCAGCATCATTACTCCAGTCTTCAGTGTCACATTTAAGACCTTGTTTAGATCTCCTGTTGAGAAAATGATGTGCAGCCTCGTTTGTGGAATTGAACAGAAACCCAAGGCATCATATCTTCAAATAATTCTCAATATCCTCACTATCTTTAAAGGAAGAGCAAAAGAGTCTGGCACATGCACAAATGAAGCGAGGTCTGAAGGTCTCGGGGTCAGACCTCGGCATTCATGCATTACCTCACCGCCATTGATTTTTCCTTGTTGCTGTTCCTCTGAGCCATATTGATATTGCTCATATTGTTACTCTCTTGGAGATTATATTGCTTTCAAAAACAATAATTCCTGCGAGCGGACAGGCGAGGTTTTGAACCGGTATGATGAATCAATTTCAATTATCTTGCATGCAATAAATAACAGTCTAATTGTTAGGCCCAAATATTTAACAGTTTCGCCCGAGGATATTTTCCATCAGTGCACTAATTTGAAATTCAAACACGGCGGCACTGAAGAGCAACACATTTGCTGAAACACACTGAATCAGAGCAGAAGTGGACAGAAAAAAGGCTTGTGCAAATCACAATAGGCCTGTTTGCAAATGCACTGTTTATTATGCAAATCAAAATCAGAGCTTAACTGTATTTTTGTCTTGTTTTCCATCTAAACATGTATCTAAACATTACTAAATCGAGATAGATTTACTTAAGAAACAAAATTACATACAATTTAAACTCTTGTTTTCTGAAAAACATATAAAAAAGAAGTTTAAGCTTGAAACAAGAATGATTTTGAGATCCATCTTTTCACACTGAGGACAACTGAGGGGCTCATATGCAACTGTTACAGAAAACATAATGCATTAAGAACTTTTTGAATTTGAACTTATTTTGTCTCCTGGGAAACATGTAAGTATCTTCTGTAGCTTCTGAAGGGCAGTACTAAATGAAAAAAGAAATATGATATTTAGGCAAAATAAGAAAAATGTACACATCTTCATTCTGTTCAAAAGTTTTCACCCCTTGGCATGTTTTTTCTTTCTGAGCATCAGTGAGTGTTTGAACCTTCTGTAATAGTTGCATATGAGTGCCTTAGTTGTCTTCAGATCTCAAAATCATACAGTCTTTGTTGGAAAGGGTTTAAATACAAAGAAATGCTGAAAAACAAAAAAAATTGTGGGACCTGAAGGATTTTCTGAAGAACAGCTGGCAGTTTAAGACTACCTTAATTCATTTCTCAAATAAACATTTTTTTTTTTTTAATAATAATAACATAATAACATAAAAAGCCTTCTTTTTCAGTACAAATATTCCTAAATTAAGATACATTACCTTGAGAAGTAAAACGACATGGAATATTATATTTTCTAAAAAAAAACTAAAAATAAAATGTATTTATATTTATATTGATTTATATTCGTAATTTTGATTTTTCCCCCTTTTTGTTATTTGTCCTAAGTCACTTTGCTTCTAGAGTATTCATCTAAACAAAAATCACTTTTTTCTTTAGTATTTTTGTCTTGTTTTCAAGAAAAATCTGTGTGCTTTTACTTGAGAAGTATTAAGTCTTATTTAAAAAAAAATGAATCAAAATTAAGTTTAAGCTTAAAAAAGAAGAAAGTATATACAGTATATGTTACCCTGGACCACAAAACCAGTCTTAACAAGTAGCACAGGTATATTTGTAGCAGTAGCCAAAAATACATTGTATGGGTCAAAATTATCAAAAATCAAAAATCATAGTAAAGATGATGTTCCAAGAAGATATTTTGTCAATTTTATTTTTGTTTAGTAATATGCATTGCCAAGAGCTTTAGTTGGACAACTTTAAAGGCAATTTTCTCAATATTTAGATTTTTTTGCACCCTCAGATTCCAGATTTTCAAATAGGTGTATCTCGGCCAAATATTGTCCAGTTCTATCCATTTCTTTTGTCTTTGTTTTCAAGTAAATCAATGTGCTTTTACCTGAGAAGCAAAATGACAGAAATATTAAGTCTTTCCAGTATTATCAAGTATCCATATTTCCCAGTTTATTTTTCTGACCCCACTGGCAGATATTTGTTCTTAATTGTTTTAAGCTTAACTTCATTTTGATGCACTTTTTCAGAAAACATAATTGTCTTCATTTTTGAATGTTCCGATATTTGTACTGGAAAACAAGGCAATACAAATAATTCATGCAGTGATTTTATTCCACTCCAGGTCAAACATATTCAGCAACAAAGGACTGTTAGTGATGTATATGTAGTTGGCCACATCCTCAGGAGGTCTTGTGATGTAACTTAAGAGATGGCCGGCTCTAAATTGCATTCTGCTGATCCTAAGTCTTCAGCTCGCTGTTCGGCTATAAAAAGAGCTAGTTTGTGCCGCGGGGTGAGACGCACCAACCCCCACCGCCCAAACACACAGGGCCACCTCATCTGTTATCCTCTCCAGCCCTGAGCTCACGGGCCGTGCAAACACCAGCCCAGCGTCGTGAATTAAGCAGTAAACAACCTTGGCTCTCGCGTGAAATGGATCAAATGTTGAGGTCGTGTCGAGAGTGTTTATTGGGTCTTGTGTGTTGGTCCGTCATGTGAGAGGTGCTATTTTCCCTGTGTCTGTCCACACACACACACACACACACACACACACACACACTCACACTCCTCCTCCTTATGGACACACTCCAGTTTAACTGTTTCCTGTTTTGGTGAGCAGCAGCGATAGCATCGGTTCTCATATGACTGCGAGTCCAATGAGAGTCTCGACCCACTGAGATCATGGCAAAAGAAATGTGATTGTTAAAGGAACAGTTCACCCAAAAATAAAAGCCTGTCAATGTTTACTTTTCTGCTTCATTTGCACCTTTGTGTCATTTTAAACACTTTTATTCACCATTAAGCCAGTTAACAAAAAAATTGTGGGAACATTGTTTTGAAATTTCTAAAATGCTAAAATATCCAGCTTTCTTGTTGTGATTATAATGTCATTTAAATGTTGCAAAAACATTTTTCACATCATTCTACTGTTAATTTTTACCCAATTCGAACATTTATTTTTAATATTCCAAAAGCATTAAAATAGCGTGAGTATAGCATTATTTAAAGTTTACCACGGAATGTTTCTTAAACATTCATCAAGTACAAATAACATCAGATTCTGAGAATCTGTCACAACATTTCAACAAATGATAACGTTGCTTCTTGGACAATTCGTGACACTTTTAAAGTGAAATATCTAGTGGGTGGAGCTAAAGTGTGTTCAGTTTTATCTGAAATTGATGAAAGTGAATCTTGAAGTGTTTTATTAGTTGTTGCACATAGTGCAACAGTTCAGAAAGGAAAAGTGCTAAAAGGTTAAACCTGTTTGAAAATAATGTATCTAAACCTTTTCCTAAAGCTAACCGATAGTGTTAACAAAAAACAAAAGTGAGATTTGCTGAAGCAATCATGTAATTTTCTTAGCTTTTACTAGTCTTTTTTATCGTGACTTGTGTTTGATGGACTTGTACCAGAGTGCTTCACATCAAGTGCAGTGCTTTACCGGGTGCACTACTGAGCAAGTTTACCCAAAAAAAAAAAAGCCAAAAATATTTCTTATGTGATGCAAACATCGATATATTTGAGTTTATAAATCATGGTATGTATGTTAAAAGTGTTTTGAGCTCATAACATAGTATTGTGCAAGGATCACACAAAAATAGTCTTTATTAATAAATTGTCACTGTAATCGTAATTTGTGTGAAAAGGAATATAAGCTGTTGGTGTTTTACTGCCATTAGTGTTCATTTCAAATAGAAACAGCAGTGAATTTTAGAGTTTTGCAAAAAAAACTTATGGGCCTATGTTGCTTTACATCAAAAGTGCAATGCTGTACCGGGTGCGCTACCGAGCAGGTTTACCACATCAGAAAAGACAAAAATATGGAGTTGCTTATGTGAGGCAAACATCAAAATATGTTAGTTTATAAATCATGGATTATGTTATAAGAGTTTTGAGCTCACAACACAGGATTGTGCAAGGGATCACACTAAAATAGGTCTTTATTAATCAATAATTTGTCACTGTAATCGTAATTAGGGTGAAAAGGAGTAAAATCTGTTGGTGTTTCACTACTAGTAGTGTTCGTTTCTAATAGAAGCAGCTGTGAATTTTAGAATTTTGCAAAAAATATATTGCTTAATATCAAAACTGCAATGTTTTACCGGGTGCGCTTCTAAGCAAGTTTACTATATCAGAAAAGACAAAAATATGGAGCTGCTTATGTGATGCAAACATCAAAATGTGTTAGTTTACAAATAATGTACTTTTTTGAACTTATAGTATTGTGCAAGGAACCACTTGAAAATAATCAATAATCTGCCTCTGTAATCATAATCTCTCTGAAAATAAGTAAATAAAGGTTGCAGGTGTTTTACTGCCATTAGTGTTCAGCTGGAAACTGCAGTGAATTGGATGTAAAGGTACGCTTTCAGAGTCTTGGAAAAAATAAAGAGACATTTTACTGTTGAGTCTGAGTCAGATGGAAATTTCACCCAAAAATGAAAATTCTGTCATCATGTCACTTGGCCTCAAGTAACTGCAAACCTTCTTCTGAGTTTCTTTCTTTTGTTGAACATAAAAGATGTTTTAAAGAATGCTTGTGGCCAAACATTTGGTGGTAGCTATTGTTTTCAATACTATTTTTCCATACTCTGCTCTCCTTTCTGTTGTAGCTTTAAAATCAATCTTGACACAAATGAAGTCAATGAAAACCAATGGCATTTGGCTTCAATGCCATATAAAGGCTGCATGACTTTTGAAAATGATCATTCCTCCCATAATCTTGGAATATAATCTGCAAGTCAAATGGATCACTTTTGTTGTGTGCATTATTTTTTGTATTGTCATAATTTGACAGTCTCTATTCACTGTCATTATATATTGTAAAAACAAGTGCCTAGGATTTTGGTAAAGGAAGATATAAAGTCATACAGAGTTGGAAACGTATAAAGGTGATTGAAATGATGACAGAGTGAAGTCCATCATCATGATTGAACTGTGTGATTTGCTCCAGTCCACTTGTGCCAGAATCTGATTGCTCATTAATTCTGATATATTGAGAAATCTGCCTATGACACAAAGTGTCCAAAAATACAATTCAAGTTCACCAGAAAATACAACTCGGAGCAAGACTTGTCAGCGGTGAACTTTTCACCTTTGCTAGTCATCACCGACTCTCTCTGGCTATTTCCATATTCATCGACTTCATTTGTATGGCTCATCTCACCAAATTTCCACAGCAAACAAAACAGCCTTTCAAAGAGTCCTCTGAATGTCTGGTAACGTCGAGAGCTCCTGCTCGGCATGAAATATTGAGAAGTGAACCTCGGGGAGCATTGAGAGGAGGGAGCGAGATCTCGTTCCTTCTGCATCTTACCAACTGACTTAAATACAAATGACGGTACAAACATTCAAAACACCTTCAGCATTTCTTATTATCATACTACAAAACATGAAGGTAAGGTAAGGTAAGGTAACTTAATTATGCCCCCTTCTAAGATACCTTGTCCAAGAACGCTTTACCTGTATCTGTCAAGGATAAGACAAACCTAGGATGCATTGTGATGTGTTCAGTGAAAATGTATTCACAACAGCAAATGTGGTAAACAATGTGTAACTTTAAAAAGTTATTTATCAAGGATGTATTAAATTGATCAAAAGTGACAGTAAAGATGTTTATAATGTTACAAATGATTTCTGTTTCTTTTGACTCATCAGAGTATCCTGAAAAATTAAATATATCAATTTCAACAAAAATATTTGGCAGCACAACTCTTTTAAACGTTGATGATAAACAGAAATGTTTCTTGAGCTGAAAATCAGCCTATTAGAATGATTTGTGAAGGATCATGTGACACTGAAGACTGGAGTAATGATGCTGAAAATTTAGCTTTGATCACAAGAATAAATTACATTTCACAATAAATTCACATAGAAAACAGCTGCTTTAAATTGTAATAATTTTTCATAAGTTTTACTTTATTGTCTGCCAAATAAATGCAGCTTTGTTGAGCAGAAGATACGTTTTTTTTAAAGAGCAGGTCATATGATATTTATGTCCTAATATTGTGTTGGAGTCCCCTACAATGGGTTTAAATGCATCTAAGTCAGAAAACACTGTAATTTTCTCAGAATATACATTTAATATTAGATTCTTTTAGCAATGATTTCGGAATGATTCGTTCAAAGCAATTCTGAGCTTAAGGTTTGTATACCCGGCCCTTCCATAAACATACTCTGCTCTGATTGGTCAGCTGAACAAGGCTTTTGGATTACTGTATTACTGTTACTTTATAGACCCAAGAATAGATCCATTCCTGACCCAGAAGACGCTCTGATTTGGATTTGCAACAGTTATTTTAGCAACCAAACATGTTAGAAGTACACACACATATATTTAAACAAATTAAATAAAAACAATAAATGTAAAATAGCATCACTAAAAAGTGCAAATACAATAAGTGTGTCTGTTACTTGTATTGCTTGTAAACTGAAGTCAGATTTTGCATCATAAAAACTATTCAAAGATATAACACTATAAAGGGTTTAGACCTGGTTTAGAGAGGTGTGAGAGTCGCACGCCGAATGAATTCTCGCATCTCTCCAAAAGATGGCGCCCGCAGCTGAATCGTCCATCCATTCATTTTACAACGCACTCGTCCACGGCGTCATACACAGGTACAAATTATTGAATCGTTAAGTAGGGTTTTTACATCATTTCCATGACAGAGTTCAAGATAAATAATTTAATCTTACTACTGGAACTGCCATTTCAAATGATGATTAAACAGCAAGCAAACTATGCAAAAGCGACAGTCTTTCCAGTGCACTCAGTGTCCGGATTCAATCACTCGCTTTCATTCACTCCTTTAAGTGACCTTTATGAGTGGACTAATGTAGGGGATGCTAAATAATGGTATAAGGGGCGATTTCAGATACAGCCTTTGTTTGTTGTCGAGTGGGGCTTGATGAAGCCCCTGAAGTGAGACGCAGGAAACAGAAATACTGCAAAATAATAATAATAACACAACGAAATAATGTTATAACATTTCGTTTCGTCTTGTTTTGGTCAACGAAAATGAAGAGACATTTTAGCGTAGTTTTTATTTTGTAAACCACATTTAGTCTCCTTTTTATTCGTCAACGATATTGCATTATACATTTTATAATAGTCATCGTCACATGATTAGCATTTACGTTGCGTCTCGTCTCGTTTTCGTCACGTGATAAAGATTCGTTGCCAACGATATTTAGTCAAAAGCAACACTAATTTGTGATGACCCAAAAAAGTAAAAGTAAAACCCCTGCAGTTTGAGCAATTTCATAGCATCTAATTTGTAAAAATAGCTTTTGATTTCCAAACATATTCTTGTTAATTACGGTCGCTGTTTTCACCGGAAAAACTTTTACCCTGCAAGTGCCAATCTGGAAGCCAGAAACATGGAAGTGTGAAAAAGGCTAATTCTGCAGCCAGGATAATTTTGAATATAACTCAGATTGGCTTCGTCTGAAAGAAGGAAGTCATATACACCTAGGATGCAGAGAGAGTGAGTAAATAATGGGCTAATTTTCATTTTTTGTAAAACTAACCCTTTAAGTCAGAACAGTGTAATGTTTATGTCCAGTAAGGACACGTGTGTCTGACCCGCGTTCCCGTGGCCTGCAGGAGCTGCGGGGTTTGGCAGGGCCGTGCGCGTGTCTGTGAGCGGCGCAGCAGCAGACGGTGAGTTCGCGGAGAGCCCGATGTCGGCAGAGGAAGTGCAGGTGACCCGCCGCGATGCCAAGCTGCTCTGAGCGGGTGCTTTGCTTTTCCTCCCCCCGTAACGGTCATCTGTGCCTGCGGAGAGCCGGATTAGCCCTGGATCCGCACCAACCCTGCAAAAGAAACACCGCGTTCACTCTCCCTCACATTCGACTGAAGCGCGGCTCGCATTTCCACAAGATAATAACCGCTGTAATGTTGTGTCTGCACTCAAACCGAGGTCACTTGCATCATAGGAGGACGGCCGTGGCCAGATTGCAGATGGCATCTCATTTAGGTGAACATGATGAGATTTGTAAATGGCTTCGGTACACATAACGTTGCACACTCGTTGTACGTGACCCCGGATGTCCTTACAGTGGAGCTGCATCGCAGCGCGTACATGCTTGTGTTTGTACTGCAGCGAGGGTAGAACCTCATCCAGCACCGGCCTTCAATAATGCATGATTAATTAGCGGACTCTGAAATAGGGCGAAACTAAAAGAGAGACTGGAAACGAGAGAAGCACGACGTCCCGAAGGGGAAAATGTGCACACATATACACGCACAATGCAAATACTGCAACATCGGCTGTTTTTGGACTGTTTGTCTGGGAAATCGTGACTGTTTGCATGTGCAGCGACCAGCACAAAGAAGAAAATGAGAAGTAAAGTTATAAGTGAGCTGACAGGCTTGCTGTGACTCACACAGACACATATGGGGCATTCTACAGAATTGGTGCAAAGTCAGTTTTGGAAATATCTTGAAAAGCCTATGTTTGCAAATTGCTGTAATTATTATATCTGAGGTACACGATTTTAGTCATGAATAATTCTCAGAAAGTTTTGGAATATTTGTCCTGTCCCCAAATTTATCACTACTGAAACACAGGAATATATAATTTAATAAGACAGGTTACTTTGACCTTTTAAGTTTTTGCTTACATCTACTTTGTAAAGATATTTTCTGCTATTTTATATAAAACTTTTCAGAGTTAAATCAATAACAATTACACTTTTAAAGGTGCTGTGTGTACATTTTTGACTCTTCTTAAGCCAAAATAATATGTTTGTAGATATTTAGGAAACATATTCTGTTTACTTAACTGTTTCTCTGAAAACTAATGCTATAGCCAATAATTCTACTCTGAAATGTGCATTTCAGGCAGATTACGGAACGGAATAGAATTTTCAACGGCTAGCTGTCAATCTTACATTCTGTACCTTTAACAATATTTAAAGTGTGATTTATGAGATTTGCAGGGTTCCCACGGGTGATGGAATTTCTGAAATATAGAATTTTAAAAGGTCTATTCCAGACATTGAAAGTCAGGGAATTTTTTTTTTTTTTTTGCTTTAAATTTTAGTTTCCATTTATCAAAATGTAATTTTTCTAAACTGTATTTGTGACTATGGACCACAAAACCAGTAAAATTCCCTGATTAAAAGGTGAATTTCCATGACCTATAATGCAAGCTCTATTTACTTGTTCCAGGACTTTTTTAGTACAAAACATATATACTACACTACTTTTACATTAGTTTTTTGTTGTGTATATCATATTTGATCCATCAGGCTTTTATGACTTGATATAGTGAGAATATGGATGAAAAACAGCTCAGTTTTATTCAGACTGAGCAAAAACATGCAATTCGGTGCAGATGCTGATATTTATATGATGCAATCCTGCTGCTTGTAATGTAAATCAATGAGATCTTTATGACAGTACAGCAGATACTTACTAAAATTATATAAATACCAGCCGACATTCTATATCTCCAATGACATGACTTAGCAAGATGATATTTAAATGATCCAAACATATAATGCAATGCAATCCAATGATGATTGAGAGATGAACAAATAAGCATTTCCTCAGATGTGAGATGTTTTGGAGGATTGTGAAGATCATTCCTCCATTGAGGAACAGTGAAAGTAACAAACATTCCTCAAAAGATCCTGATGATCTGATTCTTCTAAAACACAATTCATGGAGAATCAAGTAAAGCCAAGCTGCTTCAGTCCAAGTGTTCATCTGGAAATATTAGTGAAGTTATTCTTACATTTACAGTAAACACACAAGTGAAGCAACAGCTGAAGGTGGATGTTTGTACAATTGCACAAAAATAACTTTTACCTGATAAAAAACTCTAAATTATCGGTTAGATGAGAGAAGACGCAGTACATTTTGTGCAACGGGTTCAACAGCAAATTGTAATCATTTAGAGGCCTTAGAAATTTGCAAATCAAATATAATACAGTTCATAGTGTTAATATTGTGAGAGAAAATCCCAATGCAAATGTAGCTGCTGAGGGACTGACAGACAGAGTATTTTTGCTGCAGTAAAATGCAATATGGTCTCTGTAGACCTGATTCACTCTAAAATTGTTCATGGGTCATTCTTGGGATTCGGTAATATTTCAGCCCCCCAGAGTTTCTAAAGTGGTGGTTCGCCAAAATGAATTGTTAGAAGCTTTTGACAAACTTTGGGATGCCCATTATAATGAATCAAAATAATTATTGCATTTGAATACTTCTTTGCATAAAATAATGTCTTGTATCTATCTTAAACCAAGCATTTTGTCATGTCCCTGAGGCACTTTACTGAGTTTGTACTTTGTACTTGTACTTTATTATTGTATTAACCAAATGTGCATAGTGTCTGTGATTTTTTGGCAACAATGTAAGCATTTTTTTGTGTTGCTTTCTTGTAAAAAAATATTTTTCTAAAAAAAAAAAAAAAACAGACTTTAAAGTTATGTCCCTCAGTATGAACTCAACCCCGTCACACTAACCATTTTATGCCCATAATAATTTAGACTCCACTCTTATGTGACATCATTTACCAGAAATGACATCATCCAGGTCTCTTTAATAAGGGTGCAGAAGATGGTTTGTAGAAACATATTTTTGAGGCAGGGAGGGTAATGTCAAGCTTAAAAACTCAACCCGTCACATAAAATTAAGATGGAAAATTATTACTTTTTTTAAAACATTTTATTTTAATTCTTAAATATATACAATGTACTTATTTTATTGCTGCCATATATGGTCTACTCTGCTACACTACATGAGGAGCAGAAAAACCACAACCCTGTCACAAATGCAGGAGCATCTCAAAAAATTTGAATTTGGTAAAGAAGTTTTTTTTTTGTTTGTTTGTAACTTATTTCAAAAACGGAAACTTTCATATGTTCTAGATTCATTACATGTAAAGTAAAACATTTCAAGTATTTTTTGGGGTTTAATTTTGATGATTAGAGCATACAGCTCATGAAAGTCAAAAATCCAGTATATCTAAATATTAGAATATTACCTAAAATCAATCAAAAAATGAATTTGCAAAGCAGAAAAGTTCAAATTCTTTAAAGTATGTTCATTTGTGCACCCAATACTTGGTCAGCAGCACATATTACAGCAAATGACTTGCTCCTTGCACAAATGACAGCATCAGTGAAGTGTGGCATGGAAGTGATCAGCCTGTGGCACTGCTGAGGCACTATTGAGCCTTCAGATCATCTGTATATTGTTGGATCGACTGTTTCTCCTCTTTCTCTTGAAAATATCCCATAGCTTCTCAATGGGGTTCAGGTCAGTGGTTGTTGCACTGTGGGCAGGTGCTAAAGTCCTGCTGCAAAAGGAAATCAGCATCTCCATAAAGCTTGTCAGCAGATGGAAGCATAAAGTGCTCCAAAATCTCTGGTAGATGGCTGCATTGACTTTGCACTTGATTAAACACAATGGACCAACACCAGCAGATGTCATGCACCCCAAATCATCACTGACTTCAGAAACTACACACTGGACTTCAAGCAGCTTGGATTCTGTGCCTCTCCAGTCTTCCAGATGCAGACTCTGGGACCATGATTTCAACATGAAATGCAAAATTTACTTTTATCTGAAAAGAGGACTTTGGGCCACTGAGCAACAGTCCAGTTGTTTTTCTCCTTAGCACAGGTAAGATGCTTCTGACGTTGTTTCTGTTTCAGAAGTGGCTTGGTAGATTTTTGATGCGCTGACTCCAGCTTCTACTCCTTGTGAAGCTCTCCCAAGTGTTTGAATCAGCTTTACTTGACAGTATTCTCAAGCTTGAGGTCATCCCTGTTGCTTGTGCACCTTTGCCTACCCAATTTCTTCCTTCCAGTCGACTTTGCATTTAATATGCTTTGATACATCACTCTGTAAACAGCCACCCCATTCAGTAATGACCTTCTGTGACTTACTCTCTTTGTGGAGGGTGTCAGTGAATGTCTCCTGGATCATTGCCAAGTCAGCAGTCTTCCCCATTAGTGTGGTTTCAAAGAACAAGAGATACCCGGAATTTATACTGTAGGGATGATCATTTAATGAAACACTAATATTTTGAGATACTAGATTTTTGACTTTCATAAGCTGTACGCTCTAATCATCAAAATTAAAGCAAAAAAACTTTTGAAATGTTTTACTTTACATGTAATGAATCTAGAATATATGAAAGTTTCATTTTTTAAAATAAGTTAAATAAATTAAAAAAAAATTTACTTTTTCATGATATTCTAATTTTTTGAGATGCACCTATATGTATTTCTCATTGTTACGGTGTTGTAAACTTGTGACAGGGTTGAGTTATTTGCTTCATTTATTAATTATATGAATGAAAAAATTAAAAATGGTCATGGTTTCAGTAAATATATATACTTCAAAATCATGACAATGCATATTTTTGCTTTAAATAGAATTTTTGCTGTAATAAGTCCACTTAAACATTTACAAGCATAGCGTCACACCTTGTCAAAAAATAGACAAGATAGAAAAATATAGGGAAGACAATTGAGAACAAAAGTTTTTCTTACTGATTTCCATCTGACACAAGGGCTAAAACAATAAAAATGTGGTTTTAGTTGAAATTTTAAATTAAAAAATATATTTTTACAAAAATAAAGAGACCGTAGACACAATTTGTATAATTTTAGCTTCAATTATAAATGTAATTTTTTTTTAACATTAAATTGTTATCAGGGACACATGAGCAGTAGGCACATGTTTGCTTTATAACAATTTCTGTGTAAAATCCTTTTTAAACCAAACCCATTTTGTCCGTTACAGGGTTGAGAAAAAAAAGCTGAAAAGAACTGAAAATAATTAAAGGTCTTTAACGCCTGAGGTGGGAAAATATGATTTTTTGGAGGTTTGATATGCGCATAATGTGGGGTGTTTAGAAGTTGAATCAAATGTAGCTGAAAAACATGTATATTCCAAGTTGAAAATAAACCGAATCCCAAGAATGACCCTCACATTTGAGTTTTATTTAAGGTTGAGCCAAACTAGGCCTGCAGAACTGCAGAAAAACCCTCATACTGTATCTACATGACATATAATCATTCAATACGCTGAGAAAATGAATGATTCTTTTCTGGAAGAGCATGCAGACGGGTTTAGTGAATCCGGCCAGAGACGCGGTCAGACGTCGTCCCTTTGAAGACGGCCTTTGTTTGTTTTCCTCTTCTTTCGGGAGAGATGAAATATTCATATTCTCTCGTTCGCTGCTCGACATAAGAGCTGTTTTCAAACAGATGGGCTTATATAGACCACTGACATGTGTTTCCCTGAAACGCTGGCAACGCTCAAGCTTTCTCCAGTTCACACACATTCACATGAGTTTCTGCTAAATACTCCTATTTTTAGCGTTAAAACAAAGTCTTTTTTGGATGCGCCATCCGCTCAGATGCCTGAAGAATATTCGGCGATGGGAAGAGGAGAAGTCAGTCTATATGTTTGCACAGGCCGTTTACTTTGGGCTAAACCTAAACACAGGCGTCCCATGAAGAACCCAGAGTCTGAAGAAAAGGAAAAGGCTTCAGCGGTTCAATCTGTGGATTGGGTGATGAATGGCTTTTCACACCGGCTCTGAAGCAGTTAGCGAGGCCGCGCGACATTCTGAGCTTAGCTCATCTCTACAGACAACAGCCACTGCTGATCAGATTTCAGAGATGTGCTATGGCTTATGATTTTATTGTGAGGGCCTACATTCAACGTGCATCTATCTAAAGCACAAATATGGAGATTTTAAGTCATTTTAGTATCATTAAAAAGACAGTCAACCTAAAAATTATCACTTTTTTTTTGACTCTATGTCATTTCAAACCTGGAAGATATTTTGGAAACCTCAAAGTCAGTGCCCAAAACCCAAACAACATTGGACCCCATTTACTTTAATTTAATTGGCCAAAAAAAAAAAAAAAAATTGTAAGTGACGAAAGCGTTGTTTTTTAATACTTAAAATAATAATACTTTTAAGAATCCTTAGTATATTTTCTCATAAAAGAGTAAAAAAATAAAAATATTATAATAAGTATTAATAATGTGTTTTAGTATTTTTACTTAAGTTTGCATTTTTAATGTTATATTTTAATACACTGAAAAAATAAACATTGGTGGTGAAACAATTTTCACATTGCTAGTAAATTTCAATTAATTGTAAACATTTTAATTGTTTAATCATTGAATTACTTTCATTTAAATAAAGTAAAAAGACTGATTTATGTAAAACATACTTTTATGTTATTTACAACTTCAAAACAGTGATTTAGTATTTTTAGTGTCACTAAAATGCTATTCTAGTTATTTTTATTTACATATTTTATATTTTATTTACATTTTCTGCTTTCATGTTAATTTTATTTACAATTTTAGCCATTTTGTTGTGTTTTATTATTATTTTTGTTTTAAGTATATCAAATTTTTTTCTTTTATGTTTTTATTTTTTCAGTTTTAGTTATTTTATTACATCAAGAATCAATGAAGATGGAAAATGCTGCATTGCCAAGTTTTTTAATATTGTATTTTTAGTTAACATTAATTTTATTTCAAGTGTTTATGGTTTTTGTTTAAGTTAACTATAATAATCCTGCTTTGATAAATCTTTAAAAAAAAAAAAAAAACCTGCAGAAAAATGGATAATGTCCTGGCAGAAAAAATTCAGTACATTATATATTAAATTTACACATATTTCCTTCAACCTTAAAACACTATGCAATGTAATATACAAATAAAACAACTGTAAAAAAAATTTAATAAATAAATAAAATAAAATAAAATTATATAAAAAAAATCAATATGGAAAAATCCTTGATATTACAGTACATGGACTGTATTTTCAAAGACTTTCACAACCTTAAAACACTACCCAATACAATATATAAGGAAAGAGAAAGAATGAAAGAAAGAAAACACATAAAAAAAAATATAATATACAATAAAAAAAAAAAAATCAATATGAAAAATCGTTTAAATCACAGTAAAAGAAATAAAAGGTTTCACAACCTTAAAACACTACACAATGCAATATATAAGGAAAACAACTGATATATATATATAAAGAATGAAAGAAAAAAGAAAACATACATAAAATAAAATATTAAATAAAAAATAAAATGAAAAATCAATATGAAAAAATCTTTGATATCACAGTACATTGACTGTATTTTTACAGACTTTTACAACCTTAAAACACTACCCAATACAATATATAAAAGCAAAACCACTGAAAAAAAAAGAAAAAGAAAAAAAAAACATAAAATACAATAGAAAAATGAAAAAATCCTGGACTTTCACAACCTTAAAACACTACACAATGCAATATATAAGGAAAGCAACTGTAAATAAATAAATAAATAAATAAATAAATATAGAAAACATAAAAAAAAAGAATTACATGTAATTAAATTAAAAATCAGTATGGAAGAATCCTTGATATTACAGTACTTTTACAACCTTAAAACACTACACAATGCAATATATAAGGAAAACAACTAGTTTAAAAGAAAGAAAGAAAACATAAAAAATGTACATTAAATAAAATTATAAAATCAATATGGAAAAACACTACACACTGCAATATATGAGCAAAACAACTGTAATAATAAATAAGAAAGCATCAAAAAATAAAATATAATCAAATTAAATTAAAAATCCTTGATATCACAGTACCTGGACTGTATTTTTACACAATGCAATATATAAGTAAAACAACTGTAAAAATAAATAAAGAAGGAAAGACAGAAAGAAAGAAAACATCTATAAAAAATAAAGCTATATATATATATATACATATAGAATGCAATATATGAGTACAACAAAGAAAGAAATCATCAAAATAAAAAAAATAAAATAAAATAAAATGGATTAAATAAACCTGGATCTAAGCGGAGATTTAAACACGTTAACCCAAGATCAAGTGCAGACTGTGATCTTTCGAATGACAACTGAAGGAGAAAGCGAATCAAATTGTTCTGACTAGAGGGTCAGCGCAGTGGTTTGTGGTCTAGACTGCTTCAGTCCCCCTGAGAGAGCACAAATAACAACTTAATAAAGACGCCCTGGACAAAAGAAGCTGTAATTGGATTTGAGGACAAAAACAAAAAGGGCAAGATGATGTGCTCCTGAAGCAGCCTTTACATTTCATAAATCTCACTGACATTTTCCTCAGTGAAGAGGCTGTAATTAGACTGTCCACCTTGAGTATGAACACACATAATCAGCAAAGCCATGCAGGAAACAACCAAACACACTAATGGAGCTTAGATACAAAAAAAGTGATTGAGACCCCAAAATGTGGGACTAAAATTAAATTCGAACCTGGAAATAAACAGAAATCAATTCCATTTGTGAGCATTTAAAACGTAAAGACGGTCAGATGTTTTTCTTCCATTGAAGCTCCAGATGCTCTTTGGATCTCAAATCGTGGAGAACATGATCATCAGCTTTTACACAAACTTGTGGAGGTCAAACGAAATACTAAAACGTCATGAAATACATAAGCATTTATCTATCCAACTTTTCACTCAAATGTTAAGCTGATATTCATATCACATTCAAATATATATTTTTCTAAGTTGTAAATAAAACCGACTGTACAAGAAAATACTACTTCTTTCTTCTTGAAAATTTTGTTTGAAGTGTTACACAAAAAAATAAAAAAATAAAAAAATAAAGAACCTGGTATAGAAATCGTTTTGTTTTAAAAAATTGGCAGTAAATAATATAAATAATTACAAAGAATAAACAAATAATGCATTGACTTAAACATGACATTATGAAATAGACTGAAATAGTATTTTCTTGTAAATTTAAGAATGTTATTGTGTGTTTTTGTCATTTTTATATTTTTTATATTTTTATTTAGGTTTTTGAGTTATTTTAGTACATCAAGTTAAACTAAATGAAAATAAGAAATGTTTCCTTGTTAAGTAACTGAAATAAAATGGTTTTTTTTTTATGGTTTTAGTTTGAGTTTTGGTGATCTGTAATCCCTATTTTGTTTTTTTATATATTTTTATTTATTTAGTTGTCCTTTTTTTAAACAGTGTAGGTAAAACATTTGACAAGAAGATCATTTCTTTCTACTTCTAAATTTTACTGTTACACTGATAAATATTTTTATGTTTTTGGACTTTTTAAATTAATTTTTATTTCAGTTTTTGTTTGAGTTATTTTAGCACATCAAGTTAAACTAAATGAAAATAAAAAATGTTTCCTTGTTAGCTAGCTGAAATAAAATATGTTTTGTTACATTTTATTTATTTTTTATGGTTATATTTTTAGTTTTGGTGATCTATAAAAGCCCTACTTTGTTTTTCATATAATTATTTATTTATTTTTTAAACAGTGTAGGTAAAACATTTGACAGGAAAATACTATTTCTTTCTATTTCCAAATTTTACTGAAGAATATGCATTTTTATATTTTTGTTTTTAAAGGTTTTTTAGTTATTTTAGTACATCAAGTTAAACTAAATGAAAATAAGATAAATGTTTCCTTGTTAACTAGCTAAAACAAAATATGTATTATTTTAATTTTATTCAAAATTTTTTTTTACATTTTATTTCATATAATTTTTATTTTTTATATTTTTAGTTTTAGTTTTGGTGATCTATAATATATATTATAATATATATAATATAATATATCATATATATTATATACATACATACATATATATATATATATATATATATATATATATATATATATACATATATTTATTTATTTAAACAGGGTATTTGACCTAAAAAAAAACAATTTCTGTTAAACTGAAGAATCTGCAAGTAATGGATTGAATTAAATGTGAAATCTAGATGATAATATTATTTAATAATCTGTGTTTTTTTTTTTTTTTTTTTACAGTGTACATGTTGTTTCTTTGTGATTATTTGTGAAATTTACTAGCAATTTCAGAATGTTTTTTCTCGGTGTAGAAGCATTTTTTAGATGCAACCATAGATGGTTTTAAGTACCACAGACCTTCAATTAGTTCTATTGTGGCATTACTAAAACTTTAACATGTTCTCATCTGCCTTTAGGCTGTGAAACCATCTAAATGCTTTATTCTTAGAAGGGATCACTTTTAGAACAATGCTATCGGTTTTGGGACTCCACCACATCTCAACATCCAGAGAAGACTTCACTCCATCCTTAAGGCTCTGCTTGGTGTTTTTTAGATAAACTGGGTCATTTTTGTGCAGGACGTTGAGTTCTTATCACTAACTAAACTGTTGGCCGTACATGATATGAGCTCATGTGGACTCGCCCTGAGAGACAGGAGCGACTGGGCAGGTCAGACCACACTGACCTCATTATCATCCAGATATTTCTTAAATGTGTCAACATCAGCGCCCTCCTAAACAAACCTACATCTGGCTGAACAAAACACATGACCAAATTATTACTGACTGGAAGGAAACTGTAAAACAGCAGGTGTCTCAGAGTGACCCTGTTGAGCTGTTCATGAAAAATGATGATGCAAAAGTGGGACACAGTGTTTCTGGGGTTTAATGTAGATGTAATGATGGGGCATTTATAGAGAAAAATGGTTCATGGTTTATCAGTACATTCAGAAAAGCTGTTAAAGCAAGAAAAGATTTTCTTAATCAGTGCTTTTGACTTCTTTTCCAGTAAAAATATCAAAACATTCTTAAATCAAGATACATTTACTTTTAAAAGCAAAATGACTGGAGGTATTAGGTCTTGTTTTCTGATAAAAAATAATCAAAATGAAGTGAGTTTAGGATTAAAACAATTACAAATATCTGCCAATGGAGTCAGAAAAATAAACTTAATTTAAAGAAAAAGGAGGTTTATTTTTCTGACCCCACTGGCAGATTTTTTTTTATTATAACTTAATTTCAATAAATTTGCCTGATTTTTGCTTCTCAAATCTTGATTCAGCATTTTTAGATTTTAATGGAAAAATACTTTAGAAAATGCAGTGTAAGTAAGAAGTGGATATATATATATATATATATAATTATAGATTATATTAAAGATTATACAAGAAAATACTGTTTTTAAACTTTTTTTTTTAAATATTATCCTATAAAATGTTACATTATATATATATATATATATATATAATTTTAAAAAGTCAAAAAACACTAAATATTATTCAATTTTATTATTATTATATTTAGAGGGAAAAAAGAAAAAAAAATATTATTATTATTATTATTATTATGGAATATACAAATGTTTGTATTTTATTTTATTTGTTAAATTTGTATTTATTTATTTTATATATATATATATATATATATATATATATATATAAACATCACATTATATATAATATATAATGTAATGTATAATGTAAATGTAATGTAAAAATTATGAAAATCTTTTTATGAGATTTTGCATCCCACTAAAACTACCTGTCTGAATACAATTAATAATACATTTATAAACAATTTACACTACTGAATTTGTATTTTCCATAATTAAAATACAAAAAATAATAATACGTAAATACTTTCTAGTAACAGGGGTGAAGGTGAAGGAGCTTTTTTTTTTTTTTTCCAAAATAATAACAACAACAACAACAACAACAACAACAATAAATGTTTAAACTATTGTTTTTGTTTAATGTTACAATTTTATAAATGTTATATAAATAAAATTAAATTAAATAAAAAAAAATAGAATTTAAAATTATATTAAAATAATAATAATAATAATAATAATAATAATAATAATAATAATAATAGAACAATATTATACATTTGCCTTCAGAACAGGCTGTAAAAAGGTTTAAAACTATTGTATTTGTGTAATGTTACAATTAAAAAATGTTACATGATAATATAGTTTTTATTTTAATAGTTTTCATTTTCATTTTAGTTTTAGTGATTTTTTTTTACAAGTTCAAGTTACAAATGTTTCATTCACAACCATAGCTAAAATCTTTTTTCTTTTTTTTTAGTTAGCTTTTCTTTTATTTCAAGCAACAATAATGTTTGTTATCAAGTACGCAATGAGTGTGGAAAGCGTTTGTGCTTTTCCCTTCTACTCTCTCTGAAGTCATCTGTCAGCGAAATCCAGCTCGACCTCCTCATTACACCTGCAGCGTGTTTCAGAGAGAATCACATGAGAATACAGGACATCAAAAAGCTCTGAAAATATAGACTGAGTGCTTTATGAGTCATCATTGAGTCAGACCACCAAACTTCCCTTTCCTCTGATCATTGGCGTCTATAATGTATTGCTCGTCCGTCATAGTCAAGAGTAGAGCCATTACTGAACAGTAAATGAGAGCAGAGCAGCAACACAGACGGAAAATATTATAGAGCCTGTATGATTTGTAAGATGGCGATCAGGCCTTTGGCAGGAGCGTGTGACTTCAGTAAAGCTGCTCATTACTAAACGTCAACTACTGAAGCACTTTCTGTTCTAAACTGCATATGAATGTGAACAGGGCTATGAAATATGAAGGTAATGATAGTAAAAAAGCAGAGATATCATTACAGTTTCTTGAAGTTTGATATATTTCCTATATTTCCTACATCAGTTGGATGTATTTCCTATTTTTATTTTTCATTCAGTTATATACACAGCAAAAAGTCATTTCCTTAGTATTTTTGTCTTGATTTCCAGTACAAAGATCACTCTTAAATCAAGATGCATTTACTTCAGAAGAAAAAATGACTAAGACTGACTCAATAAAATCTTGTTTTTTTGAATAATTAATGAAAATGTTGTTTGTTTTTGCTTAAAATGAGAAAAAATATCTGCCAATGCGATAAGAAAACTCATCTTAATTCAAAGGGAAAATAAGATTATTTTTCTTGACCCATTGGCAGATATTTGTTCTCATTTTAAGAACAAAAAACTCATTTTTCAGGAATCAAGACTTAAGGTGTTGTCATTTTAGAGTCTCAACTAAATGTATGTTGATGTAAGAATGTTTAGACATTTGTACTGGAAACAAGACAAAATAGAAAATAATTTTTGGCAAAGGTCTTTGGCAAAAATAATAAATGAATAAACACACAAATGTTTAGGGCCAGTAAGCCTTTTTAAATATTTATTTATTTATAATTTAATTTAATACATTTTTTTCTAAGAAATTAATGCTTTTATTCAGAAACACTTCTCAAAATACCTCTTTTTGTGTTTTGCACAAAACACAAACACACTGCAAAAATAAAATAATAAATAAATAAATGCATACATACATAAATGAATGAATGAATTTCTCAGTATTTTTGTTAAATTAGGACTTGATCAATTTAATCAGTTAAATATATTTTTCACAAAAGAAAGAAATTCATACACTGCAAATAAATAAATAAATAAAAATAAATAATAAATAAAATAAAAAGAAAGAAAGAAATATCTCAGCATTTCAGTACAAACGTTTCCAGTAAATCAAGACTTTATCATTTCAACCAGTTAACTTTTTGTTTCACAAAAGAAAGAAATTCATACACTACATACTACACACTACACTACATGCATATATATATATATATATATATATATATATATATAAAATAAGTAAATAATAAAAAAAACCCAACCTTTTTTTGTATTTTTGTCTTGATTTTCAATCAAGTACAAACAAAGTTTCAATCAAGTACAAATTTTTCTTTATTTTTATGAATGCATTTTTGATATTTATTTTAGTCGGCTGATATTTTTCTTATTTTTGACAAGACACACTTCATGTGATTTCATTCATCAGAAAACAATAAATATTTTGTGTCATTTTGAGCATCAGGTTAATGAGCATAAATACTAAATATGAAGTATATTCAGCAAACAAGAATTTTTTGCTTCTTAAGTAAATTACTTGAAAATCTTGATTTAAAAAAGTTGTAATATTTGTATTGGAATCTTTTTTGTAGTGTACAGAACAACAAGAGGACGAGTAAATAATCACAGAATTTTATTTTTTTTAAATGATAATTTTAATAATTTTTTTGTATAATATTGGATAACAGAAAACCGTTTTATTTTTTTATTTTTTTTAAAGAAATGAATGCCTTTAGTCATCAAGGATGCATTAAACTGATCAAAACTGGCAGTAAATATATTTATAATGTTACAAATGATTCCTATCAAAGAAACCTCAAAAATAAAATGCATCACAGTTTCAACAAAAATATGACATTGATAAAATAATAAAAAATAATACATTTCTGAAGGATCATGTGACACTGAAGACTGGAGTAATGATGCTGAAAATTCAGCTTTGATTACAGGAATAAATTACATTTTAACATTTAGTCACATAGAAAGCAGTTATTTTAAATTCAAATAATATTTCATAATTTTTACAGTATTTTTGATCAAATAAGAGACTTTAAATCAAATCAAAAACATAAAATCTTGACCAACCCCAAACCTTGTCTATATAGAGAAAAAAGACATGGACTAAATTCCACAAAAGTCTTATTTTGATTAAACTGAAAGTACATGTGCATAACAATTCATTGCTGTGGCTGAACAGTGTTGTTGTTGCTGCGCTCTCATCACATGTAAACGGTCTGTTCCACCTCCACTGGCGGAGCTCCAGCGTGTGAGTCAGTGAATGCTGGAAACGCTGGTGTGTGTCTTCTGATGCTTCATTCACACCCCTGCAGAGGCGCAATCTGGGACCTCGTAGCCCTCTCTACCTGTTCAGCCGTCTAACACCATTACAAGCTCACTGGAACAATGACGCCTTCCTCATATCTCACTGCATCAGTGACACAAGCGTGAGCAAACAGACAGAACGAGCAGGAATGGAAACACGGCTGGAATGAAGAACAGCAGCTCTTTCTTTCGATGTTCAAGTTCAGTGTTAAGAAAGAGCAGGGCGTGATCCGTATTGACTTCAGGTATATGTCATAAGCAGGGAGGAGCTGGAGTTTGTTTTATTGGAGAATTTATTGTTGCTATGCTACTGTTTTTACGTCATAATTATGTAAGGAACTGTAAAGAAATGCTCCAAAAATAAATACCCAATCTTTCAGGAAATAAAAAAAGATTTATAAAGACATTAAAAGGATAAAGGAAAGCTTAAAAGGACAGTTCACACAAAATGATCACTCTGACATTATTTATTCACTCTAATGGTGTTCAAACCTGTATGATTTTCTTTCTTCTCTGGAGCATAAAAGAAAATATTTGGTAACCAAACAGTTTGGGTGGACACTCACATTTCTAAAAATACATCCTTTTGTGTTTAGCAGAGAAAGAAAGAAAGTCATACATTGCAATATATAAAAATAAACAAACAAATAAATGTATTTTATTTATTATATAAAAATTATATATATATATATATATATATATATATATTACAAATAAATATATATAAAAATAATGAAAAAATTAATACATCAAAATACACACATTTCTAATATATATTTTTGATTTTCAGTACAAACATTCTTAAATCCAGACTTGATCAATTTAATGTAAAAAAATTCACAAAAAAGTCATAATTGCAAAAATAAAAAATATAATAAATAAAAAAATACATTTCTCAGTATTTTTGTCTTGATTTCCAGTACAAACTTTCTTAAATCAAGACTTGATCAATCTAATCGTTATATTTTAGTTTCACAAAAGAAAGAAATTCATACACTGCAAAAAAAAAAAAAAAAAAAAAAAAAAAGAAACAAAATAAGAATAATAAGAATAATAATAATAATAAAATAAAAAATAAATAAATAAATATATTTCTCAGTATTTTTGTCTTGATTTCTAGCACAAACATTTTTAAATTTAAGACTAGATCAGTATAATAAGTTAAATATTTGGATTTCACAAAAAATAAAATCAAATAAATGCATAAATAAATGCATAAATCAATCAATTAATCAATAAATACATAAACACATTTCTCAGTATTCTTGTCTTGATTTCCAGTACAAGCATTTTTAAATCAACCTTGATCAATTTAATCAGCAGAGTTTTTGTGTCATAAAATAAATACATCAATTAATTAATTACATAATTTCTCAGTATTTTTGTCTTGATTTGTCTTGAAATTCATACACTGCAATAAATAAATAAATTAATAAATAAATACATTTCTCAGTATTTTGTCTTAATTAGTCTTGAAATTCATACACTGCAAAAATAAACACTTTTCTCAGTATTTTTGTCTTGATTTCTAGTACAAACATCTTTAAATCAAGACTTGATCAATCTAATCAGTTAAATTTTACATTTAATTAATTAAATTTATGTATGTATTGATTGTTTGATTGATTTATGCATTTATTTTATTTTATTTTTTGTGAAATCCATTTTCTTATTTTTATATATTTTCTATATTTTTATTTTAAACACACTAAATTTGAATTAATTTGTCAGAAAACAATAAATATTTTGTGTCATTTTGAGTGTCAGCTTAATGTGCATAAACACTTAAGTTTGACAAAATGTTCAGAAGTAAATTATTTCAACATTTTGATTGAAATTAAAAAAAATATATTTCTGTTGGAAAACAAGACTAAAATACTATGTTTTTGTTTTGTTTTTTTAAGTGTACAGAATGACAAAAGGGCGAGTAAATGATCACAGAATTTTTATTTTAAAGTGAACTTTCACTTTAGGTGACCAGCTAATTGCTTTACATAACATTAAAATCTTAATAAGCAATAAAACAGATTTAGAATATTGATACTGAATAACAGAAAGCTGATTTGAATTACGAAACAGGGTTTTACAACCTCACATAGAGCTGAATAACAGTGTTTGAGTTCCTAGGAGACATAAAGCCATTGAGTGTTTTCAATTCCACAACAACCTTAGAGAAAGGCCGTCAGGTCACATTTCACTAACCACCTTATCAGCAGTCACTATAACCAAAAAAGGTCGTAATAAGCACGCAGACCATTGGCCGCGTCGCTCTTCCCTCCTCCCACTCTGCCTTTCTCTGAACTTTGAACGTTCACAATATCCCTGCTAAGCAAATTAGCTTATCCTGACCGCCGAGTTTAGAATTCTGCAGTCATTAGCATGTTCCTCTCGCTCGCTGTAATTAGGCCAATAAGAAAATGTTGCTTAGACAAACAGCAGAGTAAGAGAATAGATGCTAAAATACACAGCAGTCATTTCGGTTAAAGCCCAGAGCGCAATTCTCTTATAAAACAGAATCATCTCGTCGGGACTTGTCGGCATACAGCTCAGAATTAATTTTAAGCATCATCGTGTTGTACTGTGAGCCTGGAGCCATTTCCCAGATGTAGACAGAACTGGAGTGTATAATATTGCTTTGCAATCCTCACCCATATGGTGCAAAGCTTACTGTGTACACAAAGCCTATATTTGGAGGGGCTTATAACAATTCATGACGGCAAAAACCTTAAACCTCTTGCATATGGGAGCTTGGTTCACCCAGCAAATGAAACCCGAGACGTGTAAGGCGTCAACGTACTGATACTATAGGAAAAGCAACACAACACGGCTGTATCGTGTTACTATACACTACCAAGATTTTTTTATTTTTTAAGCCTCTTCTGCTCACCAAGCCTGTGTTTATTTGATCCTAAATACAGCAAAAGCTGTAAAATTGTGATACATTTTTACTATTTAAAATAACTGCTTTCTGTTCGAATATATTTTAAAATCTAATTTATTCCTGTGATTTCAAAGCTGATTTTTTAGCATCATTACTCCAGTCACATGATCCTTCAGGACCCATTCTAAATAGGCTCATTTGCTGCTCAAATTTAATTAATTTTTTTTACAATTATTATCATTATGTTGAAAACAGCAGAATATTTTTTGAGATTTCTTTAACAAATAAATTAAATAATAATAATAATATAAATAAATAAATAAAAATTATACTGACTCCAAGCTTTGCAGTGGTATAGTGTAAAATGTTACACTATACCATCAAAGAATCCTGAAAAAAATGCACTCAACTGTTTTATTTATTGATAAAAATCTGAAAAGTTTCAATTGAGCAGCAAATCAGCATATTAAAATGATTTCTGAAGGATCATGTGACACTAAAAACTGTTCTAATGATGCTGAAAATTTAGCTTTGATCACAGGAATAAATGACATTTTACAAAATATTTAAAATGAAAGCAGTTTAAATATTTCACAACATTACTGCTTTTGCTGCATTTTGGATCAAATAATTTATTTAAAAATCATTACAAATCTTACTGTTCAAAAACGTTTGACTGCATATTGCAATATTGCAACAGTAACTTAAAAACTAGCAAGGAAAAATAGAAAGAAAAAAAAACAGAAAAAAACAAAACAAAAACAAAATTAGTGTATGCATATATAATGTGACGAAAGCACAGCCAGCCAATAGCATGCCAGTATTTTTTTCACGCAAAACACACAAGGGCGGATCACACCTCGGTGGACAAATGACCAAAGTCACTCCGCTCTGTCCTTGCGCTTAATGTATTTATACATGTACACCTTTTATCTACTTGAAAGGCATTTAGAAGGTTCAGGTTTTTGTTATTAGTTCGTATTATAAACTGCAGCGCTACAATCTGTAAACATCGCGAGTGGTATCGATAAATCAAATTAACAAAGTAGCCAGTATATATTATTATTATCATGTTTAGATCGCCTAACGTGTAGGAGGAAGACATTTAATAGCTGCATGACTAGGAACCCCAGCCATAAATGTACTAAACGCTTATTGGTCGAGGGGCGTGTCTCTTTGGTGATTGACGCGGCGCGCAGCCACTCAGCACGGAGAATTCGGAGGCAAACATACGACGAAAGCGCGTTTGTCCAATCGCAAGCGGCGCTGGGGTTTTGACCTCTGAAAACCGCATCACCGCCCACATCATGTCCGTGGCGGAGGAGTGCTATAAAGGAGATCCAGTCAGGAGTTTAAAGGGCAGAGTTGTAAAAACTCCCAGGCAGTGGGGAGTCGGATTGCCTGACGATTGACTCCAAAAACAGAACACAATCCCCTGAAGAACAAACAGCTAATATCGATGCACCCTAACTGGAATAATCTTTTCGATCACTGCTAGCTACCGAAGCGGAAGCCACCAGGAAAAGACAAACACGGTCGTTTAATGTAAGTATATTGCATGGAGCAATCATAGTGTGTTTTGACTTTGGTTTAAACAAATTGCTTCTAAGAGCTTGTTTACTCGAAAACTATGTTGTTCAAAGCTGTGTGCCTCGGTGGAACACGAAAGGAGGCGTTAGCCAGAATGACAGCCTCGGTCAGCATTCGCTTTATACAAAATGCATCGAAAGTCAGTGGTGAACAAGACTGTCAGTGCTCTAAAATGTTCAACATCTGATTTATTTTCCATTTGAGTGCATTATCGCTTTAAGAAACTGATTAATTCAGATTCCGTTCGCTTGTTTGAATGGAGAGCAGGCTGTTTTTGATGAATTCGCTTTAAACCGTGCAGTCATGTGAGCCGCTCTCGTCGTCTGTTTGTCTTACGGAAATGTCCGGTCAGCCCTGCTGACCACTCGCGAATCCGTCCGAAACCAGCCATTTATTTCTCTAAAGGCTTAACGCCATGTATGGTGGATTTCCAAAGCGAGCTCGACCGTCTGTTTACAATTCTGCAGTCAGAAAGCGTCCAGAATGTTCCCGATCCATATTCATAATAACAATGGCCGCGTCTCAATACCTAACGTTACTCGTCCGATGCTCACTAGGTTCGAGACGCGTACGTGAGCCATACGTGCCCGAATATCGAAGATTTAGCGTTATATTTGGTGTACTGGACTGATTTTGGTCAAGGCTACACACCCCGAGCGGAGCGTCACGCCATTGGTCGCGATCTTCGGGAAATCCGATCGCCGATCTGTTGCGCAATCTGTGTCGCATTGTGTTCGAATGGCCTATATTCGCATAAAGGCGTTTTTTACGCAACGGTTTACGGAATAAAGCAGGGAAGAGAATCCGTGTTATGTAATCTCCTTCGAATCCCGGAGACTAGGGGAGTGCATTTAATAACCCTATTGGCCCTATTCGTTTAGGAGTCACACTAGGCACCTGAGCGGTCAGAAGTCAGCGAAGCGTTGAAATGTAGCTTTTTGTTTTTTTCCAGGAAAACCATTGTAAGACGTTTTCGTTCAATAATATTTTTTTGATTATCGTTTAGTATTTTGAGGGGATTTTATAACACTGTGCAATATTTATACAGTTTCAACGAGATATTTTTTCCCCCCTTTAGAATTAGTATTTATTTATTTTTATAATTATTTTTCAATAAATTCAACATTTCACATTAAACTCCCCTTTTTTTAAATGGTGAGAGTTGTGCCATCTGGTTGCATTAAAAAAATAACTTGTATAATGTCATTTAAACTCCTGTATAGCTCCCTGTATATACAGAGGCTGTTGTTTTTTTTTTATACATTTTATTAGGTTTTGCTTTTAGATATACATTTAGACATTCTAAAACTCTACTTTTTGTCAGGTTTTAGATGTATTTTTTTTTAGACAAAGGAAATATCAGGGGCCAGTTGCATAAACTTAGCCTTATGTTAAGACAGTGTCTTAAGTACTAGTTTGAAAACTATCAAATAACCAAAGGGTAATCAGTCTTATTTTTTGGATTCAACTTGGACTAATCAACATTTTTCTGTAACTAAATAAAAAAAAAATTATATATATGACCAGTCTTAATGAAAAAATTAGCTGACTAAGGTTTTGCCATTATGATTACAATCAAATATCACAATTTTGTTAGGAAGGGAACACATGGGAAGCATAACTGTTACTCAGATATTAGGAACACCTGCTAAAATAAAATATAACAATAATTATCAAACAGTCAATTTAAGAAAAATATAAATGGCAATAAATAAATATAATGATGATTATTATTATTATTATTATTATTATTATTATTATTATTATTATTATTTTTTTTTTTTTTTACAAAAAATTGCTCTCCCCATCTCACATAATCTCAAAATATGCTGTTACCAGTTCTTTTCTCATTCTCTCTCATTTTATTTCACATTCTCAAAATGTACTCTGCTGCATTCTTATCAGTTAATTTTGGGGACTCTTGATATTTTAGTGTCTCCCCTTGATTATTATTATATATATTTTTTTTTTTTGTGCACAGTGGCTGTTTTATAGTTAGTACCACCAAACATTTTTATTTTTGCATTTCCCATTCTTTTCCATGATTTTATTATTATTATTATTTTATTTTTTTAAGCTAATGTGACAGAAGTCAGCAAGTGTCATCTCATTCTGTTGAAGCTACGATTTTTACAATTTCAAAATGTGCATTTTTCCAGTCAAAAATGACCGGAGCCACGCATTCGGGCCTTTTACTGAGTGTCACTTACCCTTAGGTCTGTGTTGTTTACAAATATAACACCTTGCCCCTCTCTCTCTCTCTTCAAGGAGCATCCACCAGCACTTCTGAGTCCCCACTGATCACTACTGCCTTGGAGATTTTTGCAACACTCGACCTAAAAGCAGCACAGACGACCAGCTATGCAGCTTGAAATCCAAGTAGCGCTGAACTTCATCATTTCATACCTGTACAACAAGCTCCCGCGGAGGCGAGTGAACATCTTTGGCGAGGAGCTGGAGCGGCAGTTGAAAAAGAAGTACGAAGGGCACTGGTACCCCGACAAGCCATACAAAGGATCCGGGTTCAGGTGCATCCATGTGGGCGAGAAGGTGGACCCGGTGGTGGAGGAAGCAGCCAAAGAAAGCGGGCTGGACATCGAGGACGTCCGCAATAACTTGCCTCAGGACCTCAGCGTCTGGATCGACCCTTTCGAGGTGTCCTACCAGATCGGAGAGAAGGGAGCGGTCAAGGTGCTATACGTGGACGATAACGGCGAGAACGGCTCCGAGCTGGACAAGGAGATCAGAAACAGTTTTAACCCGGAGGCTCAGGTCTTCATGCCAATCAGTGACCCGGTGGGCGTCTCCTCCGAGTCCAGCTCGCCATCGCCGCCGCCGTTCGGGCAGTCGGCGGCCGTCAGCCCGTCCTTCATGCCGCGCTCCACCCAGCCTTTAACCTTCACCACAGCCTCGTTCGCTGCCACCAAGTTCGGCTCCACCAAGATGAAGAACGGCGGCCGCAACAACGGCAAAGTCGCGCGCAGCTCTCCCACCAACCTGGGCCTGAATGTCAACAGCCTCCTCAAGCAGAAAGCCATCTCCAGCTCCATGCATTCGCTCTACGGCTTCGGCCTGGGGAGCTCACCGCAGCAGAAGGCTTCTGCGCTCTCGCCCAACGCCAAGGAGTTTGTGTTCCCCAACCTGCAAGGCCAAGGGAGCTCCGGAGGCGCTCCGGTGTTTCCAAGCGAGAACCCGCTCAGCCTCAGCCCTCTGCAGTACAGCAATGCCTTCGACGTGTTCACGGCTTACGGGAGCATCAACGACAAGTCGCTCATGGATGGCTTAAACTTCAGTCTCAGCAACATGCAGTATTCAAACCAGCAATTCCAGCCGGTCATGGCTAACTAATGTCGAAACGATTGTTGGCAGAAGGAAACGAAAAGCAAAGACGCACAACTGTGGGATCCCTATTAGTCACTGATAAGCGCATGTGCCCAAGGGTGTTTCACTTGATTTGATTATTTTTCTCCCTTCGATCTCTCTGTGCCCCCTTGAGTTTGTACTAAAGCTTGTGTTTACGCACACGTACACACGTTCGTGCTCGGTTACATTCGGTCGACACGCGTCTTTCTTTTCCTTTTTTGCCAATAAAGCAAAAAATGATTTTTTTACTACCTTTTGGAAGAAAAATACTCTAAAACATACTCTTAAAAAAAACAAACAAAAAAAAAGAAACACAGAAGCTTCAAGTTCTGGCCTCTTACAGTATTTTAAAGTTGGTGAGACTTGGCTGATTTTTAAGGAATTGGCACTAATGCATATATATCTGGGGTTACGTGGTCTTTTTTCTAATTGTATAATTTAATTGAGTACAGAGTTTGTAAAATATCAGAGTATATATATATTGTTTCTACAACATGGTATTGCATTTATATCTTTTTACTACTCCAGTGATCTGTGATGGCTGCAGAAGCTTTATGTTATAATATATTTTGTTTTCTTTTTTGTTTTCCTTTTCTTTTTTTAAAAAAATTGTTAAAGAAATTCATCTTTAAAAATAGATCAAAAATTCTAAAGATTGTGTACAGAATATTCCTTTAGTGTTGGAATTTCAGTGTAGGAATATTTGCTTTTTTGAAACAAAAAGAGTTGTATTTTCTGTTAAGAGTTCAACAGATTTTTGCTATATTATGGACAATGTAATCGTATATATTAATTTTGTACCTACATTGTGCAATACTTGATAAAATATGGTATAACAAAGTATTTTGAGTCAGTGTCTTACATGTCAAGAGGGACTGAAATAGTTTATATTAAGTTTGTATTAAAATGCTTGAAATATATGCTTGTCTTTTATTTTTGTTTTCCTTTTTTTATTTGACATTTGCACCCTGGCCTTTTTCAATAAAAGAAAATTTAGGCAAGAATAACCTGTTGGTGTTCCTTTTTCTTCCATGTTACATAAGCATTATTCATGAGTGATTTCATGCAAATTTGCTCTGACAATGACAACATGCTTCAACATGATTGCTAAATCTGAAGCACAAAATGGCTTCTAATGAAATGTCAGAAAAGACATTCGTTGTGCTAAACGGTCAAACGTTGCGTTGCAAAATGTCCGCTTTCTCTAAGGTGCGGCGCAGGTTAATAGATTAATAAGAGCTTTGGGCTGATTCACCAACTCATTCGTTTCTGTGCCTGTGTTCTAACTAAAACTAATGATCAGCTGACATTTCCTCATGGCTTTCAGGCGATAAACTCTTAAAGATCTCAACTGTAAACCATTTTGCAGTCCGGTGAAGGTTGAAAACAAATCACTCGTGTTTGCTCTTATTGCATTGCATCTGAGCTCCCCGCTGTGAGAGGCTTATTGCTATAGTGCAGCGCAACAATTAAGCTTCAAATGGCCACTTTGTTTTCGCAGCTGAAGTGCAAAGCCTCCGTGAGAGCGAGCGTTTTGAGATTATGCTGGTCGTGGCATCCACGATGTGCGCTTGTTTATTTTTAATACTGCACTTTGAGACTTCGCTGATGCCAGCGTGGACGCAGATAGAGCACCATCTGCTTATCTCAAGTCTGGTTTGGCAGTGGGAATTATTTTGGTAGCAACTTAGGCATATCGCATGAGGAAAACCAGGTTATGTGACTTTGATAATGTGTTTTAGTTGTATGCACACTAGGCCTGGTTCAACAGACGTGGACAAACACCAAGTCTGTTTTCATTACAGTGACCCGATGAATGTTTGTTTTTGTCTGGCGTGACTCCAGACCTATAGGCTAGGATATGTTATGCATTAACCAAATAAAATTGGAAAATGCTGGAATAGAAATTCCACTGAATTTATAACTTCCCATATGGCAGAAAATATATTTTTTTTAACAAATATTTCAAATTGCACCAAAAATTTCATTTTTTTTTGCCTTTTTTGTATTTTTTAAAAGCATTTAAATATATATTGTTTAGGTCAAAAGTTCACATCTTTCAGAATCTGCAAAATGGTAAATACTTTGATTTGAGTTTATATATACCTTGCAAAATCTGTAAAATGTTATTTTACCAAAGTAAGAGGGATCTTACAAAATGCCTGTTATTGTTTATTTAGTACTGATCTGAATAAGATATTTCACATAAAAGACATTTACATATAGTCCACAAGAGAAAAAAATAGTTGCGTTTATAAAAATTACCCCATTCAAAAGCTTACATCCCCTTGATTCTTAATACTGTGTTGTTACCTGAATGATCCACAGCTGTATATTGTTTTGTTTAGTGATACTTGTTTATGAGTCCCTTGTTTGTCCTGAACAGTTAAACTGCCTGCTGTTCTTAAGAAAAATACATCAGGTCCCACCCCTGACAACAAATTTCATCCGGCCTGATTCTGGCCCACACTCCTGCAAATCCGCAAAACGGACTTGGGCCAGTGTCTTTTGGCACAACGGGCCGCATCTGGGCCAGCACTGGGCCAGCTCCGTACTAGACTCGGCCCGGATCCGCTCTGCGATAGTAGACCGTGCCCACTGAAACCAGACACGGGCCGGATCCGTCTAGGACTGTGATACAGCACTGAAACGGATGTGACTGTAACGTGGATTTGCCGGTTGAAAACGAATCTGGCACAGAGTCAGATGCTGTCTGGGACAAATTCTTTGGTTTTCAGCGTTCTTGTGTATTTGAACCCTTTCCAACAATGACTATGATTTTGAGATCCATCTTTTCACACTGAGGACAACTGAGGGACTCATACGCAACTATTACAGAAGATTCAAATGCTCACTGATGCTCCAGAAGGAAACAAAATGCATTAAGAGCATTAAAAACTTTGTGAATTTGAAGACGAGTACATTTAACTTATTTTGTCTTCTGGGAAACAAGTAAGTATCTTCTGTAGCTTCTGAAGGGCAATACTAAATGAAAAAAATATGATATTTAGGCAAAATAAGAGAAATGCACACATCTTCATTCTGTTCAAAAGTTTTCACCCCCGGCTCTTAATGCATTGTTTTTCCTTCTGGAGCATCGGTGAGCGTTTGAACCTCCTGTAATAGTTGCATATGAGTCCCTCAGTTCTCCTCAGTGTAAAAAGATGCATCTCTAAACCATACAGTCATTGTTGGAAAGGGTTCAAATACACAAAAATGCTGAAAAACCAAAGAATTTGTGGGATGTGAAGGACTTTTCTGAAGAACAGCAGGCAGTTTAACTGTTTAGGACAAAGAAGGGACTCATGAACAACTGTCACTAAACCAAAAAAAAAGACAAACAAAAAAAACAGCTTGGATCATTCAGGTAACAAAGCAGTATTAAGAATCAAGTGTATGTAAACTTTTGAACAGGGTCTTTTTCATAAATTCAACTATTGTTTTCAGTTGTGGACTATATGTACATGTCTTTTATGTGAAATATCTTACTCAGGTCAGTACTAAATAAACAATAACATGCATTGTGTATGATCCCTCTTATTTTGGTAAAATAATTAACATTTTACAGATTTTGCAAGGTGTATATACACTTTTGACCTCAACTGTGTGTGTGTATATATGGAAATGTATTAATCTTGCCCCCAAAATACATTTTGAAATATATATTTTTTTTATGAAGATTGAAACTAAATATATTTTCAATTTGAAAAATAAATTTAATTGAGCTTCACTGCTTATAACAAATATTTAGCGTATATTTGAAATATATTTTGGCCAGAATTATTATTTTTTTGGTCATATTGGATGAGGCACATTGCAGGTGACATTGAAACCATTTCCTAAGCATCTCTTAAGCACAAACATATAGACATAATATTACACAAAATACACTAGATTCTGATTCCAGCCAGTGTCCTTAAAAGGGAAATATACTATAACAAAGCACAAGCATTCCACCGTGTTTTGGAAAAATGTGTTCTGGCACTTGGACAAACCTTGGGCAGTATCATTTTGAAGACAGTGCCAAGTCACTTTACCACAACAGGATCTTTCCCAGCATGCTGTAGATCTTCTATGAAAGCACTCCATGAAGGTCAGTAACAGGTCGGGATCTGGACACAGTCAGATCATAATACCTGAGGCAGGACTGTGGGGAATAAATGTGCCTTTACATCAGCGGCATCACACCGTCCACTGCAGACATGCAAATGGGTTTGAGCTGCATGTGAAATGCATTGGCACGTTAAATGTTATTCTCAGTCAGAGGTGTGTTTTTCTGTAGTTTTTAGGTGTAGTCTTGCTCTTATGTGCGCAAAGTTCAACACCCACAGTAAAAATGTGTGGCATCTACGTGAGGACGAGCTTGAAAGTCAGGAACATCTGGTGGATAATACTAGATGTTTTTGTAACTTGTACACTAAAAATGTATTTTTCGAAGTTGTGAATAAGACAACGATTATTTCAGCCTTCCACTTCAAAATTTCATGTTTAATTCAACGCGTTAGTTGCAGTTTCTTTGTAATTATTTGAGAAATTTCCTAGCTTTCCTTTTCTGAGTGAAAGTTTGTATTTCAATGTTTCAGAAATATATGATATAGAATTTTCCCAATCAATTGTTCTTGCTCATCTCAGGTAATACTAATGCTACTACTAATAATAATTATTATAATAATTTAATAATACATTCAAAACCTATTCAAGCAAATGTTGTTTCTATAAATTTAACGAAATAAACTTTATTTACTGAATTAGTTATTTTTATTTATCTGTGATTTTTTCCATTTTACTTACGTATTTATCATTTAACTTTATATTCATTCAGACAAAAATGTAGGGCTGGACTTGATTTTATCCATTAGGAACTAATTGGCCAGTATGTGATGAAATGATGATAAAAAATATTTTTTTTAGTGCTTCCACTTTTCAAATAATCCACTAAAGCTATAATTGTTTTGGTAAGATTTTTTAAAGATATTACTATAGATTATAATATTTCACAGGTTCCCAGTTTGTTTTGGATATTTGACCTGTTTTCAACATACACTGCCCACTGGGTATGAAGTCAGATATAAGTATGTCCAACTTTATCCACACATACAATACACTCAAGTAAAGCAAAATATGATATAAAAATATAATTAAAAACGCATGTTATTTTTTATTTAGTACTAGTCTGAATAAAATATTTCACATAAAAGACAATTACATATAGTCCACAAGAGAAAATAATAGTTAAATTGATAAAAATGACCCCATTCAAAAGTTTACATCCCCTTGATTCTTAATACGGTGTTGTTACCTGAATGATCCACAGCTGATTTATTTATTTATTTTTTTTGCTTAGTGATAGTTGTTCATTGTTTGTCCTGAACAGCTAAACTGCCTGCTGTTCTTCAGAAAAATCCTGAAGTCCCACAAATTATTTGGTTTTCCAGCATTTTTGTGTATTTGAACTCTTTCCAACAATGATTGTACGATTTTGAGATCCATCTTTTCACACTGAGGAGAACTGAGGGACTCATACGAAACTATTACAGAAGATTCAAACGCTCACTGATGCTCCAGAAGAAAACACGATGCATTAAGAACTGGGGGGTGAAAACTTTTGAACAGAATTAAGATGTGTACGTATTTCTTATTTTGCCTAAATATCATATTTCTTTCATTTACTACTGCCCTTCAGAAGCTACAGAAGATACTTACATGTTTCCCAGAAGACAAAACAAGTTAAGCTTCAAAAGGTTTTCACCCGGGCAAAAATATGGTGCTATCTATCTGTCGACATAAAGAAAGTGTGAATTTTAATTTAATGTTGACTTGAACAGAATCAAGGTCTCTGGGTCCTTCAAACACTTCAGTTAGAAGCACTATTGTAAACACAAACTAGATGTTTTACAAAACACTCCCACACACATTTAAGGCCCGATTAGATGGCGTGACGTGGGAAGAATCATTCCTACAGATGGCTTATAGCTCAACTCATAACGCTCAGCCGGTAATAGAGCACAATAGCAGCGCTTAAGAGCTCAAACGGCTCTGTGATATTACAGTTACGACAGACTCTTACACAACGAATGACAAGCGGCTCTCGCAGGCACAGCGCCGCCGCTGATGGATTCTGTTCGTCGTCCTCTGAGAAGCGCATCTGCGGCCGTTTCTCTCGGCCGGTCCCGGAGGTGTTCTGTGTTCTGGCCTGTGTAATTTCATTTTGAATGCCTCCCTACAGCTCTCTCCATAAACATTTGCACTTATAGTAGAAAACGGCAACACAGCTCCCTGTCTAATCTAGCGGCCGCGGCCCAGGAGATATCAGACAGCCGTTTGAGAAGCTGCTGTAACTTCAACATTAGATTTTATGGTTGTTTCTGTAAAAAAAAGCCGTGGCTCCATCAGAACTGAGCTGATCGTGTTCTGAGGTCTATAAGATTTAATCTAATATATTGTATAGTGAATCGTTTCATTGTAATCGGTTCATCTCTCTCATATGTAGCGCCAGAGTTCTGATTCATTCTAGTGAATCAGTTTAATGGAACAATTTCTTTAAATTACCATTTAACCGGTTTGCCAACTGTTGTCCTTGTTGTACTGTGTTTTTGACTATTATAATGTGTTTAAATATTTAAATATTTAGTTTAGTTTAATGTAATATACATTTTAGCTATTCAAGTTTGATTCTGCAACCTTATTAAGATGCAATCATTCATTCAGTTCTGTGTTTTTGACTATTAAAAGTCTATTAAATGTTAATATTATTAGTAATATTTTAAAGTACACAAACACATTACTTATTTTATTTTTTTATATTTTATTCTATTTAATATACACTGTATCCATTTAAGTTTGATTCTGTCATCCATAACGTTTTTAAATGAGCAAAAATCCATTATCCAATTTAAAATGCATTTGAATCCCTGTACTATGTGTATATATTTATTATTAAAATATTTACATTATAATAAGTAATTAGCTTTAATTATATATTATATATATATATATATATAAAACATTATATAAAACATTTCCATATATTACATTTAAATATATTGAAAATTTTGTACAATATTAAAAATACATTATAAATAATACACAATTAGTTTTGAACTATATTTGTATTTATTCATTTAATTTTTAATTAATTATTAATTAACTATTAAAATTCTATTATATGCTATAGAATTATATTTCAAATTTATCTATTTAATTTATATATATATATATATATATATATATATTCCAATAAATTATATTAATATTCTTATTATATATTTATGTCATTTATGATATTATGTGTGAGTGTGCATATATATAAATATATTATAATATATATTACATATATTATATTATGTAAATATTTATATTACGATTAATAACTTATTTTATTAATATTTTTATTTATATAATTGCTTTTTAATTATATATATATATATATATATATATAGTATTAATATTTAACATTTTTATTTTATGTGTATATACACACACACACACACAATTACTTTTAATTATTGTATGTATATATATATATACATACAATAAAAAAGAAATTCTATAAATAAAAATATAGAATTTTAAAGTAAAAATTTTATGGATAAATACAAATATTATTAAAACTAATTGTGTGTGTATATACATAATCTCATAAATTATATATATATATATATAGTTAATTTTGTATTGTATTTAGTATACTTTATATTTTACCTGTCACCCTTATTGAGAATACATTTTTATAATTATTTTATACAATTATATATATATATATATATATATATATATATATATATATAATTAATGAGATTATGTGTGTGTGTGTGTGTGTGTGTGTGTGTGTGTGTATAAAATCATAAAAACATATTGTTCACATAATTTCAGTGCAGTTCATTACTTAATGTGTAGGCCCATGGTTTGAAATGCTGACTGAAGTTTAACTATTTCAAATTATGATTTCATTGTAGTTTGGCAATCCATACTTTAAAGCAGCGTCTCATCGCTGTATGTCAGTAAAGCCCTTGATGGGATGCCATTTAGTTCTGCTTTCCAATCTGACGCAGGCCATCATTGCTTTAAGCCTCTCATATGACACCGCAAGCCTTCCTTTAGCTCTTTATAAATGGGTTTGAGTTCAGGAAGCGTTGAGTAGTAATATCTGCTCACATGTTCACACCCACTGAAGGCTCTTGTGTGGAAACACCCCACACGTCAAGCCCGAGGAATTCCTCTCTGATTCAACGCAAAGGAATCCCGGTCAGGTGCTTTGTGATGTATAGGAAACATCCAGTGCTTAAATGCAGGGCATGACCTCAGTGTCACATGACACAAGCTACCAACGCGGCGATGAAAATATTTGGCTTTTCTTAGCCCGAGGGCCGTGTTTGGCTCTGTTTCTTGGAGATAGTTTGTGAAACCTCATCTTAATGTGGTCTAATGCAACTGCAATGTCATACTAGGATCCGGCGAGGTAAGTAAATCAGTGCAGCACTCGGAGGATCTCACCCCAGTCTAAATTATTCAGCAGCACAGAAAGCCAAGGGCTCACTGATGTGCTATATGATTTTCAATAAAGGTCATAATAGGATGGAAAAATCCATGACTTCTCCTGAAAGAGTAGAAGCACATATCGCTGCAACTTTAAATATCATGGGCTGTACTATTTAAAAGTGACCCAGTTATTTGAAATTGGGTGTAAAAGTCTGTTTTCCCCACAAAGTTTATGCTGCAAAATGATTTTCATTTATATTTGTATTGGAAAACAAGACAAAATCATTTTTATATATAACTTTTTACCTTTGAGATTGTATTTGCCAGTGTACTTTTTAAGGTTTAGCAGATATAGACATTTCTAATGTTCAACCTTTCTCCTCCAAACCAAAAATATTGACTTTTGTTTGTAAGACTATGTTAAAAAGGAAAAACACTCAAATTGAGTTAGAAAAGTAAGTTCTAAGTAAGGGTTTTTACTCTTTAAAAATAGTCTTACAAACAAAAAAAGGTCAATATTTTTGGTTTGGAGGAGAAAGACTGAACATTAGAAATGTGTATATCTGCTAAACCTTAAAAAGTACAGACTATTTTTCTCACAAAAATAGTCTTACATACACATTGCAAACTGCAATATTGCAAAATGATTCATGAGTTGTGGGAGCAATGTCAAAAATAATCTCAGCATATGCCAAAAATGCATCTTAAAAGAGGAACGATGATCACAAGTCAGAATGAATTGAGAAGGAAAGTTGCTAAATACTACAAAAGATAAACGTCACAGATGACTAGAGAGCTGAATCAGTGCTTTTGTGTTAACCAATCTGTCATGCGCTTTAGAAAAACTTAATGAAACTTAAAACTTCATTTTATGGTAAACAATGATTTGTAACCTGACGCATGGAAAAACACAAAACTTTCACCCTGTGTCTAACATTTGGAGAAAGAGGCCTTCAGCCCGCAATGTACAGTACATGGCATGCTGTTAAACATAGTAAGGAATCTGCAGACGGTATGGAGGCCATAACGTGGGAGTCGTCAGGTCAAATGATCGGCCTGTGTGGTCATATAATGGCAGTGGAATATGAAGCCATTTTACATTATGGTTCACTATGATGTTCCCATTTTGAAACTAATTATGAAGAACGGAATGAAGAAAATTATTTCAAAATATGGCTGGACATTTATGGGACGTTAGAGTGCAGGTGATTTTGACCTCTTACAGCTCTCAAATAAAAGGCTTTTAAAAGGTTATTTTATCCATGCTCTTTATGTATTTAGTGAAACCACAGACAATACTGACTTTAAGAGGAGTTTTTTAATGCATCGTTTTTTTCCTTCTGGAGCATCAGTGAGCGTTTGTACCTTCAGTAATAGTTGCATATGCATCCCTCAGCTGTGGATAATTCAGGTAACAACACAGGTAACATTCACAGTTTGAACTGTGACTGTATGATTTTGAGATCCATCTTTTCACACTGAGGAGAACTGAGGGACTCATATGCAACTATCACAGAAGGTTCAAATGCTCACTGATGCTCTAGAAGAAGACACGATGCATTAAGAGCCAGGGGGTTAAAACTTTTGAATAGAATTAAGATGTGTATGTATTTCTTATTTTGCCTAAATATCATTTTTTTTTTTTTTCATTTAGTACTGCCGTTCAGAAGCTACAGAAGATACTTACATTGTTTTTCCTTCTGGAGCATCAATGAGCGTTTGAACTTTCCACAATAGTTGCATATGAGTCCCTCAGTTGTCATTGTTGGAAAGGGTTTTCCAACAATGAAGTTGTCATTGTTGGGACCTGAAGAATTTTTCAGAAGAACAGCAGGCAGTTTAACTGGGACTCATGAACAACTATCACTAAAAAACAAACAAACAAAAAACTGTGGAAAGTGTATGTAAACTTTTGAACGGGGTCATTTTTATAAATTCAGCTACTATTTTTTCTTGTGAAATATCTTATTCAGGTCAGTACTAAATACAAAATAACATGCATTTTGTATGCTTCCTCTTATTTTGGTCAAATAATATACATTTTGCAGATTCTGCAAAGTGTATTTAAACTTTTGACCTCAACTGTATATATTGACTAAAGCCATAAAACTCATCATTTTTATTTAATAGGATCTTCAAAGTGCCAACAACAGAAGATAAATGCAAAGGTTTTATAGTTTCTAATGCAAGAGAAGCTGTTTTTTAAGAGTTCAGTCTTTTTTAATTGAAGGTTCCAAAAACGAAGGTCCATTTTTGGTTCCTCTGGAACCATTTCTTTAGTGTGAAGAACAATTTAATAATCTAAAGACCTCTGTCCACTACAAAAACCTTTTGTGTTAAAAGTATTTGATGAAACCATCAATGGCAATAAAGAATGTTTATTTTTAGGAGTGTACAAGAACCATTTTTGGTTCTCCAAAGAATCTTTCAGTAAAGAACCTACAGTGCTGCTTGAAAGTTTGTGAACCCTTTATAGTTTTGTATATTTCTGCATAAAAAGGGACCCAAAACATCATCAGATTTTCATTTAAGTCCTGAAAGTAGACAAAGAGAACCCAATCAAACAAGTGAGAGAAAAATATTTTCTTTTTCGTTTATTTATTGAGAAAAATAATGTGAATGTGAAAATTATGTGAATCTCTTGGATTAGCAGTTCATTTAAAGGTGAAATTAGAGTCCATCTGTGCAGATGTGTTTTCAGTCAGTGCAATGACTATCAAATGTCAGTATATGACCTGTTTTATTCAAAGAACAGGGATCTATTAAAGTCTGATCAAGTTTGTGGAAGTGAATCATGTCACAAACAAAGGGGATTACTGAGGACCTCGGAAAAAGAGTTGATGTTGGTCATCAGGCTAGAAAAGGTTGCAAAACTCACAGTCAGATTGTGTACAAATGGAGGAAATTCAAGATCACTGTTACCTTCCTCAGAAGTGGTCGACTAACAAAGATCACTCCAAAGCAGAACGTGTAATAGTCTGTGAGGTTGCAAAAGTTCCCAGAGTAACTTCTAAGCAAGATCTTTCTCACATTCGTTAATGTTAATATTCGCCATCAGGAGAAGAGTTGCAAGAAGAAAGCCACTATTCTCTAAAAAGAAAATTGCTTGCTAAAGATCATGTGGACAAGCCAGAGGACTATTGGAGAAAGGTTAAATGGATTGATGAAACCAACATTTAACTTACTGGTTTAAATGAGAAGCTATTATTTTGAGAGAAAAGAATACACTGTATTCCAGTTTAAGAATCCTATCCCATCTGTGAAGCACGGTGGTGGTGGTAGTATCATGGCTTGGGCCTGTTTTGCTGCATCTTGGCCAGGACAGCCTGCCATCATTGATGGAACAATGAATTCTGAACTATACCAGCAAATTCTAAAGGAAAACGTCAGGACACCTGTTTAAGAACAGAGTCTCAAGAGAATGTGGGTCATGCAGCAAGACAACAACCACAAGCACACGAGTCATTCTACCAAAGAATGTTTAAAGAAGAACAAAGTTAATGTTTTGGAATGGCTGAGTCAAAATCCAATTAAAATGTTGTGGAAGAACCTAAGCAAGCAGTTCATAGAAGGAAAACCAGCAACATCACAGAGTTGAAGTGTTTCTGCACTAAGGAATGGGCTAAAACTCCTCCATGTTATTGTGCAGAACTGATCAGCATTTACAAGAAAATTTAACTTCAGTTACTGGAGCAAAAGGGGGTCACACCAGATACTAAAAAGCAAAGATTTACACACTTTTGCACCACACAGATATGTAACACTGGATCATTTTTCTCAATAAATAAATGAGAAAGCAAACCCTCTAAATCTAGCACTCTCTATTCTATTTCTATTCTCAAAACAAACAAAAAAAATCTATTATTTTCTTTGTCATCTATCTTTTCTTTAAAAAAGAAAAACCTCTATTATTTTTTGTCATCCATCTTTTCTAACTTTTCTCTCTTTTCTTTTTTTCTAAAAAAAAACAAAATTCTTTTGTCAAAAAACAAACAAACAAAAAAAAAAAACATAGCACTTGTCAGGGCATTGCTCTTTTGTTGATTTGGATTGCTTCCATTGTCCTCATTTGTAAGTCGCTTTGGATAAAAGTGTCTGCTAAATAACTGAATGCAAATGTAAATACCTAAATGTAAATTGGGTTCTTTTTGTCTACTTTCAGGACTTAAATGAAAATCTGATGATGTTTTGGGTCATATTTATGCAAAAATATAGAAAATTGCAAAGGGTTCACGAACTTTCAAGCGGCACTGTATATACAGTTTGTTAAAAAGTCTGCTACTAAAAAAGTTCTATTCAGACTAATATACTGAGAAAGATAGGACAGGAAAAATGCAACATTTTACTAGTGGTCTCAGACTTGTGGACCCCGCCGTACGTTGCTGAATGTCTCGCCGTGTTTGTCCCGTTCGCTCCCAGGGTGTTCTCGGGTGTGTGAGAACTCGAGCCGAATACCTGGCAGCAGCTCAAGCAGGATGAATTACCGGCTAAGCGTCAGTATTCAGCACTCGCCTTTCATTCCTGTTTGCTGCTCATGACTGCTCAGCCTCAGCGCACATTCACTCAATAGTAGGCACATACTTAAACTCACAGCTTGGCCCGGCGATCAGTCAAAAGGAGCGCTGGGGTCACTCAAAGACCGTTTAGAAAAGAGCGCACATAATAATTGCCACCATGCTGGGAAGCCTTTTAAAGAGCCTATTCTTGTACATGAGAAACCTTCTCTGACTCCAGATTATTGATTCCCTTGTGTTGAGAATGACGCCCTGAGCACCACAATACACTTGTGACTTACTACACTACAGGCTTACGTTTTATGGTATGAAGTTTTTTTCTTGGCATGGATGTATGTTTTATTGAAACAAGAAATTGAGCTACTGAACAACTTTGCAACCTATTTTTTACTCAATAGGTTTTAGTTAGGCCTTGAATTATGATTTTATACCAGTTACACTGAAAAAAGCTGTAGGAGTTACTTTGAAACAGTTTGCAATCAGAAATTGGTAGTAAATGTCACATACAATAAAAAACTGCATTAAACGTGAAAAAAAAATAAATAACAAAAATTATACAGTATGGTGAGATGCAGGTGTATTGGGGGAGGGGTATGCAAATTCTACAGAGCACCTGATTGGACAATCATTTTGGCCACGCCCCTGAGTGCAAGATGAGTCATCAGTTATTCATGATTTTTTTTTCCCAGACGAGAAAACTGTAAATTTGCTTTTAAATGTCATTTTTGTCAACATTTAGAAGTAGTATTATTTACTATTTGTACAAAAGCCCATAAAACTCTTATTTTATAATTGCAGAGGTTTTATAACTCAGACTTTCTAATGCAAAAGGAGTTGTCTTTTCAGAGTTATATGTTTTTTTTTAATACATTGGAGAGGATTGATGGATGCTCAGAATAATGCACGATTACATCATGTGTACTCTGGAACTGGAATAAGGCCAAAACTCCTTTCTAATATTTTATGCTTCACTCATTCTCACTGGGGAATTGAAATTTTCAAGGCCTAAACCCTCAAATGAATAAGAATATGTTGCAGCAAATTCTGTCCAATTAAAGACTCTAAAAATAAAGAAACGATTAATGTGAAGCTATAATAGCTTAAAGTCAGCATGAAATCAAAATGAACCCTATTTAACAAAGCCTACTTCCATAATACAAGTTCCTTGTCAATTGCACATGGATTTAATTAAATCCATGGATGTGGATTTAATCAGACTGCATATTATATTATATTTTTAAAAATTGTAAATTAAATGTATTAAATAAATATTTTAATACTTTAAATTTACATTACATTATATTCAGGATTTCCAGGCTGAAATGTGAATGTAAAGGGGACTGAGAATAAGGCTGATCAAAAAGAGAAATTTTTATATTTTAAATTAAATGTATTATATAATATTATATTAAAGAGATATTTTATATTTTAAATGTATTTTATATCATATTATTTAATAAATATTTTATATTTGAAATGCATATATTATATTAAAGAAATATTTTATATTGTAAATGTATATTATATTATATTATATTATATTAAAGAAATATTTTATATTTTAAAGGTATATATTATATTATATTATATTATATTATATTATATTATATTATATTATATTATATTATATTCAGGATTTTCAGGCTGCAATGTGAATGTAAAGGAGACAGAGATAAAAAAAAAAAAATATATATATATATATATATTTAAAAATTCACATATAATATATATATATATATATATATATATATATATATATTATATGTGAATTTTTAAATTAAAATGTATTATAACATATTATACTAAATAAATATTTAATATTTTAAATTGATATTATATTATATTCAGGATTTCCAGGCTAAAATGTGAATGTAAAGGAGACAGAGATTAAATATATATATATGTACATTTTTAAATTAAAATGTATTATATCATATTATACTAAATAAATATTTAATATTTTAAATTTATATTATATTATATTCAGGATTTCCAGGCTGAAATGTGAATGTAAAGGGGACCGAGATTAAGGCTGATCAAAAAGAGAAATTTTTATATTTTAAATTAAACGTATTATATTATATTATATTATATTATATTTAAGAAATATTTTATATTATATATGTATATTATATTATATTAAGCATTTGAATAAGGTCTTTATTTATTTCTAATTATGTCTGTACATAGTATTTAAAATCTTGATAAAATCAGATCAAACATTAGCATCATGATTTTCTAAAAAGCTGCTTTGAATACATTGTGAAAAGCACTGTACAAATAAATGTGGGGACCATTTTAATGTAGAATGTTATTTCTTTTTAATAAATGTAACAATTGCACTTACTTTAGTGTAATTGTTACTGTTTATATTTCTTATTAAACTTTTTATGACCCTTTAGGCTCTGTCTTAAAATAATGTTTCTGCAAAGCACTTCAAATTACCACTGTGTATGAAATGTGCTATATAAATAAACTTGCCTTGCCAAAAAAAAAAGTTATTGATGTCATTTCCACCCTTTCCATCCACTGATGTAAACATCCAGGTCATATTGTTTATTTTGATCTTTAAGCAATGCCTGAAGTCTCTCAGATAATGTATAATCTAACGTTAGAGGAGAATAAATGTGCATCATCTGACAGAAGGACATGGCGAGCATAAAGAGCGTCACATATGTCATTTCTCGGTTCTCTGTGGTTTGAAGTTTACGGTCGTGGCAGTCGTCCACCGCCGGCCTGAACGGTGGCCTGAAGTCGTCACCTTATCTGACTGACCAGAGCTTGTCGTGTCCAATTAGAGAAACGCAGCTCCGTTCTAATCCCATCTCCCTCAGGCCAGCGCTGAATTAAAGTACTAGATGAAAGACACCACATAATGGAGCTCTTCAGGGAGTCCGAATCCACAGTATTCCAATCTTCAGCTGATTCTGATTTAACGTCAGGATATTGGTGCAAGTAATTTCCTAAATCCGTGTAATAACATGACTGGAAATGACAGAGGAGAAGAAATGACTTCGTAGGTTTGATACCACACAGTTGCAATTACAATCATTCCTCATTAAAGCGAAGCACATCAGCACAATACATGTAAACAGGGACACATTTGCATGTGAACAAGACTGAATATGTTAAGGGTTCATGGGAGGTTTTTGTGTAGGATTTTATTATTCGGCACACAGAGGAATGGCACAATACTTACAGTATGAATGCGCTGTTGTTGCAAGCAATACAAAAATAAGCACATTGTTAGTCAGCTAACAATATATGTTCTGAAACCATTCCTGTTAAGTGATGAAAATGTTATTTCTGAATGTCCTCTAAATGTTAAAAACAGCCAGTATTTATTTATTTGAAATTTGGTGTTCCTGGTCAAAAATGACCTCAAGAAAGCATTATTTTTTATAATACAATATTTTGGCGATATTCACTTAAAAACTGATGTGCATAAGTTTTGGATCAATGGGGCCTATACTAGGGCTGTGCAATTAATCAAAATGTAATTTTGATTTCGGCTTCAAACGATTATGAAAATACAATAATCTAGATAAAATGATTATTGCTCCCGATTCTGCCCCTTTGGTGCGCTTTTACTCCTCCATTAAAAAGACCAGTTTCACATGCAAATCAGTAAAATCATGTAACGTGACTTGCAATAAATGGGACGTGCTTGATTTATTAATGTTTATTTGATGTTGTGTTTTTAAAAGCACGACAGAGAATTTGCGCAGTTCTGTGTAGAGACGGAATAAAACAAGTAAAGTGAAGGTTTAACTATTGTTTCAGCTATTAAAATAGTTCAGTTTTGTATGTAATGGCAAAGTCTTATATTTCATTTCGGCTTTTTATTAAGTTAATTTCGAAAATTGTTGGGAGGATTTTTTGTTCTTTAAATATAAGTTTTTGTTTTTTTAAAGGAACGAACAGTGGCCAGCGGCTATCTGTTTGATCAATTTGCCTTCTCAAATCATCACGACTTGACTAAAACAAAATCTATATAAAACAGTTCAAGCATAAAACAATGTTGGTTTAAACGTTAAACCTACAGATAAATGTGCGCTATTAGACAAATATTCAATCGTTTGTACGGAGAGTGGAAGTCGCTTTGCAGGACATGGAGGCCCCAGCACGATGACTTGCATTTTTTTCCAGTGGAAACAATTTAAAATTATCCAGCAAATACATGCCTTACAGACATGGGAAATCCATAGAAAGCTTTAAATTATTACTTATCGAAATAAAATAAATTGAAAACACAAACTCTTTCATTATGTAATCCGTAAAAATGCATTTCTCTCTAAAGGCGCGTCAAAGAGGAGATTGCAAGTCAGGATCTTTGTGACACTGACTCAGAATACACTAGTTTATTCATAAATAATTCAAATATCTCCTTACTATTTAACCCAGACACATTCATTTATTTTTGCCGGTGCTTTGTGGCAAGTTTTAGAATTTTGTCGAACGCGAAGCTGCACTGAAGGCACTGCTGCTGGCTGAGACACTAAACTAAACTTTCTCGAAAGTGAAAGTGAAGTCTCACTAGCGCTGCAATTTTTTTAATCACCATAATTGATGGATGTATAAAATATAAAAATAAGTAGAAGCGTCTGAACTATTACGTGAAAATTGGCCGAAGCCCGGCCTTAGAGGCGTAAAAAAAGGGGCTGAAATGCAGGGGTCTAATCAATCATAGAAAGTTCCGGACCCACTCATAATCATGTTAAATAAGCATGATTACAATATTGACCAAAATAATTGTGATTTTTGCCATAATCGAGCAGCCCTAGCCTATACGATCAATCAGTTCCAAAAAGAAATACAAAACCTGTGCTAACTGAAAAAAAAAAAAAAGTTTAAATTCAATATATGGCAACAATGTAGCATAACGAGAGATTTACAAGCAACCTTCTTATTACTTTCATTACCACTAAAATTTTATGGACATTCTTCAATATATTTTTTTAATGGAATGTTTTATACGTATTTCATTTATATATCCTCCTGACTACCAGGGAAAAAAGTGTCATTACATTATTTAAAGCATAAAAAATGATATTTAATTTTTTTTTTTATTATTATATTTTATTCATATGTTATACTACGTCCTCTGTAGAGGACACCAGGACTTAAAAAACATAAAGACATAAAAAGACTTGAATAGACATAAAAAGGCATAAACAGTGACTTTTTTGTTTTAATCACAAATCAAATTTTATTTTTTATACCAAAATGTATATAAAGATGATTCTCAGCTATGTTATGAAACACATGATAATGATTTGATATAGCATTTTTCTTTATGTAAAATGCGTGTAAAATGGTTTTCACATTATAAACAATGTATCTATTTTGCATATGAATGTGCTTTTGGGGGCAACATATAATGAAAAAATAAATGTAATAATAGGAATACTAATTGGCAAGACTTTCATAATAATATCTAATATTTCATAGCAATATTGAAATATAATTTCATTCCCTATTCACTTGTTGTGTCTCCCAAAAAAAAAAAGACATGAACATCTTGGAAGACAAGGGGGTGAGTACATTATCTGTACATTTTTGTTCTGGAAGTGAACTTCTCCTTTAACTTATAAAAACATTTTTGAATGTTCTCTGAACATTCCCTTGTTAATGTTAAGGGAACATTCCATTTTATCATTCTGTAAACATTATGGGAACATTACTTTTGAATGTTCTCAGAATGTTCTGAAACAAGTAGTAACATTTAAAAACGTTAGACGAACATCCAACTGAAACATTTCTGGGAAAAACGTTCTTTAAATGATGTATAAATGTTTTAAGAACACTATTAAAGACCAGATGACGTTCGTCTATGACTGAATGTTCTATTAACATTACTGGAAGAATATTTGAAATTAGACGAACGTTCAACTGAAACATTTCTGGGAAAACATTCTATAAATGATGTATAAATGTTTAAGAGCATTTTTAAAGACCAGATGACGTTGAATGAACGTTCTATTAACGTTTCTGGAAGAATGTTTGTTCATAATGTTCCTTGTAAAGACTAAAAAGTGACACCGGCCGACTCTCTGTTGACCAGCAGGAAAGGTTAGTCCGGAATTTATTACCTCAGTGCACACACTAACTGCTGGGCTCTTGTTTCTTGCCTGGTTTCAAAGGTCCAGGGCAGCAGATTGTAACCAGAGAGTCAGAATGGGATGGAATGTTCCATGCGCTGAGTTTACAGTACAGCACCTGAAGCCCCATTGTGTCAGAGCCTCAAGCTTGTTAATGCTGATATCATCATAATCCCTCAGGCGATGGATGGGTATATTTGTGCATGCAGTCACCGTTCGCCTGTCAGCAGATAGTCTGTGATCCGGCCACTCTTGTTTTGGCGCTGAGCGCACAAGCAGCGCGGTATCACACTAATGGGACGGCACGAGCCAAATACTCACGAGAAAGAAAACCCAGTAATGAGATCTCTTTAACATCTCCAGTGATTCTCCTAGACGGAAGTGGGATTAAACTGAGGCCTCCTGCGTCTCCTGACAAAAACGCCACAGAATCTCACATTGGTCTTCCCTATAGGGTTTCAGATCTCAACACTGTCTCACACTAGTCTCAGATCAGCAGTCAAGATTCTTTGAAATCAATATGAGCTCAAATATTTCTAATCAGATTCTCCCAACATCAAATTGGGCATCAGTTGTCTCACTTGATTATGTGAGCAGAAAGTGAAAAATTATTTGAAAACTCCAATTTTTATATTTTCTTTACACCTTATACATGTGTCTATACATTAATAAATTAATATCCAAAAAGAAAGTAAAATAAATAAATGAATGAATCAATTTATAAATGTTTTGGAGAACCTTGCACTTTCTTAAAATGTCATAAGGTTTTCAAAAATTAATAAGCCGTTTGGTTAAATTAATAAGAAATAATTCCAAAATATTATGCCAGGTTGTCTTTTCTGAAATTCTTGCAGTTTTATTTATTTAATGAGGCTTTATTTTTCATTCTGATATCAGAGCAGTTGTATATCACACTCATACTGGTGAATGTCCCCCAAAATTTATTTTAATTTAAATAAATAAATCATGATAGATCACTTTTTTAAGTCACTATATGTATGCTTTGCCTTTATGTTTTTTAAATAAATTAATAAAGACAAAAAACATCACATTAATTAACTTTGTTAAATTAACAAAGTTGATTACAAACTCATTTTTATGGATATTATTTTTACTGAAACCCATTTTCACCACTGATTAAATAAATAAAAATAAAAATTAGCACAATTTCAACAATTTCTGAGAAAAAAGTAAGAATTGCTCACAATTTAGTCTATATATTGTGTTTATGTATGTATGTATGTGTGCATTTATTTTATTTCATGGCAGAAACTGGCTTCTGTAAATAAACATAAAAAAATTTTTTTAAGTTAAAATAAAAAAATATAGTAACTGCAATCTAACAATTTGGACTTTGTTTCTTACAATTCTGAGAAAAAAAGTAAGAATTGCGAGGTTAACTCAGAGTTTCTTACAATTTACATATTTTATATGTATATACACTACCAGTCAAAAGTTTGGACACACACTCTCATTTAATGTTTGTTAAAGAAGTCTCATGCTCTTCAAGGCTGCATTTATTTGATCAAAAATACAGAAAAAACAGTAATATTGCAAAATGTTATTACAATATAAAATAATGGTTTCTTTTTATATATAATTTACAATATAATTTATTCCTGTGATGCAAAGCTGAATTTTCATCAGCTGTTACTCCAGTCTTAAGTGTCACATGATCCTTCAGAAATCATTCTAATATGCTGATTTATTATTAGAATTATCAATGTTGGAAACAGTTGTGCTGTCAAATATTTTTTTGCAACCTGTTATTCATTTTTCAGGATTATTTGATGAATAACAAGTTAAAAAGGACAGCATTTATTAAAAATATAAATCTTTTCTAACAATGTAAATCTATGCTATCACTTTTTATTAATTTAATAAATTAATAATTTCTTTCAAAAAAGAAAGAAGAAAAATATACTGACCCCAAACTTTTGAACAGTAGTGTATATTGTTAGAAAACCTTTCTATTTTAAATAAATGCTGTTCTTTTTTAACCTTTTATTGATAAAAAAATCCTGAAAAAGGTATCACAGGTTTCCAAAAAAAACTTAATTGCAACTTTTTATCTCAGAATTTGGACTTTGTTTCTTGAAATTCTGAGAAAAAAGGTAAGAATTGTGAGTTTTTTTCCTCACAATTGACATTTTTATATCCAAGGCCAATATATATGTGACCCTGGACCAAAAACAGTCATACGTGTCAATCTCAATAAATTGAAATTGATACATCATATGAAAGTTAAATAAATAAGCTTTCCATTAATGTATGGTTTGTTGGGACAATAGGGCAATATTTGGCCGAGATACAATTATTTGAATATCTAGAATCTCAGGGTTCAAAATAAATAAATAAATAAAATAAATATTGAGAAAATCACCTTAAAAGTTGTCCAAATTAAGTTATTAGCAATGCATATCACCTTTAAAAAATAAAGTTTTGATATATTTATGGTAGGAAATTTACAAATATTTTAATGGAACATGATCTTTATTTAATATCCTAATGATTTTTGGCATAAATCTATCTATCTATCTATCATCCATCCATCCATTCATTTCTATGGCAGAAACTGGCTTCTGTACATTTTCCTATGAGTTGTCTAAAAACATTTTTTTTTTGCATCCACTTTAAGTTTCTGTAGACTTCCAAACATAAAAATGAATGCTTTACGGTGTGAAAGGCTCTAATATAACAGTGAGCATCACTGCGGTGTCAAAGACAGGCTGTGCTGAGGGTCACTGCTCTCCATATACTTTCGTAGCTAAAATTAGCTGTGATCTCTTCACCCCCCATATTTCAGCCCTCTGAATGTTAAACAGCCCGATCAGCATTTGAACATCTCTCTGTCTGACTTCAACAACATCCCAGTCTTGACTCGGCCTGCTCCTGCAGTCCCTGGTTTGCCTCCTGTCGTGTTTGTGCGTCTCCGGCCAGCTGGAAGGCTGCTCTGCCTTTAATTTTAGCAGTAGGCCTCACATTCACGCCGGTGTGATTAATTGAGCCGGGCTGACTGGGTAATAAAGATATGTTCCACTAACTCCTGTTTGTTTTCTGGGAGTGAGGGCGCGCTGTACTGTGCTGCGTCGCATACTAAATAGAGAGCGTGAGTCCAGTACATGAATGTTAAGGCGATGTGAAGCACACAGGCTTGTTCCTGGTAACAGGAGCCACGCAGGTCTGAATAAAAACAAGCCATTAATGTAACTTCAGTAAAGCAGACAGCAGTCTGTGAACAGAGGAAAACACCGCTTTAAGGCTTTCATTTCACCTGCTGAGAATGTAAAAGATTTGCTGAAAAAAATATCACTCATTTATTGTATTGTTAACATCAGCAACAGATATTTTAATGTGCTAAAACTAACATTTTGTGAGTTTTAAATCCAGTCATATACTAGTGATCTAATGTAAGTGTTTTATTACCATGAGATCACATGACGGCCTAAATAGGAACATGCTTGGTTCATATAAAAAAAAAAAATGTTACAGCAGCTGGAATGAGTTGGAACAAGTTCTTTTCTAGTTTTTTGTGTTTAGAAGAACAATTTCTTTAAGTGACATTCGAATGGTATGACAATTAAAGATTACGACTGTATAGAAATTAAAGTCTATAGAAGGCTAATACATACTTAATACACATGGTTATTGTTGTTGATGTTGTTAACATGAACAATTTGAGAACAAAGTATAACAATAACAGCAATTTGCACGGTTTGAAATGATCTGAGCTAACTTTGCAATCATTGTTGTATTGGAAGCCCGTTTCCGCCACTGAAAAAAAACAATAAAAAAGGTATTTGTGATATTTATTTCACAATTCTAACTTTTTTTCTCGTAATTGCACGCTTATATCTCACAGTTGTGTTACTTTTTCTCAGAATTGCATTTATATCTCACAAGTCTGACTTTATGACATGCAATTGCAAGTTATTAAGTCAGAATTTATAGAAATTTACAATTCTGAGAACATTCTGATCAATTGCGAGTTTATATCTCAAAATTCTGAGGAAAAAAGTCAGAACTGCGAGATCTAAACTCTCAATTTTGACTTTTTCTCAGAGTTTATGTTTCCAAATTGTGACTTTTTTTCCTAGAAATAAGTTTTTATTTCGAAATTGGGAGCTTGTATCTTGAAATTATGCCTTTTTTCTCTGAATTGGGAGTTTATATCTCAAAATTATGTCTTTTTTCCTCACAATTTTATTTCTTGAATATGTGATTTTTTTCTCAGAATTGCAAGTTTATATCTTGAATATGTGATTTTTTTTTCTCAGAATTGCAAGTTTATATCTTGAAAATTAGATTTTTTTTCTCAGAATTGCAAGTTTACATCTCAAAATTGTGACTTTTTTTTCTCAGTTGTGAGTTTATAAGACAAAATTATTATAATTACGAAATATAACAAAGTCGCATTTCTGAAAAATAAAGTCAGAACTGACTTTTTTTCTAAGAATAGTTTATATCTCAAAATTCTGCCTTTTTTCCTCAGAATTACAAGTTTAGATTTCAAAATTGTGACACTTTCTCAGAATTGTGTTTATATTTCAAAATTTGTAATTTTTTTCTCAGAAGTGCAATTTCACATCTTAAAATTGTGGCTTTTTTTCTCAGAATTGTGAGTTTAAATCTCAAAATTCTGGCTTTTTTTCTCAGAATTCTCAGAAGTTTATGTCTTGAAAATGTGATTTTTTTTTCTCAGAATTGCAAGTTTACATCTCAAAATTGTGACTTTTTCCTCAATTGTGAGTTTATATCTTGCAATTCTGACTTTATAAGACACAATTGCAAGTTATCATATTTGTGAAATATAACAGTCAGAACTGACTAATTGTTTATTTCAAAAAAAAAAAAAAATTATCTGAATTGCGGGTTTATATCTCAAAATTCTGCCTTTTTCCCCTCAGAATTACAAATTTAGATTTCGAAATTGTGACTTTTTCTCAGAATTGACTTTTTTCTCAGAATTGTTTATATTTCAAATTTTTTTTTTTTCTCTGAATTGCGAGTTTATATCTCAAAATTAACTTTCTTTTAGAATTTTAAAATGTATTTTTGTCTCTTTTTGTCTGTGCTTATTTCATGAAATTGTGACTTTTGTCTCAGAATTACGAGTTTATACTTAGAAATTGTGACTTCTTTCTCAGAACTGCGAGTTTATATTGCGACTTTTTCCCTCAGAGTTGCAAGTTTAGACACATTACAGTATTTGGAGGATAAAAAGGCATATTTCATGCGATGATGTTTTAATGCAAAAAGAAAAATCTAAACCTTTCTAAACCACTTGTCCTATTTATATATTTTTCTACACCTATAAGATGTGATCAATGTGAATGCTAATGAAGGATAGTTTAGTTTATATATTACAAATACATAAACAAAAGTCTCAATTAACCTAAATTCATACGTAATGGATGAACAAATATCAACAGAAATACTTTAAGGATGTCATGTTTGAGCAACTTTATGAGATCAAACAACTGAGTGAACACCATGTTGACACAGATGTGACTGTTAATGTCTGTTAACTGAATGACACACTCATATATAGCTGTATCATGTGGACTGATATAAAGCAATACAAGAGCAGCCCTTGAGCACCTGGGTAAGTCTCTGCATCTCCTCCAGGATTATTTTTAGAGTCCTTGTGTCACAGACAGCGACAAATGTCAGAGCGGCAGATCTTAAGTGGCATCTAACATCTCATCCCAAATTACCTATGAGATGGAGGAGAGCCGGGCTGCTCATTAACCATCATCAGCCGCATTACCCCCGTTCCTGACAACAGTAAAGTGATGGCGCCCTATATAAACCGCAACCTCCTGCGTGCGCTGAACTTTACAGTCGCTTCGGCTTATTAGATGTGCTCTGGAACTCATTATTTTGTGTGTGAAATGTTACCCAAACCCTACTGCATTGAGAACTGCCGTCTGGATGTGATGTGTGAAACGGGGACCATGACACTTGGGCTTTTGCTTCTTTATTCAGAAAGCGTTCAGCACAAACCTTACCAAACAGAAGTATACTTCAAGTTTATTTTATTAAGTATACTTATAGGGGGCATGACACATAGTTTCACCCAATCTCATGTTAATCTTGAGTACCTATAGAGTCTTTAGTTTTATCACATTTATAAACGAAAGATACAGCTTTACGATTCTCTCCGAAAAAACAGCCGAGCTCCTTGTGTGGAGCTAAAGATTGCGCTGCGATTACCAATAAAACCACATACATTTGATGCTGTTTCACTTACCATCTGCAGTTCTGAATCATGACTGGGATCTTTTATAGCTGGGACCGCTCTATCTTTCAGTATCAAATGATGTGTATATCCAGCATCGAATTGGGCCTTGTTTATAAAACTTTTAAACTTTTTTTTTTTTTTTATAAATAAGGTTCAATCAACCAAAAATGATTGAAGGAGTGAAAATAGTTTCAAAATGGTGTCATTTTTTTATATCATATTATATTAGAAATAAAAAGGCATTCCTAAAATGCCACAATTAAGATATGTGTAATTAAAACACTCAAAATTATTTTGGCAAAAACATACAAATTGTGTCATATTTATTTTATTTTATTTTATTAATACATTTACAACCTAAAACATAAATTAAAATAACAGTGTCATTTTTTGTAAATAATATTATATTGTATTATGTTACAAATAAAATATATATATTGCTAAAATACCATAATGAAGATATTTGTAGTTAAAACACTCAAAATTAATTTGGCAGAGATATAAAATGGTGTTATTTTATTATTATTATTATATTTTATGTTAGTAATACAACTGCCACCTAAAACAGAAAATAACATAATGGTGTCATTTCTGTATATTATATTATATTATATTATATTATAAATAAAATATATTCCTAAAATCTCATAATAAAGACATTCATAATTAAAACAGACAAAATTATCTTTTTAAATACATTTACAACCTAAAACAGAAAATAAAATAACAATGTCATTTTTATATTATATTATATTATATTATATTATATTATAAATAAAATTATATTCCTAAAATACCACAATGAAGATATTAAAACATTCAAAATTACTTTGGAAGAGAGGTAAAAATGGTGTTATATTATTTTATTAATACAATTACCACATATACCAGAAAATAAAATAATGGTGTAATTTTTTGTATATTATATTTAGGGCTGTCAAATGATTAACTGCGATTAATCGCATCCAAAATAAAAGTTTATGTTTACATACTATATGTGTGTTTACTTTATATATTTATTATGTACATATAAATACACACACATACATATATATATATATATATATATATATATTAAAACTAAATATTTATATGTATATATATTTATACCTGCATAAAATTTAGATAAATAAATATAAATATTTAGGTATAAATCTAAAATATTTTTCCTTAATATATACATGCATGTCTGTGTATTTATATATACATAATAAATAAACACAGTACACAAATATATAGCTTGTAAACATAAACTTTTATTTTGGATGTGGATATTATATTATATTATATTATAAAAAAAACAACACTCCCAAAACACTTTATTCTCAGTGTTAACCAAGTATTAACTATGACTTTTACCTCAATAAATGTATAATTTTCTGCTTATTAATAGTTAGTAAGGTAGTTGTTACTTTTAGGAATGAAGTAGGATTGATTGAGAGATCCAAAATAATATCCGATATGCTAGTATGTAATAGTAGTAATAGTTACTAGTGAAAATTGGTCCCTAAAATAAAGTGTTACCACCCAATATTTTGGGCCTATACAGAGGACTATTGGTTAATACAGGCTTAAACAATTTATTGAGCAAAATGATTTCTCTGCATTTCCCAAACACTGCAGACACACAGAAGCGCTTGCGAGGAACATAATTATTGTACGGGAATCACTTTGTCAGTTCAGCTGTGGACTCATTAAAATGCTCATTCATAGAAGTCATTTCAAACACGTCCAGTATGTGGAAGAGATAAATTGCGTATGTTCATTTTCACACGAATAACATTGACTCTCAACATTAAAGGTGCAGGCCGTTCACCGAACGACTGATTAAAGCCGATGTCCCTCGGGTCCAAACATGGAAAGCTCTTCATCATAAACACATCAGCTGCTATTTATGGCAGCCGTTCCTCCAGAGGGACGTCTGTGTCATTGTTCTGTCAGAAAGCCTGGAAATCACTACTGATCAATGCATATGAGTTATGACTGTAATGCAGGCCTGCATACAGCAATGCAAATATTAGTGGGGATTTAAGTTTTATGCACAAGAGCAAATCTACACTCTATTTTTTAACCAAAATGCTGGGTTGAGTCTTTTGGGTTATTTTTTCAGTGTTTGGGTACACTGTAAAAAACAATTTGAGTCCACTTAAAATAATTTGTTACCTGGCTACCTTAAAATTAAAAAAAAGTTCAGTCAACTTGAAATGTTACGTTTTACTAAATGACAACTTAGACATTTGAGTTGATTCACCTTAAATTTTTAAGGCAGCCAACTTGAATATCTAAGTTGTCACTTAACATTTCAACTTGAATACACTTATTTGAGTTGACTGAACTTACAATTTTAAGGCAGCAGGGGAACAAATTATTTTAAGTTGACTCAACAAATAGTGTTTTTTGTTTTTAACAGTGTAGTTTTTGTGTTACCCATGGGTCAAATGTAGTTTGTAGCTTGTAATACTAGTTTTAACTTGTCTATAAATTTGCAAATGACCATTGAATAAGTGGGATAATCAATTACTTGGTCGATTACATGTGAATTACTTCTGTTTAACATTTAATTTGTACTTTTAATGTCTGTTAAATGAGTTTAAATATGCAATATGTAAATATTAAACAATGCTGTAAATAGTAAATAAAGGAAAATAAAGGAAGTTATCATGCAAACCAGTGGTTGTGTGAAGTATTTTACAAAAGTTTAGATGATTTAAGTTAATCTATAAACTTTATTTCATGTATAAAGTAAAAAAAGAGCTATATTATAATAAAAATGAATCACCCCATTAGCTGGGTTAAAGGGATAGTTCACCCAAAAATGAAAATTTGAAGAAACAAATTCACCTACATCTTGGATGCCTTAGGGATAAGCAGATAAACATCAAATTTTCATTTTTTTCTTTAAATCAACCCATTATGATGGGTTAAATAACCCAATTTGCTGGGAAAAATGAACTCCAAATGTGTCCTATATTTACCCAGCCCTTGGGTTAAAAACAAGTGTAGATTTTTAGTGTAGATATGGAAAGGAATTAAACCCTGAGTCGTTTTCCTAAAATCTAGCAACTGTTTGATGGTATTCAGAGTATAGTTGATGGTATATTCAAGTCTCTCTCTTGCTAAAGTGCAGCCATTTTCCACAGTTTGAATTTATTTCACGGCCAATTTTTTTTTTTTCCTACAGCACAATGCACTGATTGACTCACTTCCACACAGCGGAAAGTGAAATTGGAAAGGATTCATCACAACTTTCTAGCAGAAGGCACAGACAGAGTCTGACAATCTTTAGTGCTCTGTGGTGGAGGAGGAGGAAAGACACAAAATGGCCTGTCTGCTTTCTCTGGGCTTCAGCAAACCTTTGCATTGCTAAAAATGGCTTCATCATTAGTCTTAAGTTGGTTAAAGAAACATTTCACCCTAAAATTTAAATTCTCTCAGTATGTTCTTGCTCCTAACTTGTATGCAGGTGCAGATAGGCTGTTTTATTATTTAAAATGTACTATTTATTTTATTATTTAAAAAAAAAGCCCCTCACTGGCCTATAAGAAACATTAAAGGAGAATTCGCTGCAGAGCGTCTGACAAAAATAATTTCTTGTATTGTAGAATGCATGTTCAGTAATGACAAGAATTTGCGCGATCATTAAATTGAAACAAGAGATTTGCACTTTTAATACTTTTTAATATATATACATATATATGTATACATACATATATATATATATATATATATATATATACACAGTTGAAGACAAAATTATTAGCCCCTTATAAAATATTTCATTATTTTTCAAATAACTGTAAGTGTTGTTTAACAGAAAGACGATTTTATCAACACAGCATTTTTAAACATAATACTTTATTCAGGAAGCTTTTAGGGTTTGTAATACAAATAGATATAAATGTATAACCAAGAATTTAAAAAAGTCTACTGATCAAAATTATTAGCCCTCTGATGTTAATAGTCAATAGTGTATCTCATTTGCTTGATAACAGCCTTTAGTCGTTTGCTGTAGTTCTCAACAAGTTTCAAGCATGTCTGAGGAATGACAGCCCATTCTTCCTTAGCAAATCTCTCAAGCTCCTCCAGATTTGTTGGTCTTCTGGCACAAACTCTGGACTTTAGTGTGCCCCACACATTTTCTATTGAATTCAAGTCTGGGCTTTGTGCAGGCCAGTCAAGTACACTCACTTTGCTCATTTGGAGGTATTTCTTCACCAGAAGTGAGGTATGCTTTGGGTCGTTATCATGCTGGAAGACAAAATGTCGACCCAAACCAAGTTTTCAATCTTTGGTCGGCAACCTCACAGTTCATTCCTGTGCAGGGCTCTAGTGACTGTCTTCGTTGAGACATCAATTCCAGACTTGGCTATACTAGGTCATTCACTAGTGTCTTGGCAGTTGTTCTTGGGTCTTTAGAAACCTCTCTCACTAGTTTTCTTTCCAAAGTTTTTGAAATCTTTCGCTTCTTGCCTCTGCCCGTCTTGTTCTCCACTGTGTTGGTCTCTTTAAACTTCTTGATAATGCATCTCACTGCAGTTCCTGACACTTGAAAACGCTTTGATAAATGTGTGTATCCTTCTCAATCTTTATGAGCATTAACAATTCTTTCATATTCTTTGCATATTACTTTACTAGTTGTTTCGCAAGATACTAATCCTCAGCTTAAAGAGCAATTTAAAGGCTTAACTAGGTTAATCAGGCAAATTAGGTTAATTTGGCAAGTCATTGGACAACAGTGGTTTGTTCTATAGCTAATCAAACTAATCATTTCTTAAGGGGGCTAATAATATTGACCTTAGCAGTTTTTTATTTTTTTATTTTTTTATTCTTTCAAGCAACTATAAGAAATCAGACTTTCTCTAGAAGAAAAAAAAGGAAATAATGTGAAAACATTCTCTTGCTCTGTTAAACATCACTTGGGAAATATTCTAAAAAAAATGTAAAATTTCATTGGGGCTAATAATTTTGTCTTCAACTGTATAGATATTTAACAGTAACTAAGTTCAGAAGAGTTTGATGGTGTTTTTTGGAGCATGACAGTCTGTAAGCAGCCAACATACAAAAAAAGATCTTTATGAAGACTTTTTAATGTGTGTTCCATGAATAAATCACAACATCAGGTTGAAGAAATACTGACAGAATTTTCATTTTTAGGTGAACTGTCCCTTTAAGATGTTAACAATATACAAGTTGAGTCTTGTGAACAGAATGCAGCTCAACTGCAGCTCATGTAAGTATTCTTATGCAAATTTGACTTACAAAAACAATATTAGCTCAGTCTGGCTTACAATTGTTCTTCAAAGCATCTGTATTCTGTTGAAAGAAAGGAAGATTGACCTCCTGTGGAGGTCAATCGCTGGGGTTATATGCCACCTTTCTTTCCTTTCTGGAAATAATTGGGCGCTGTTTGTTTTTGGTTAAATATATATAAATAATATATTGGGATCAGCGACTTGTAATGTTTTTAAAGAAGCCTCTAATGCTCATCAAGACTGCATTTATTTGATCAAAAATACAGAAAAAAACAATAATACTCCAAAATGTTATTAAATAATGGTTTCTATTTTAATATACATTAAAAAAAAAGTTCGCTGCGATGCAAAGCTGAATTTTCACAGCCATTCTTCCGGTCCTCAGTGTCACATGATCCTTTAGACATCATTCCAATATGCTAATATTTTTTTTGCAACATGTGATGCTTTTTTTCAGGATTCTTTAATGAATAAAAAGTTTAAAAGAACAGCATTTACTTGCAGCATCCTTGCTGAATAAAAGTAAACATTTCCTTTAAAAAAATAATTAAATTATAAATTATAAATTAAAATTAATTAAAAATAACACAACTGTTTTCAACATTAATAAGTAGTCAGCATATTAGAATGATTTCTGAAAGATCATGCAGTAAGGATGCTAAAAAATTCAGCTTTGATCACAGAAATAAGTTAGATTTTTAATGTATATTAAAATAGAAGAATGTTATTTTGCATCGTAATAATATTTCACAATATAATTTTTTTTCTGTATTTTTGATCAAATAAACGCAGCCTTGATGAGCATTAGAAACACATTTAAAATACATTAAAAATCATACTTTTTTTGAAGGTGATAACTGCTTAAAAAGTGTCATTTTAAAGAATATATTTATTTTTATTTTAGTGTTTTAAAACATTCATTTAAATGAACATTTAATTAAATATCTGCCAAAGCTGATCACTCAAATAATCTAATATTGCACAATAAACAACATTAATAATATTTAATCAAAAAGTGACTTTTCATTCCAGATGTTAAAAATCTCAGCCTATGTTTTTTGAATATCCTGCTGCATCACAATGGATTGAAAACTGAATAAGAATTGATTCACTTTGGCTTTAACATTCAATCCACTTATCTCTCAACAACTAAAAGCTGAATTATTGTGTTTGGTGTGCCGTATGAACACTCACATTGCATAAACATCATAATGAAGTGGCTGTTTCGCTGTTTGTCTGGGTCATGTCATGTGTATGAGTTGTTGGCAGGTCAGGTAAAGGCTGTAGCCATGGGTTAGTGTTGAGTAACCAGTGTCCTTCCCCCTCCTTTATCTCGCTCCGTAAATCCCCAGGATGCATTACTGGGATTGCCTTATGTAATATCTCTCTATGCTCAGCAATAAAGCACAGAAAGCATGGATTGTAACAGAGCGTTTTGACATGAAATGCTGCCGCAGCTGAGAGTTCTGCCCAAATCCAATCTATATGCAAAAATGGCTATTAATCACGCCACTTTCTACAGATGTGCACAAACAACTCACACGCAGACGGTGAATGATTGACTGTTGGCACTAGTGGAGGACCCATATGACACTTTTTTGTAAAAGAAAATCAATATTTTTTCATGTGGCCCAGGTGATGTATGATGTGCCATAAGTGACCAGCACTAATTGAATACACTTCAACCAGCCATATTTGATAGAATGAGTCAAATATAGCCAGGTCCAAAGGTGTGAGAGAAAAATATTGGGATTTTTCTTAATGTATTATTTTTATTACATTTAAACCTGATGAGAGATAACATTTTAGCAAAAATTAAAGCTATAAGGTGTAACAACTACAACTGAAATGAATGTAAAAAAAAAAAGAAATCAGTTTGTAATTAGCAATTTATTTTGAAATTTTATTAGAATTATTTTAAATAACAGTATATATATATATATATATATATATATATAAAGCTGATAATTCAATTTGTAATTTGTTTTAAATTGTTATTACAATTATTTTAAATAATGGTATCTTTCTTTTTTTCTCTTTTTTTAAAGAGTTTTAATAATAAGGTGCTAAAATTCAAAAATGTATTTTAGTTTTTTTTATTTAATCCTAAAGAAATAAAAAAAAAAACATTTGTACAACTACTTCAGAAATGTATGTTTTTAATGTTTTAAATATAAATGTAAATAATATTTTAATGTAACTTGTCGTGCTGATATTCTACTATGTAATTTGTTTTGATTTGTTATAACAATTATTTCAAATAATAGGATTTCATATATACATATAAATCTGGAAATAAGTAGGCCATTTTTGCAAACATTAAAGCATATGGTTGTACAACAAGCATTAAAATTCAGAAATATATGTAAATGTTTACAAAAAAAACCCCACTAATAATCAAATTTGTAATTAGTTTTAAATCTGTATTAAAATTATTTGAATAATGGTATTTTTATTGATTTTTTTTTTTACCCGTAATTAAGTTAAAATTCTGAAATGTATGTAAAATTAAAACAAAACAAACAAACAAAAAAACGTACTTTCATGCTGATAGTAATTTGTTTTGAATTGTAGTTAAATGTTTATTTTATTTGTAGTGATTTATTTATACAGGTTTTTTTTTCAAAGGTTTGTGACAAAGATAATGTGATTTTTTAAATGTAATAAATTTTTAATTTATTTTTAAATTAAAACCTGAAAATAAGCAGAGCATTTGATTAAAAATTAAAACCATAAGGTGGAACAACTACTTCTGAAATTCAGAAATTAATGTAAAAAAAAAAAAAAAAAAAAAAAAGCTATTTTAAATAACAGGATTTTTATTCTGGGACATAAAACTAAACATTTTAGCAAAAGTTAATACAATAAGCTTATATAAAAACTAATGAAATTCAGAAATATGTTTGTATGTTTTAAATGCATTTTTTTTTTTTTTTTTCAAATTTGTAATTTGTTTTGAATTGTTATTATAATTACTTAAAATAATGGGATTCAGATTTAACTGGACTTTATTTAAAACTGAAAATAAGTAGGCCACTTTAGCAAACATTGTACAACAAGCAATAAAATTCAGAAACATATGTAATGTTAAAAAACTAAGAAAACACTAATAATCAAATAAATAAATAAATAAATAAATAAATATATATATATATATATATATATATATATATGTGTGTGTGTGTGTGTGTGTGTGTGTGTGTGTGTTTTGAATTGCAGTTAGAATTATTTAAAATGTTTATTTTATTTATACAGGGTGGGTGAAAAGTAACTAGGCAATATTTATTGGCTATAGAACTTGTAGTATCAATATTTATAGTAATTTATATTTTTTAAATTATTTATATAATATTAATAAATGATAATAATTTAATCAGTATTTTTTTAATACATTTGTATTATAAATACAGACTTTATTACCAATTTTCTATGCCTAGTTACTTTTCAGATTTAGTTTTATTATATAGATTTTTATGGATTGCTTTACTTTACATTAAGATTTTAATTAAATTGTGCACACATACATATACCTAAACATTTTTTTATCAATTTTTGACCCCACTCTGTAAAGCCACATTTAATTGTGTTAAGTTTGCATTGTCACAAAGGAAAACTTCATCCTTCTAGAGTGAAATCGAACAATAAAACACAAAGTTCATTCTCATTTGTTATGCATTTGGTGAAATATGTTGGGTAATAGGAACACAGTTCCAGTTGACAGAGCTGGGCTTTGTCTCAGATTAATTCTGCTCTGCTAAACTCAAAACAAACCAGCTCTCTGAGGCCTCTGCAGAATCCCTGTTTGAGAAAGAACTGGATAAGGCATACGCATGCAAGGAGTGAGGATCACCCGTCCTACAGAATGAGTCATTGTGAGAGATGGAAGCCCAGCCTGGAGTGACCCGTCTGCTGCTCAAAGAAATCATCAAAATTATATAACTTGTGATGCCCGGCTTGTGTAAGCAATGGTTTAAAGCTGTAGCGTCATCCGTGACGGTATAATTCAGGCTAAATTACAAAGGATTAATTTAGTAAGCCCTTGCAAAATGGCTTTAAGCAGAATGGAGAGTATTATATTAAAACATAATCATTCTGAGGGAATGTTGCACTTCAAAAAACAGCTGTAAAATTACATTTATGTTTGTTTTCATGGATGTAGTGAACTCGGTGACCTGAGAATCTGTGAAGGTTGAAACTAAAAAAAGGTTGTCACAACAACAAAAAAATGTTTTGCAGAATGCTTCCACAGGATAACTTCACTTTCAGAACAAAAATTTACAGATAATGTACTAAAATAGATAATGTAATAAAAATTGAGTAAGGAGCCAATGGCTCCTACAAGAAACAAACTTGGGCGCCAAATTATTTTTTTAGGTGCCACAAATGGTTGTACAACAAGCATTAAAATTCAGAAATATATGTAAATGTTTACAAAACCCCCCCACTAATAATCGAATTTGTAATTAGTTTTAAATTGGTATTAAAATTATTTGAATAATGGTATTTTTATTGATTTTTTTTTACCTGGAATTAAGTTAAAATTCAGAAATGTATGTAAAATTAAAACAAAACAAACAACAACAACAAAAAAACTTACTTTCATGCTGATAGTAATTTGTTTTGAATTAGGGTTAAATGTTTATTTTATTTGTAGTGATTTATTTATACAGGTTATTTATCCAAAGGTTTGCAACAAAGATAATGTGATTTTTTACATGTAATACATTTTACATTTATTTTTAAATTAAAACCTGAAAATAAGCAGAGCATTTGAGTAAAAAATAAAACCATAAGGTGACCTGAGAATCTGTGACGGCTGAAACCGCATTGTCACAACTAAAAAAAAAAAAAAAATTTCAGAATGCTTCTAAAGGATTACTTAAAATTTAAAAATTACAGATAATGTGTAAAATAGATAATGTAATACAAATTGAGTAAGGAGCCACTGGCTCCTACAAGAAACAAACTTGGGTGCCAAATTATTTGTTTAGGTGCCACAGAAAAAACGTTTTATAATATATTTAGTCATGCTGTCATGTGTTTATGTCTCATCTTTTCTTGACTTTACCAGAAGTTTAATCCATCTTGTAGATGTCCTGGGAAATAAGTTTCACTTAAAGTGGGAACTAAGAGTCTTTTCCAACTTGAAACCTATATACAGTCACAAAGAATTGTTTATTACACAGAATATGTGGCAATATCATGGACCATAAGCATCACTTGGCCACTGAGTGTAGTTTGGGTTCCTTCTCAATGCATATGTAAATGTTGCCATATGTCTTTCACACATACAGTCAGTTTTTCTTCATTAGTAATTGAATTTCATCTTTAGCTCCTTGCATTTTCTTATCATTTAGACAATTTAAGTAAACATATTAATATGCAACATCGCATAAATATAGCAAAATACTCCTCGTTAGTTTTTTTTTTGAGCTTACAGATGCAGAAAGGTTATTCTGAGTTGCAATGTTTATGTTTACAAGCTTTACACGTTTTCCGCAGTTTGAAACACTGAATGAATGATTACAGACAATTCAGTAACTGTAGTCTATCCCAGAGAAAATTGGGTGGGCCTAGTCAAAAATGCATCTGTTATCAAAATTGACCAACCCAACTACACCTGCTGGAATAATCAGAGCATAAGCCTGAATGTCATTATAAGCAGAGCATAACTGTAAAAACAGCATATGAGCAAGGCGTCCACACCGCCTTCTGAAAGACACAACACAACAACATTTTGCCACAAAGCAACAACAACAAAGCAAAATATTTGAATGATTCATTAATGAACTAGTGTATTCTGAGATAGTGTCGCAAAGACCCTGATTTGCAATCTACTCTTTGGACGCACCTTTAAAGAGAAATTAATCTTTACAGATTTGTATGTGTTTTATTTCATTAAGTAATAATTTAAAGCTTTCTATTTATATATTTATCATGTTTGTGAGGCATGTATGCGCTGAGTTTTGGTTTCATTTCTCCTATTGAAGTACAAGACGGCAGAAAGCTCATCATGTTTGTTTTCTTTATTTTATAAAACCACTGCTTGTAACGTTTTGTTAATATTGTGAGTGCACACAAATAAAAGTAGACCCTTTATATTTCCGAATGATCTATTACTCTCACCTTTGTGAGCAAAAATGACGGATAATTTTAAATTGTTTCCACTGAAAATATGCAAATGATCATGCTGGCGCCTCCATGTTCTGCAAAGCGGCTTCAGGTTCCTCTCTCCGCAAAAGCGATTGGATATGCACCTAATAGCACACATTTATCTAGGTTTAACGTTTAAACTAACATCGTTTCATATCTATAGATTTTATTTTAGATAAGTCCTGATGATTTGAGATCAAACTGACTATAAACAGTCTCCCGCTGGCCGCTGTTCGATCCTTTGAAAAACGAAAAATTATTTATCGAACAAAAAAATTCTCCAAATGTGTTTCTAAATTAACTTGATCACTTACCATATAAATTAATATAATCACTTTTGCCATTAATGCAACTATTTTAATAGCTGAAACAGTAGCTATAAGCTGTTTTGGGAGAAGGGGGAAGAAGACGGTCACAAGTCGGACTCGGACGAGAATTTTGATAAGCTGATTCTGATTAGGCTAAGCAACTGACTGGGTGGGCCAGACTGACAGGTCCACCCGTAGCTACGCGCCTGGTCTATCTTATAAAATTGCCTACCTTTTGGTGTCCATTCATGTTCATTTCGTATTGCAGTGAATATAATGGGTTCACTTGCCACTTGAACTGAGGCGCTAAAGTGATCGATCCTTGCTCCTGTTGCATTATAGAGCGTCAACCGTATGTAGCCTACTGTTTGAATTTCGTTATGAATTTGGCATACTTTTAAAGCTGATCCTTTGTTTATTAAAAGGTAACAAAGCACAAAGCGCGTGCGATTACTGGACCGCAAGTGCGCTACAAAGAATGACGCATTAACAGAACACAGCATATAGAAAAAGATCTTGATAACTAGAATAGTAACATTTATAAATGAGAATTGTTAACGATACTGTTAATGTCCAAACAGCTGACAGCTTTACCTGTAGTACACTGCTTGTCAGCACTTTTACTGGCGCCCATCTCCGTCTTTTTTGATCCCTCTCACGTGGCACAACTGGAGCAGCGTTTAGTAGGTGTGCCGTTAGCGCTACTGTTCGGCAGAGATGAGAACTGTTTGAAAGTCTTTTTTCAGCTAAAACTTTGATGCACATTGTCTCAGTTTTTGTAAACATAACAAAAGATGTGAATCGCAAAAAGGCATTACATGCAATTTTAAGTCATAACATGTACTTCGCCAGTGGTGACCTCGGCAAAAACTACAATCCCAAATTATTATTTTTGGTCGCAAATGTGACTGTTTTGTCACAGTCTGGAGCCCTGCAAGATGTTCATGTCTTTCTTTCTTCAGTCGTAAAGAAATGATGTTTTTTGAGAAAAACACTTCAGGATTTCTCTATATAAATGGACTTCTATGGTGCCCCCAATTTTGAACTTCCAAAAAGCAGCTTCAAAGGGCTCTAAACAATCCCAGCTGATGAAGAAGGGTCTTATCTAACGAAACGATCGTTATTTTTTAAAACAAATTGACAATTCATATACTTTTTGACCTCAAAAGCGTGTCTTGTCTCGTCTCTGCGAAAAACTCCCATCTATCTTCAACTTCAAATTCATCCTACATTGCTGCAGAAGTACCAACCCAGTGTTTACAAAGTGAACATACCAAGAAGATCAAATGCCCTTTACAAAAAAAGGTAAAACAGCATTGTAGGACGATTTTGAAGCTGAAGACCAAAACGAGATGGGAGTTTTTCAACATACCCTAACTGTATCGACCTGGATCACACAGACTACGCATGCGCAACGCATCGCAGAGACAAGACAAGATGAGCATTTAAGATTAAAAAGTATATAAATTGTCAATTTTTTTCGAAAATGACAGATTGTTTCGCTAGATAAGACTCTTCTTCATCGGCTGGGATCATTTAGAGCCCTTTGAAGATGCATTTTGGAAGTTCAAACTTGGGGGCACCACAAAAGTCAATTATATGGAGAGAAATCCTAAAATGTTTTCCTCAAAAAACATAATTTCTTTACGACTGAAGAAAGAAAGACATGAACATCTGGGAAGACAAGGGGGTAATTTTTTGTTTTGAAGGTGATGTTCTGAATAGGGCTGCAACAAACGATTATTTTGATAATCGATTAATCTAACGATTATTAGAATGACTAATCGACTAATCGTCGATTACTTTACTAGCTAATCAGTATACTTCGATTTTCAGTTTTTGCAATTAGTAAAAAATTATGTTATACATATTCTAACATAAATTAAGGTCGCTTTAGCATATTTATTATATTATGTAATTACAATTATTATACAATGAATTGGTAATACTTTGGTTCATTACTTAACATTAGTTAATATGAACTAAGAATGAACTTTTACAGCATTTATTAGTCTTAGTTAATGGTAATTTCAACATTTACTAATGCATTTATAAAAATCACAAGTTGTTTTTTAACATTTGGTAAACGCACTGTGAACTAACATTAACAAACAATGAACGGTGGCATTTTTATTAACCAACATTAAAAAAAAAATGATTACATAAATGTAATAAATGTATTGTTCATTCACGTTAATTAATACATTAGCTAATGTTAACAAATGATACCTTATTGTAAAGTGTTACCAAATCATTATACAAATGGATATATTTGGCACACAAAATGAGATGACAGACAGAGAAACTGTCTTATACACACCATTCTGCCTAACATCTCCTTTTGTAAGACATAAGGATAAGCAACATAATAAAGGTGATAAGATGCTCTATTTTTTTTTTGGATAAACTATTTTATTCAAAATATGTCTTAAAATACCTTATAGGGTTATAATAACCAAAACCGTTCTGAGCTAGATCAAGCTTTGATCTCTGTAAACCAAACTATCACTGTAATGAAAAAAAATGGTAATTTTCCCCACTAATAAAAATATTTTCTCACTAGTCATCTACAGTGCAGAGTTTTTATAACAGGTTTATAACAGGAAATCAAGTTGTAATTCTAACTGAAAGCGACGGGTTTTTCATGTTAAATACCGTAAAGCTGTTTGATTTAAGGCCATCTATTGCATAATGTACTATATGAATAAACATGATGTGAGCGGACATTACTGGAGTAAATTAATGTTACTGAACTGCAGAGCTCCTGCAAATATCCACATCGTTGTAATCAGATGCATTTTTAACTGCTGCTTTCACACTGTTGTCAGTTTTCGTTGTTTACTTCGTTACTGAGAGGAACGCGTGCAATACATTTACATATTCATAGAAACGACGCTTAGATTCAACTGTGTTTGTTCTGAAGCGCTCTCTTTTTCTCTTGAATAGTATTCTACAGTCTTGCGCTACAGCGCCACACTGGTCAAACCGCATTATTGCAGGTCATTATTAGGTCATATGAGATCAGACGACTACTCCACAACAAAAATATTTGTCGACAATTTTTTATTGTCGACGTTGTCGATAATGTCAACTAATCGTTTCAGCCCTAGTTCTGAAGCTGCACTTCGAAGAGGCAACCACTCTCCCCTATGTGTCGGACGGTTATTAACCTCCATGTTGTGCATTTAAAATCCTTTAATACATAGCAAACTGTTAATTATCCCTTACATATGCAGCAGAGTGAAGAGTGAAGCTGCAGTCACATGCTGAGGGCTCATTTTATGTTCAATGTTGTAAACACTGGTGGAGTGATGATATAAAGTGAGAGAGCCTGGTTAACAACACATAGTCAGATCTGCTAATATTACACTAACAAGGGAGCGATTACACAGTATCCCACTGCGCCGCACAAACACGAGCAAAAGCCAAGCAAACAATGCATGAAGGTCAGCGGCTGTGCTCGCTTTACTGAAATGATCTTTCTGACCTGTTGCCCACAGGGTAAGTGTCAGGGATGCAGTCATGTGACACGACCCACACTGAGGGACGTACAGTAGTGTGTGCGAAGTGTGAAGCACATCCGAGTGCATTGGCACAGACACTGGCGCTGCTGTGAGCTAGTGCGGTTAAATGTCTTAAGTTGATTATCTGATTATCACTTCACTATCAGTTAATTGTGCTTAAAGGCTGCTCCTCCCTGCACTAGGATTGTGGGTAAGACGCTCAAGGTCAGATGCAGTGTGAGAACGAGCACGAGTGCATGAAAATCAGCAGAGACTACAACACAATAACACTCGCCAAAAGCCAGTTTCGTAGGTTTGTATAGTCTTGAAATTTAATTTTCTCAATTTAGATTCAAAATGTAACCCAACCAGTGTTCAAATTGGGTCCCCGGGGGGCTGGGGGGTCCCGGACCTCCCATAAGCATTAAGGGACCCTCCATAACACCCAAAATAATCTCATGTTAAATCAAGTCATTTTTACGTCTTTGTACAGCGTTGCTCAGTATAACCAATCACACACGACTCTGTCGAGTTTATAATGCAGTGGCCAATCAGAGGCCTTCAGAACAGTCATTGCTGAAACCCGGAGTTTGAGTTTTGTTCAGACTGAAACTCGCAAATTTTCTAAAGTGTTATTTATAAACAACAAATGCCTATATGCAATATGTTTTATATATATATATATATATATATATATATATATATATATATATAAATACAATACAATATTTTTATTTTATAGTGTTTGTTTTATAAATAATAAATGCCTATATACAAAAAAGTATTACAATACAATGTTGATAAAAATATTAATCTTATAGCACATAGTTAACATTTTAAAAACCTGAATATATAATATTTTAGTTTTATAGCATTTGTTTTATAAATAATAAAAAATGCAAAAAAATATTACAATACAGTGTTGAGAAAAAGTGTTGAGAAAATTTCAAAATATAAAACATAATATTTTTTTTGTGTCAATACAAATATTTATTTTATATTAAAGTTTTAACATTTAAAAATATTACTAGATTTAATATTTCAAAATGTAAAATATATTTTTGTTTTCTAGCATTTGATTTATAAATAACAAATGCCTATATATATATATATATATATATATATATATATAGCATTAAAAATGTATACTATATTAAATATTTAACATTTTAAAAATATTACTATATTTTATATTTGAAAAAATACAATATTTTTGTTTTATAGCATTTGTTTTATAATAAATGCCTATATACAAAAAATTATTACAATACAGTGTTGATAAAAATATAGATCTTGTATTAAATATTTACCATTTAAAAAATATTACTATATTTTATATTTCAAAATTTAAAACATAATATTTTTGTTTTATAGCATTTGTTTTGTAAATAATAAATGCCCATATGCAAAAAATACATTACATTTAATATTTTATAATAATAATAATTAAATACATAATAAATAATAATAAATGCATATATACAAAAATGATTACAATACAGTGTTGATAAAAAGTCTTGATAAAAATATTTATCTTATAGCAAATATTTAACATTTTAAAAACATGAATATATAATATTTTAGTTTTACAGCATTTGTTTTCTAAATAATAAAATATGCAAAAAAATTACAATACAGTGTTGATAAAAATATCGATCTTGTATTAAATATTTACCATTTTAAAAATATTACAGCATTTTATATTTCAAAATATAAAACATAATATTTTTGTTTTGTAAATAATAAATGCCTATGTGCAAAAATTATTACAATACAGTGTTGAGAAAACTGTATCTTTATGGACAAATTTAAGGGATTTAAAATTCTTTTAACTAGTTTTGTGCTCTACTGCTAAATACTGCAGATTTTTTTTTTTTCAACTACATTTTTTGCTATTGTTTGAATGGTTTCTTGTAATGCCACACACTATCTGCAGATCATTATATGTACATTTTCCAAGGTCTTTGATAAGTACTGGTTATAAAGGATGCCTCAGTCACGCAGCTGTAAGTACCTCTGAGCGCTTTGAGAATCTATCACAATAAATGGCTCATAAATTGGCTGATGATAAGGGATCTGCCGGAGCCGCATCTCCATCAGCTGATCTGCCTGCTATCAGTACAGGTGGAGTTTAATCAGCGGCTTATATTACTCCCAGAGTTATTGATTAAGCCAAAGTGCACATACAGAGTCTCTAGCCATTTATTACCTGCCATTTACTCAGACCCAACAGAGGAAAGTTTTGTGAGTCTGAAGAATCGAATTAGCATTTGTCAGCAGCTTTAAAACCAACCAGTCTTTAATGATTATAGAATTGGCTTACTTTGATATAAAATGTGCAGAGTGTATCCTTTGCATCAGAGAGAAGTATAAACATGTATGAGAAGAGAAGCTGCATTTATTTGATAAAAAATACAGTAAAAAACAAAGAAATATCATACATACACTACCAGTCAACAGTTTATATTTTTAATGTTTTTTTTTTTTTTAAGTATTTTCTGCTCACCAAGCCTGCATTTATTTGAAATACAGCAAAGGCAGTAAAATTTGTAAATATTTTTACTATTTGAAATAACTATTTTACATTTGAATATATTTTAAAATGTAATTTATTCCTGTGATTTTAAAGCTGAAGTTTCAGCATCATTACTCTTTATCATCATTAGTCTTCAGTGTCACATGATCCTTCAGAGATCATTCTAATAGCTGATTTGCTGTTCAAGAAACATTTATTATTATTATCAATATTTAAAACAGTTGAGATACATTTATTTCAGCATTCTTTGATGGATAGAAATATCCAAAGATCAGCATTTATTTGAAATAAAAAGCTTAATACTTTTATCTAGCAAGGATGCTTTAAATTGATCAAAGGTGATCATAAATACATGTATAATGTTACAAAAGATTTCTATTTTTATGTTCTATAAAAGCTGTTCTTCTGAACTTTCTGTTCATCAAAGAAACCTGAAAATCTACTCAGCTGTTTTCAACATAATAATAATAAATGTTTTTTTCAGAATATTAGAATGATTTCTAAACTGAAGTTCTAGACTGAAGTTATGATGCTAAAAATGCAACAGAAACCACAGAAATGAATAAAATTTTAAAATGTATTCAAATAGAAAACAGTTATTTGAAATATACAGTATATATATATATATATATATATATTTTATTTTTATTTTATTTTATTTATTTATTTTACTGTTTTTGCTGTACTTTGGATAATAAATGCAAATAAATGCAGACTCAGTGAGCAGAAGATACTTCTTTAAAAAACATTAAACATCTAAAAACTTTTGAATGGTAGTGTATATATATATATATATATATATGAAATGACTGCACTGAGCTTGATTTCCAGGTTAGGGTTAAAATGTCCAGTTTTCTTTTTGTGATTAGAACGTTATTTAAAGGTTACAAAAAGAAATTTGAAATTTTTTCCCCAAAATATAAAATTATTTAAATGTTACTTTTATATTCATATATATGGGTCACAAACGAAAAAAGGGTTTAAGCTTAAAACAATAAGAGTAATACTGCTTTAAATTGTTTTTCCAAAAAAAATTACAAACTTTTCTGTTTCATTTAATTGCATTTTTGTTTTTGTTTTTCTGAGCAAAAAATAAACATCCTAAATGTTTCCCTCAATTTACAGAAGACACACACTAAAATGTCATTTAGTGTAACAATCTTGTCAGGCATATTTACAACAAAAATCAATTTTCGACATATTAAAAGACGATTTACTTTCACCTTAAATACTAATTAGTAATTCTACATTGTTAAAATTTGCCACTATCCTAGTAAGAAATTTTAAAATTAATTAATTACAATTATTCTTTTTCTTTTATATATTTTAATATGTACAAGTCAGAATAGCATGTTGTTTGAATTTTTACATAAACATTGTGTTACACTAAATGACAATGACAATGTAACATTGCTTCAACCAAATTTTGACATTTTATTTTCCAAAAACTTAATAGAAAGTAGACACTTTACTTACATTAACGTCTTTCACACACACACACACACACACACACACACACACATTTATATATATATATATATATATATATATATACATAAAACAAAAAAAATATATGTTTGTATTTCAACATAATGGCGATTTAACATTTCAAAATATAAAAAAAAAAAATTAAATATTTAAATATCAGCTAAAATGATTTTGAAGGATCATGTGACATTGAAGACAGCTTTTTAACGCAGGAATACACTATATTTTAACATATATTCACATAGAAAACAGCTATTTGAAATTGTAGTAATATTTCACAATTTTATAGTTTTTACTGTATTTTTTTTAACAAATAAATGCAGCTTTGGTGAGTAGAGGACACTTTTTTCAAAGAAAAAAAGTTGGCTAAGCACTGTGTTTGTAGATTTGTCCAGCAGCCAGACTAGTAGGTAGAGGTTTTTCCTCAGAGATTATATACTGTCGCACCATTTTCACCAGAAAAAGAAAAAGTATTGATCAAATATAAGTGGTCCTGAGTTGCTTGTCAGCTCTGTTTCTATTCTGGTCCCAGCAGTAGAAGTGGTAGAAAGTCCACTTGGAAGCATTTCAATGCTATTACTATAGAAACCAACATAAGTGTCCTGTGGCATGTTTACTTTATATATTTAGTTGGATGAATATTTCCATTGCAAAATTAGTCCCAAAGATCAGCTTTGAAAAACACAAGGGATTTGTCTGTCCTCCCTGCAGGCTGACTCACTGTTTCTGTCATCAGCTGAAATGATGTGTGTCATCCTGAAACTCACTAATAGATTTGAAGCTGTGGGAGCTGGGTGCATGTGGTGCTCTGATGTTCAAATTTAAAGACAAAAGACAACCTTTTGTGACAGTCAGTGGGTCATGACGTCTAGAACCGGCCGAAGAAGCTGCTCATGACCAGGTCCTGAAATTCAGAGATTTCTGAAAGAGACAAAAGTGTTGCAAAATGAGCTGTAGCCAATATTGTGTAAAAGCCTCTGTTGAAATGACTGCACTGAGCTCAATTTCCAGGTAACAAATTTAGATTATAAAAACGTTGAGGGAACATTATTTTGAAATATTTCTAAAACATTAAAATGTCCAGTTTTCTTTTCGTGATTATAATGTTATTTAAAAGTTACAGAAAGGGTTCTTACAGTGTTCTACTAACTTTATTTTCATGAAATAAACAATGTTATTTGAACATTTATGAGATATCAAATGTCCAGTTTTCTTCTTAGAATGTTAATATTTCTATAGAATGTTAAATATTACATTTATATTCTTAGAATTATTTAAAGGTAAAATGTTTCTTAGAATGTTCATCAGGTAAGGGATAATGTACATCCAGCTGGTTGTTATCGCAGAATAAAGCCAGACAGGCTTATCAGCAGTTTGACGGGAAGAGGAGGGCTTTTGTATAAGACTGAAGGGCTTTACTTTGCAACAACAACCGGCTGGATGTACATTATCCCGCTTATTACACGGCTTCTTGCCACAAAAGTAAATAATTAGACATAAAACATTGATCTGAGGTGAAATATTTCAACGCAAAGCTTCAGTGAAGAAAGCTGTTGCTAGGAAGCGGCAAGATAAAACTAGACGGACATTTAAGGGAGACGGTGCAGTCATAGCACTTATTACACAACATTTCACCACAGAAAATATTTATGGCGATAAAAGGTATTGATTTAAGATGGAAAGGTTTCAAAATCTTACCAGTTTGTTAGTTATCTTACAACCCATTGCAGCGTACAAAACAATCGTTCCAAAAAGACAGTAGCTGCGTATGAAATGAGAGAGTGAGTCCGCGATACCAGGATGACATAATTAATTAAATAATTGAGATTTAATATTTTATTAGCCAGCCACAAAGTTACCACAAAGAAAAAAATGTTCCCACTTGTATAGTTTGTAATGGGTAAATGAACAGTTTGGGAGAATTTGATGTTTCCCCATTTAAAGACATAGGAGATGCCTGAGAGGCATTTCAAAGATTGGAACGACTTGCCTTAAAAAGACTTTTGCTGCATCCCAATTCGCATACTATCCATCCTAAATAGTATTCGAAAATAGAATTAGTATAGGTTTAAAAAAGTATTTCAAAGATTCCTGGATGGTCTACTGCTTCCGGTTAGAATTTGAAGGGCAGATCGATAAACACTCTAATGGCTAAATATTATTACAATTAAAAATAAATGTGTCAGATGTGAATATACTGTAAAAGAACTACAAACACGTATAAAAAGTGTTAAAAAACTACAAACATGGCGGATATGCGTGACCGACCGACAGGTAGAGAAAGGGGTTCGAGTGATAAATATTCAGTGTCTAACCTGATGAAAATATATTTATTTAATGTTATCTGCATTATATTTCATCTACAGCAATATTGTGAACTTTTATAATGATACGTTTGGTCATTACCTTTTAAATGCATTATTACGCAAACACATGAAAGACTTGCATGAAAGATCAACGTGCCTCTTCATTTCCAATACGATAGGAAATCAAATTATACGAAATGTGGATGATGTTAACGGTTTGACAAGATGATCGACAGGGCAGTTTAAACAGTGACAAGATATACGTAACTAAGCAACAGAGCATCCGTTATAGACGCAGCTATGACGAAGTAGTATGTCCCAAAGCTTGCCTACTATTCTGCTACATACTCAAAAGTATGTACTTTTTGTTCACAAAAAGAGTGCATACTTTTAGGGCATAGTATAAGCAGGCGAATTGGGACGCAGCATTTGAATGGGGAAAAATGCAACGCTCATTATGGCCGCGAAGCCCCGCCTTCTTCATGAAAGAGTCAATCGTTGATTAGTAAAGTCAGCGCATCACTGCAGCTGCTGTTAAAAAGTCCCGGTTGCTACACTACTGAATGAGGCAGTTCTTGTCAGATTTCTTTGGTGATTTTAAATATAAAATTCAATCATAAACTTGGTGAACAGTTTTGGAGAATTTAATGTTTCCCCATTAAAAGAGATAGGAGCTGCACTTGCTTGCCTGAGAGGTATTTCAAAGATGGCCGCCGAGTGCAATGACTTCCCTTAAAGAGACTTTGATTATTAGTTTTTACCCGTTGTTATCTGAGAATATCAAACTTTGGAATGTGGTGACTGACCAATCAGAAGCCGTGTAATAAGTAAACAACTACATCATAAGGATGTTCTGAGAATGTTGATCTAAGAAAGTTTTATGAGAACACACACCAAACATTAATAAAGTTGTAAGAACATTGCATTTAACATTATATGGCCATTCTACAGAACTGGTGCAAACTGCTGTCCCACACGTATTCAAATCTTAGATTTTTACTAAGGTCTTTCTATTATCTGTTGAAACCCACAGTAATATTTAAAATATCAGTAAGTTTAATATATATAAAATCATCATGTATTGGATATTTTCAATTGGGAGGTGGCTGTCCCGAACCTTAACCCCTAAATTTCAACTTATGAAAATTATATTGAAATAATATGTGACCCCTGGACCACAAAACCAGTCATAAGTCGCTGGGGTATATTTGTAGCAATAGCCAAAAATACATTGTATGGGTCAAAATTATTGATTTTTCTTTTATGCCAAAAATCATTAGGATATTAAGTAAGTATCATGTTCCATGAAGATATTTTACAAATTTCCCACCGTAAATATATCAAAACTTAATTTTTGAAAAATAAAATGCATTGCTAAGAACTTTATTTGGACAACTTTAAAGGCAATTTTCTCAATATTTTTATTTTTGTACACCCTCAGATTTCAATAGTTGTATTGTCCTATCACAACAAACCACACATCAATGAAAAGCTTATTTTTTTCAGCTTTCATATGATGCATAAATCTCAAATTAAAAAAACTGACCCTTATGACTGGTTTTGTGGTCCAGGGTCACATATTTGTATTTTTTTCCCATTGTTGTTTGTTTTTGCAGTCATGACCGAAACATGGGATGTTTTGTCAAAAATAAAGTATACTGAATTATCAACTAAGATGTTAGGATAGTTTTTGGTTCAATGTATATTCAAACTAATGAATCCTTAAGTATAAAATCAGTATAATCAACTTTTTGTCTTTTACAAAGAAAAACTGAATTCAAAATACAACAAATGTCATAAATTACACTTGAAATATTGCTAAAAATGTAATTGTTATTGATTTACCTCTGAAAAAATGTATAAAATAGCAAAAAAAAAAAAATGTATACATATATATATATATATATATATATATATATATTTACAATGTAGATGTAAATAAAATCTTAGGTCAATATAATTACTAGAAATGTGTGCCTTGGATATATTATACAGTTTGCATACAATTTTTTTTAGAAAAAGACATTTTTTTTTTTCCCCAAGAATTTTCCAACTAATTCTGTAAAATGTAACTTAGTGAAAGTTATGAGAATGTTCCCTGCTGACTGGGATGTGCTTCTGTCGTCCACACTTATGGATGCTATGGTGTGATGATATAGATCATCCATAGTTATTAATGCAAATGCATGCGAAACGCATTCAAATCAGCAAAGTGAGGCCAAAACGGCAAGCTATGAGAGGATGCATACGGCTGCCTCTTGAGATGCGTACAGAACATCCAAAGCCTAATTGACTCTAGGCACCCCAACACCACGTCACCCTCTTTTTTTGGCTGCTGGACTAAAAGCCTGGAGATAAAGTCCAGAAATAGAGGAGAGAGAGAGAGAGAGAATGAGTGAGTCATCCATATCAGCTGCACTCGTCCCTGGGTGAATGTTAGCCTTAATGCCTTCATAGTGCACACACACGTGTAGCCACAAAACACACACACACACACACACACACACACACACACACACACACACACACACACACACACACACAAACATTTACTTAATGATATGAGTATGCATACAAAAACACCTGGTTAATAACACAACTGAACCTCACTGTATGAAATCATGAGTGAAAATGCATTAATTACTGTTTAACTATTTAAAAAATCTATGATATTAATATATACACTACTGGTCAAAGACTCACTAAGGCTGCAATTATTTGATTAAAAATATAGTAAAAACAGTACAATTTTGAAATATTATTACAATTTAAAATAACTTTTTCTATGTGAATATATGTTAAAATGTAATTTATTCCTGTGACCAAAGCTGAATTTTCAGCATCATTACTCCAGTCTTCAGCATCACATGATCCTTCTGAAATCTCACTAATATGCTGATTTGTTGCTCAAGAAACATTTCTGATTATTGTTCCAACTGTGATACATTACCATTCCAAAGTTTGGGATAAGTATAATTTTTTTTTTTTAAAGAAACTGATACTTTTATTTATCAAGGATACATTAAACTGATTAAAAGTGACAGTAGACATTTATAATGCAACATTTTCAAAAAAACAAAAAACGCTTTTCTTATTCATCAAAGAAACTGTTTTCATCATTGATAATAATAATAAATGTTTCTTGAGCAGTAAATCAGCATATTAGAATGATTTCTGAAGGATCATGTGACACTAAAGACTGGCGTAATGATGCTAAAATTTCAGCTCTGATCACAGGAATAAATGACATTTTAACATACATTCACAGAGAACATAGATATTTTAAATTGTAATAATATTTCAGTTTTTACTGTATTTTTTATCAAATAAATGCAGCTTTGGTGAGCGGAAGAGACTTATTTCAAAAACATTTAAAAAAAAAATCACAATCAATTACAAACTTTTGACTTGTCGTGAATACAGTGCTGAGAAAAAAGTTGTTGCCTCATCCTGTTTTTTTTTATTTTTTGCATATTTGTCACACTTAAACAATTTAGATCATCAAACTAATTTTAATATTACACAAAGATAATGCAAGTAAATACAAAATGCATTTTATAAATGATGATTTCATTTATTACGGGAAAAAACCTGGCCCTATGTGAAAAATTAATTGTAAAAAAACATCATGAAAAAACTGTGATTAACCACATTATTTTAGAAAGCTGAGTTAAATTGCACTGGCCACACACACCGCCATACCCCAAGGTAAAGAAATACAAGAACAGATGAGAAACAAAGTTATTGACATGTATCAGTCTGGAAAGCCATTACATTACAAAGCCATTTCTACAGCTTTGGGACTCCAGCGAACCATGGTGAGAGCCATTATGCACAAATGGAGAAAACTTGGAACAGCGGTGAACCTTCCCAGGAGTACCTATCAAAATTACTCCAAAAGTGCAATGATGAATCATCCAGGAGGCCATAAAAATACTCAGAACAACATTTGAAGTACTGCAGGCCTCACTTGCTTCAATTAATACTGTTCATGATTCAACAATAAGAAAGAGACCGGGCAAAAATGGCATCCATGGGCAGTGTTGGTAACGCATTACAAGTAACGCAAGTTACGTAATAATATTACTTTTTTCAAGTAACTAGTAAATTAGCGCATTATTTTTTCATTTCCAAGAAAGTAACGCCAGTTCCCTTATCAGTCGGTCTCTCCGAGTCACGTCGGAGATCTCGCTTAGAGAGTCCAATCTACTTCGAGTGTAAACTAAACGAGCCAATGCACATTGGCATGCGCTGATTGCGCTCAGCTGCAGCTGATCACAGCGTGAGTACAAATGGGCAGCTGGTGCAGCGCATAGTCAGCTTTTCGCTTCGGAGCCGATCAGTTCGAGTCTGCAAGCAAGATAACAAACTTCAAACGAGTCACGCTCTACAGACAGCTCGTGTGTGTTGGCGGCACGGCGCTTCAGCGGCGGTGGTCTCCTTGTCGAGTGGATTTAGCACACATTAGGCTGCACTACCCCCTTTTGTGTTGCTTCGGCCATCTTCCCTGTGCGCCTCAGCACCTAAAGAGCAGTTTCTAAAAGAGCATTCACGGGTGGCTCGCCTTTTTAAAGGCGGCGTTGCATCTGTACCAATTCGACGTTATGTCGTTAGGATGACGACATGGGGTCGGGGTATAGATGCATTTCCACCTGTGCGTTTCTGGATGCGGTCGTTACCTGGCGCTAGGTGATGGTCACAATTGCTGCCTCACATGTCTGGGCATTAGCATGCTGAGACAGCTTTTGTGGATGAGTCATGCTCTCATTGTGGAGTATGACCATCACGGAGTTGCAGACTGCCAGTTCCTCTGCTCAGATCTACAGATTCCCCCTGGCAATGCTGGGTGGACTCTACCTCTGGCGGAGAGCTGACTGGTCTTACAGTGGCTGTGAGGAATTCAGGGGGTTCCTCCTTTCACCGGCACTTCATAGCCTATGGAGCAGCCAAATGGACAAGCTGGACCTCCCCATGGGGTACCACTCGTATCCTTTGGGGCTCCCCCTGACGACCAGATGTCGGTTGCTGCATCGGAGGGTGAGCCAGACCTCTCTGGGGAGGATGACCCGAGCACACTGTCACCCACCGGACAGACAGTAGTGCCGGATGCGGACTCAGAGATGATGGCTATGCTTGCCTGGTCCGCCGAGAGGGTAGGGCTTGAATGGAAACTTCCATCACGTCCCATATCCTGTCGGTTGGATGATTGGTATCTCGGGGTGGCTTGCTCTGGTTCTCAGAGCCCCACCCCAGTGCCTTTCTTCCCAGAAGTGCATGATGAGCTTGCTGGGACATGGATGGCACCTTTTTACTGCCAGAAACCGCTCCAGTGGCACATCCCCCCTCACCACCCTTGAAGACGGACACGGCTGTCCCGTCGGTGGAGTGTGCGCGCCGCTTCCACCTGGCGGGGCAATCCGTTGCTCCCTTCCCCAGCCCATGGGCATCTGTCGGCTCTGACCGGCAGTGCCTATGTGGCCAGTGGGAAGCTGGCTCCGTCTTACGCGCTATGGCGTCGTTACAGCTCCATCAGGCCAAGGCACTGAAGGACCTGTACGAGGGTGGTTACAATCCAGAAGTTCTCAGTGAACTCTGCACCGCCTCGGGCCTCGCGCCACGTGCGACGAAGGTGACCGCGTGGTCTCTGGGTTGTGCGATGTCCACTATGGTGGTCCAGGAACTCTGGCTGTGTCTGGTCGACATGAGGGGTACCGACAAATGCGGTCCACAAACCCCCTTGTGTCCCAGACTGGCCTCTTCGGCGACGCAGTGGAGAACTTCGCCCAGCAGTTCTCTGCCGCACAGAAGCACTGAGGCCGTCAAACACATCCTGCCCCGGCATGCAGCTGCTGCCTTCACCCAGCCGCCGATGGCAGTGCCTCAGCCTGCTTGTCGCCGAGGGCGCCCCCTGCAACCACCCTCGTTCCCCCGCCGCATCCGCAGCAGCCATCAGTCATGTGGCACAGTGGAACTGGACGCAGGTAGGCCGCCCCACCCGTCCCGGCCCCCGTCAAACATGGCGGCAAGCGGAACAGCACGAGGCCCTGGGATGGGCGACCCAGAGAGGGATGGAACTGCTCTTCAGGAGAGGGTGAATGCACCTCTCCCTCCCCCGGAGGAGGGCCGGGTGGAGAATCTTTCAAAAAAAAAAAAAAGGAAAAATCTCGACAATAGAGCGGCTTCCTCCATCTCTGGGTCGGGCAGTGTTGGACGGACCATCTCCGGACTTCACTCACCCTCCCCTCTCGCCAGTGAGCAGCAGTGGATGGTCAGAGAGCGCTGCAAAATGTGCTACCCCCATCCAGTCTGCCAGAACGCAGGTAAGAGTCTCTTGCACACAGCACACAGACACTCAGACCCCGCTTCGGACCGGCACCGAGACGCCCGAGCAGGGTCCCTGCGTTCCATCTTGCTGCACCACCGTGGGTATGTCGATGGTTCCGTTGGTGCCACTCGTATGTTACCTGAAAGCCTGGTCAGGTCTTCCTGGTTCATCGTGCTGGCTCCTTCGGGCCATTAGACTCGGCTATGCGATTCAGTTCGCCCGGCCCCTCCCAAGTTCAGCGGCATCCGCTTCACCTCAGTGAGGGCTGCGGACGCTCCTGTTCTGCAGACAGAGATCGCTACCTTGCTGGCGTAGGATGCGATAGAGCCGGTCCCTCCAGCCGATATGAAGTCGGGGTTCTATAGCCCCTACTTCATAGTACTCAAGAAAAGAGGTGGGTTACGATCAATCTTGGATCTGCGTGTCCTGAACCGAGCACTTCACAGGCTCCCGTTCAGGATGCAAACGCAGAAACGCATCTCCAGGTGTGTCCGTCCCCAAGATTGGTTTGCAGCGATCGACCTGAAGGATGCATACTTTCATGTTTCGATTCTTCCGCGCCACAGACCATTCTGCGGGTCGCGTTTGAAGGCTGAGCATGTCAGTACAAAGTCCTTCCCTTCGGGCTGTCCCTGTCCCACCGTGTCTTCACGAAAGTCACGGAGGCGGCCCTGGTTCCCCTCAGAGACCAGGGCGTTCGCATCCTCAATTATCTCGACGACTGTCTTATACTGGCACAGTCTCAAGACCAGTTGTGCGAGCACAGGGACACGGTGTTAGCACACCTCAAGCCCGATGGGACTTCGGGTCAACTGGGAAAAGAGCAAATTCTTGCCAACGCAGAGGATCTCTTTTCTCAGGATGAAACTGGATTCGGTCGAACAAACGGCACACCTCACGCAGGAATGTGCCCAGTCAATGCTGAACTGCTTGAATACGTTCAAGAGCAGGACAGCGGTCCCATTGAAACAATTTCAGAGGCTCCTGGGGCATATGGCAGCAGCAGCGGTCACCCCGCTAGCACTGCTCCATATGAGACCGCTTCAACATTGGCTCCTCGGCCGAGTCCCGAGGAGGGCGTGGCAGCACGGCACTCACCGGGTCAAAGGAACACCAGCCTGCCGCCAAACCTTCACCCGTGGTCAGACCTCGCCTTTCTTTGTGCCGGAGTGCCCCTAGAGCAGGTCTCCAGGCATGCTGTGGTACACACAGATGCCTCCACCACCGGCTGGGGGGCGCCACGTACGACGGGCAGAATGTGTCAGGGGTTTGGACGGGCCCTCAACTACACTGCCTAGAGTTGCTTGCAGTACGCCTTGCCTTGCTTCGTTTCAAAGGGCGCTTGCGAGGCAAGCACGTGCTAGTCCGCACGGACAATGCTGCGACCGTTGCGTACATCAACCAACAAGGTGGTCTGCGCTCCTGTCGCATGTCGCAACTCTCCCGTCTCCTCCTCCTCTGGAGTCAGAAGCATCTGAGGTCGCTTCAGGTTTCACATTCCGGGCTTGCTCAACCGTACGGCCGACAAGCTGTCACGAGTTGCTCTTCCCAGAGAATGGCGACTCCATCCCCAGACAGTTCAGCTGATTTGGAGACGTTTAGGGGAGGCTCAGGTAGACCTGTTAGCTTCACCCAAGACGTCCCACTGCCAGTTGTTTTACTCTCTGACCGAAAGAACTCTCGGCTCGGACGCACTGGCACTCAGCTGGCTGCGGGGCCTACGCAAATATGCGTTCCACCCCAGTGAGCCTTTTTGCACAGACACTGTGCAAGATCAGGGAGGATGAGGAGCAGGTCCTGCTAGTAGCACCATACTGGCCCAACAGGACCTGGTTCCCAGAACTTATGCTCCTCATCACAGCCCCTCCCTGGCATATTCCTCTGAGGAAGGATCTACCTTTGGCACCCGCGACCAGACCTCTGGAAATTGTACGTCTGGTCCCTGGATGGGACGCGGAGGTTCTAGGTGATCTACCCCAAGGGGTGGTAGACACCATCACTTCGGCGAGAGCTGAATCCATGAGACATGCTTACGCCTTGAAGTGGAACCTGTTCGTCGATTGGTGTTCCTCTCACGAAGAGGACCCCCGGAGATGCCCGATCAGAGTCGTGCTATCCTTCTTGCAGCAAGGGCTGGAGCGAAGGCTGTCTCCCTCCACCCTCAGAGTCTACGTGGCTGCTATCGCTGCACACCATGACCCCTTAGATGGCAAGTCAGTGGGCAAGCATGACCTGGTCATCAGGTTCCTCAGGGGGGCGAGAAGGTTAAATCCTCCCAGGCCCCCCTCCATACCCTCTTAGGACCTGTCCCTGGTGCTTACAGCGCTACAACAGGCCCCATTCGAGCCTTTGCAGGCAGTCGAGCTGAAATTCCTTTCAATGAAAGCCCTGCTCCTGCTAGCATTGGCCTCCGTCAAGAGGGTAGGGGACCTGCAAGCATTTTCGGTCGACGAATCGTGCCTAGAGTTCAGGCCGGCAGATTCCCAGGTAATCCTGAGGCCCCGGCCTGGCTATGTGCCCAAGGTTCCCACTACTCCCTTCAGGGACAAGGTGGTGAGCCTGCAAGCGCTGCCCCTGGAGGAGGCAGACCCAGCCCTAGCTTTGCTTTGTCCCGTCCGAGCCTTAAGATGCTACGTTGACCGGACACAAAGCTTCAGGACCTCAGACCAGCTCTTTGTCTGTCACGGAGGCCGGCAGAAGGGGAATGCCGTCTCCAAGCAGAGGATGGCCCACTGGATAGTGGATGCCGTCACCCTGGCTTATCAGGCATACGGTGTGCCCTGCCCGCTCAAGGTATGAGCTCACTCAACTAGAAGTGTTGCATCGTCCTGGGCGTTAGCACGTGGCGCCTTGCTGACAGACATTTGTAGAGCTGCGGGCTGGGCGACCCCTAACACGTTCACTAGATTCTATAGCCTTCGTGTAGAGCCAGTATCCTCCTGTGTTCTCACCTCAAACCGGTAAAAGCACTGAGTGGACCTGGCTCGGGTCGGCTTGCTAAAACCACTCCAGAGTGTCTAAATAGTAGACCCTGTTGAGCTCCTCCGTCCCCTCGGTGCCAACATGGCGGAGCGTTCGGCGCCAGGCCCTCACTCGATTGAATCCTTGAGAACCGGGTCAGGGCTAGGGCCCATATGAAAGACCTAAAATGGATCCCATGTGTGTATTTTCCACGGTACAGCCTTCGAGCCCGTGTTCCCCGGCAAGAAATTGCCTCTAGAGGATGCAAATCACCTCAATATTCCATATGTTCCTGAAAAATGAGACGTATGTGTAAATGCTTCCAACCCCTATGAGGGATGAGGCTCCGCATGTCCCAGTGCTCCAGCCTCACTGCAAGAGGGTAGTGCTAAGGTATACAGTGACTGGTATTCTTGTTGCGAGCCCCCGCTTAAACCATAAAGGGGGCGTAGAGGCTCGCTCAGGACACTGGAGGAGGACAGCAGCCATGGCGCTTTCCATAGGGATCCCAATCCGTCGGTCTCCGACGTGACTCGGAGAGACCGACTGATAAGGGAACATCTCGGTTACGTATGTAACCCTCGTTCCCTGAAGGAGGGAACGGAGACGTCACGTCCCGTCGCCATGGCTGCTGTACCGCCGCTGTACTGCCGGGCCCCGCTCGGCTCCTCAGCGAAAACCTGACTATGCGCTGCACCAGCTGCCCATTTGTACTCACGCTGTGATCAGCTGCAGCTGAGCGCAATCAGCACATGCCAATGTGCATTGGCTCGTTTAGTTTACACTCAAAGTAGATTGGACTCTCTAAGCGAGATCCCAATCCATCGGTCTCCGACGTGACGTCTCCGTTCCCTCCTTCAGGGAACGAGGGTTACATACGTAACCGAGACGTTACTTTTTGTTTTCTTTATGTATTTAATCCCATTTTATTAGCCAATGTCATTGCTGCTGACCTTTGTTGAACCAATTCAACCATACACTGCAAAAATACTTTTCTCACTTAGATTTTTTGTCTTGTTTCCAGCCAAAATATTTAAATAATAAAATCAAGAAGGATTTTCTAGACAAGCAAAAATGTTTTTTTTCTGAAAACATGTCAAAATTAAGTGTTTTTTTGCTTGAAACAAGCAAAATAATCTCCTAAAGGGGTAAGCAAAATAATCTTGTTTTCAGTTTGAAATAAGCTTTTTTGCTTACCCCATTGGGAAGAAGATTTTTTTTTAAAGAATTTTAAGAATTTTTAGATATTTTGGCTAGAAACAAGACAAAAAATCTAAGTAAGAAAAGCATTTCTTGCAGTGTAATAAGCAAAACTTACTTTAGATTAATTAACATTTGTGTTTTTTTTTCTCACTTCTGAAGAGTGTTGAACTTTCTTTTTCTACTAAACAGACATGAATTAATTTTTTTTTTTTAGCCTTAGCCTTATTCACTTAATTTCATTTTGGTGTGAAAGGGCTTTTACATTTCCTAAGAATCAAACTTTTTTATACTAAAAACAAACAAGCAAGCCCTGTCCAGATTTGAAAGTAAGGCAAAAGTAACGCAGACGTAATGTAACGCATTACTTTCCGTAAAAAGTAACTAAGCAACATAATTAGTTACTTTTTTAGGGAGTAACGCAATATTGTAATGCATTACATTTAAAAGTAACTTTCCCCAACACTGTCCATGGGAGAGTTCCAAGGCAAAAGCCATTGCCGTCTAAAAAAAACAACAACAACACAAAGGCTCATCTCACACTTGCCAAAAAATATCTTGATTATCCCTAAGACTTTTGGGCAAATATTCTGTAGACTGATGTGAGCAACACTTCCCAACTTGTCACATACTGACGCTTGGTCAGGACCTCTTTTGACGCTCAGGGTACCCCTTTAGCGTCATTTTTCGACAAGCAGGGTCCTCCATTGTTTGTTTGAAATAATTTTATATAATGTATACTTTCATTGGAGCACCTAACCCCACCCCAACCCTAAACCTACCCACTTCTGAACAATATAAAACACGTAACAGGCAAATATAAGTACAGTCACAGGTATTTATTGCAAAAACTGACTATAAACAAGCAGTATAAATGCATTACAAACAAGTCCTGTTGCATCCCGAGTCTTATGCAGCCACACGCCATTCTAATATGCTGATTAGTTGCTCAAGAAACATTTCTGATTATTGTTACAACTGTGATACATTACCATTCCAAAGTTCGGGATAAGTATCATTTTTTTAAAGAAACTGATGCTTTTATTCATCAAGGATACATTAAACTGATTAAAAGTGACAGTAGACATTCATAATGTAACATTTTCAAATAAACACTGTTCTTTTGAACTTTATATTAACCAAAGAAACTGTTTTCAACATTGATAATAATAATAAATATTTCTTGAGCAGTAAATCAGCATATTAGAATGATTTCTGAAGGATCGTGTGACACTAAAAACTGGAGTAATGATGCTGAAATTTCAGCTTTGATCACAGGAATAAATGACATTTTTACATGAGAGAAAATAGATATTTTAAAATGTAATAAAATTTAAGTTTTTACTGTATAACCCCACCCCAATCCTAAACCTACCCACTTCGGAACAATATAAAACACGTAACAGGCAAATATAAGTACAGTCACGGATATTTATTGCAAAAACCAACCATAAACAAGCAGTATAAACGCATTACTAACAAGTCCTGTTGCATCCCGAGTCTTCTGAAGCCATACGCTCTCTTTATGCGGAAAACAGAAGTTTTTAATAGCTGAAAACGATCCTGCTCTGTTAACACGCTCATCTCATTCAAAAAGATGCTCTCGAACATTAGCATGATGCAATCAGTCACAAGACACACAAGAACCAATTGCATTTCACAACCGAGGCTTGCTTCTTCTGGCGGCATTTTTGGAATTTGTGCACAGACAGACTGCAGGGCAGCACACAGGACGGCGGACGGACATTTTGTTTACAAATGGTTAGGTTTAGGGGCAGGGGTTGGGTTACATGTGTAAATAGTGTAATATAAATAAAACTGTTGTGACTGTTTGAACTGAAAAAAATAAAATAAAAATCACACCAAAAAAAAAAAATAATAAAATAAAATAAAAATAAAAATCACATCCCAACATATATGCAATAATAGCAATATTATTACCCAATACACTCACCGGCCACTTTATTAGGTACACCTGTCCAACTGCTTGTTAATGCAAATTTCTAATCAGCCAATCACATGGCAGCAACTCAATGCATTTAGGCATGTAGACATGGTCAAGACGATCTGCTGCAGTTCAAAGCGAGCATCAGAATGGGGAAGAAAGGTGATTTAAGTGACTTTGAACATGGCATGGTTGTTGGTGCCAGACGGGCTGGTCTGAGTATTTCAGAAACTGCTGATCTACTGGGATTTTCACGCACAACCATCTCTAGGGTTTACAGAGAATGGTCCGAAAAAGAGAAAATGTCCAGTGAGCGGCAGTTCTGTGGGCGCAAATGCCTTGTTGATGCCAGAGGTCAGAGGAGAATGGCCAGACTGGTTCGAGCTGATAGAAAGGCAACAGTAACTCAAATAACCACTCGTTACAACCGAGGTATGCAAAAGAGTATCTCAGAATGCACAACACGTTGATCCTTGAGGCGGATTGGCTACAGCAGCAGAAGACCACACCGGGTGCCACTCCTGTCAGCTAAGAACAGGAAACTGAGGCTACAATTCGCACAGGCTCACCAAAATTGGACAATAGAAGATTGGAAAAACGTTGCCTGGTCTGATGAGTCTCGATTTCCGTTGCGACATTCGGATGGTAGGGTCAGAATTTGGCGTCAACAACATGAAAGCATGGATCCATCCTGCCTTGTATCAACGGTTCAGGCTGGTGGTGGAGTACCAACTGAGCATCATGTCAACACCACAGACTACCTGAGTATTGTTGCTGACCATGTCCATCCCTTTATGACCACAGTGTACCCATCTTCTGATGGCTACTTCCAGCAGGATAACGCGCCATGTCATAAAGCGCGAATCATCTCAGACTGGTTTCTTGAACATGACAATGAGTTCACTGTACTCAAATGGCCTCCACAGTCACCAGATCTCAATCCAATAGAGCACCTTTGGGGCAAAAGGGGGTCCAACCCGGTACTAGTAAGGTGTACCTAATAAAGTGGCCGGTGAGTGTATATAATTTAAATAATGATGATACAATTCCCAGTGCCTTTCGCGTCAGCACATTGACGCAAAGGGTTTCTTATTTAAAGCACTGGAGGACCCTGCACGTCGAAAAAAGACGCTAAAGGCGTCAAGAAGTGACGGCAAATGGTCCTGACCAAGTGTCAATATGTGACGAGCTGGGAGTGAGAACGTGTTGATGAGACAAAAGTTGAACTTTTTGTAATGTGTGCATCCCGATACATATGGTGTAAAACCAACACAGTATTTAATAAAAACAACATCGTACCAACAGTCAAACATGGTGGTGGTAGTGTGATGGTCTGGGGCTGCTTTGCAGCTTCAGGACCTGGACGACTTGCCAAAAACCATGAATTTTGCACTATATTAAAAAATCCTGAAGGAGAATGTCAGGCCATCAGTTTGTGACCTCAAGCACACTTGGGTTACGCAGCAGGACAATGATCTGAAACACACCAGCAAGTCCACCTCTGAATGGCTCAAGAAAAACGAAAAAAAGAAAAAAAATGAGGGTTTTGGAGTGGCTAAGTTAAAGTCTGGACTTATTTCTGATTGAGAAATTTCTATGGCATGACCTTAAACAGTCTATCCATGCTTGAAAACCCTCCAATGTTGCTGGATTAAAACAATTCTGCAAAGAAGAATGGGCCAAAATTCCTCCACAGCGATGTGAAAGATTGCCAGTTATCACAAACGCTTGATTGCAGTTGTTGCTGCCAAGTGTGGCACAAAAAGTTATTTGGTTTATTTGGCAATTACTTTTTCCCACATAGGGCCAGGCAGGTTTGAACAACTTTTCCCTTAATAAATGAAGTCATTTACTTAGGTTATCTTTGTGTAACATTAAAATCAGTGTACTTTTAAAAGTAATGCATTACAATATTGCGTTACTCCAAAAAAAAAGTAACTTATTACTTATTTACTTTTACGCTATTTTTTAAATCTGGGCAGGGCTTGCTTGTTTGTTTTTAACATAGAAAGTTAGATTTTTAGCAAATGTAAAAGCGCTTTCACACCAAAACGTTAAATGAATAAGCCTAATGCTGAAGGTGAAGTAAATTCATGTCTATACAGTAGCACTGTAAAAAAAGGTTCAACACTCCTCAGCAATTAGAAAAAGTTAAGCACAAATGTTAGTTAATTTGAAGTAAGTTTATCTTATTAGTATGGTTGAATTGGATCAACAAAGGTCAGCAGCAAAGACATTGGTTAATAAAATGGGATTAAATACATAAAGGAAACAAAAAGTAACTGGCAATATTTTCTTGTAAATTAAAAAGTAATGTTACTTTACTAGTTACTTGAAAAAAGTAATCCGATTACGTTATTTGTAATTCGTTACGCCCAAAAATTTGTTGATGATCTGAATAATTTAAGTGTGACAAACACTGTGTTGTGCTGGGGGTAATGCATTACAAGTAACGCAAGTTACGTTATAATATTACTTTTTCCAAGTAACGCATTACTTTTTAACTGACAAGAAAATATTCAAGTTACTCCCATTTATGAATTAAAAGCTCTTCTGTCCCCATGTTAAAAGAAATCGGGATTCAGTATTCCTCAAAATTAATAAAAACTGTGAAATTCAACTCAGAATATGATGCAAACTTGCAATAATTAAATATGTTTAATAATACAATTTTCCTTTGTGTATCTAATCCCATTTTATTAACCACTGTCTTTGCTGCCGACCTTCGATGATCCAATTCATCCATATTAATAAGCAAAAATGACTCAAGATCATCTAACATTTACATCTAACGCATTACTTTTCATAAAAAGTAGTAAAAGTAACGTAATTAGTTACGTTTTTAGGGAGTAACTCAATATTGCAATGCATTACTTTCAGTGTTGGGGAAAGTTACTTTTAAAAAGCATTATAATATTGTGTTACTCCTTTAAAAAGTAACTAATTATGTTACGTTACTTTTGCGTTACTTACTTTTTAAATCTGGGCAGGTCTTGTTTGTTTTTAAAATAAAAAGTTCAATTTTTAGCAAATATAAAAGCCCTTTCACACCAAAAAGTGAAATGAATAAGCCTAAATAGGCTGAAGGAAAAGTAAATTCACATCTGTACAGTAGAACTGTAGAAAAACAAAGTTAAGCAATGAGAAAAATGAAGCACAGATGTTAGTTAATCTAAAGTAAGTCTAACAGTAAACTGCAAAAAAAAAATGCTTTTCTTACTTAGATTTTTTGTCTCGTTTCCAGACAAAATATCTAACAATTCTTAAATCAAGAAAGATTTTCTAGACAAGAAACATTAACGTCTTGTTGAAACAAGCAAAACAAAAAATCCGGTCTTTTACTTGAAATAAGACTATTTTGCTTACCCCACTGGCAGATTATTTAGCTTGTTTCAACCAAAAAATCACTTAATTTTGACTTCTTTTTTTCTGGAAACAAGACAATATTTTTTACTTGTGTACAAAATCCTTCTTGATTTAAGAATTTTTAGATATTTTGGCTTGAAACAAGATATCTAAGTAAGAAAAGCATTTTTTTGCAGTGTGTGGTTGAATTGGATCAGGAGCAGCAGCAAAGTCATTGTTTAATAAAATGGGATAATATAAATATGGAGAAAAAAAAAAGGAAAAAAAAACTTTTTCACAGTATTGTGTATAATACTGCATTTATCCAAATCTATATTTATAGCATTTAATCCTCTTGCTGTAGCTCTTACTGTATGTTCTCTGCAGTCAGATGAACTCTGTGGAGAGATTGAACTGAACATCATCTTGCCTCAGTATACATAAGATGATCCTGATGAAAAGTACAGTACTGTTGGCGAAGAGCTGCTGGCTTTGTCTGGGCTAAAGTTCAGCAGTGACCTATCATGTGTGAACGGATGAGAGGACTTCAGGTCGTGACTCTCCAAACAATTCCTGCTCGCTCAATGTCACTTCACTGATGCAGTCTGTCATTTTTGTCTTCTAACCATTTTACCAACTAAGCCATTTGTAGGTTCATTTACTAAAAAAATCCAAAGATTTTATGTAAGTGGTGCATTTTTTTGTCACCCACCCTTCCCATACAGCAAAAAAAAAAAAAAAAAACTGTCCAAAATATACATGTTGTAAAAAGTGAAGAGAAGAAGTGTTCTGACACAAGTGTTTGGGACAGTGTTTGAGGCGTTTTTTCATTGCAGCTCCCAGCTTTGCCTTGCTTTGCTCGTGTCTCTCGGCTGCTGCTGCTGGGTAAGAGCTTGTTGTGAGCTCTGGTGTCGCTGCACATTTACAGCTGACTTGCATGCTATCTGTGTCTCAGCGAGGACTGAAGTCTGGATTGTACGCAATGTACTGAGGCACATTTTCCTGGCTGGGATTCAGCAGCAGTGGCCTATGCGACTGGGGCAGTATCTTACAGGCCAGATCTCTACCAATAACCTGCATAAACCAACAGATTAGCTGCAGAAATGACATCTGTTATCTCTAAAAAACAAGAAAACAGCTATTCTGCATTGAAATGACGTATTATTGTCAATGACCTTGCTGGATAAGACATTAAACTCAAAGTTAATTAGTATTTTAATTAGTATTTAACTCAAAATGCATAAAATTAAGCAAAACATTTGGCTTGAGTATATGTTTCAATTTCTTAAAGGATTAGTTCACTTTCAGAACAAACATTTACAGATAATGTACTCACCCCCTAGTCATCCAAGATGTTCACGTTTTTCTTTCTTCAGTCGTAAAGAAATTATGTTTCAGGATTTCTCTCCAAAATACAGTTTAAATCTAGCTTCAAAGGGCTCTAAACGATCTCAGACGATGAAGAAGGGTCTTTTCTAGCGAAACGATCGGTTATTTTCTAAACAAATTGACAATTTATATACTTTTTAACCTCAAATGCTCGTCTTGTCTTGTGTCTCTGATGCGTATGCGTAGTCTGTGTGACCCGGGTCAATACAGTTAGGGTGTGTCGAAAAACTCCCATATCGTTTTCTTCCCCAAATTCTAAATCGTCCTACAACGCTGTTTTACCTTTTTTTGTAAAGGCCGTTTGATCTTCTTTGTATGTTCACTAAACACTGGGTTGGTACTTCTGCAGCAATGTAGGACAACGTAGAATTTGGGGAAGAAAACGAGATGGGAGTTTTTCGACATACTCTTACTTTATTCAAGTCAAGTCAAGTTTATTTGTATAGCGCTTTTCAGGAAACAAATCGTTTCAAAGCAGCTTAACAGCAAATTAAAGTTTGTACAATAATGTTTGTTAAATTAAAGTTTCTACAATAATTAAGGTTTGTTAAATTAAAGTTTGTACAATTTGTATAATGTTAACATTAATGATTATATGTTGCAATCAAATCACTGTAGTAAAATTCAGTAGTGATGTATGGTGTTTCAGGGCTGATATCATCTAAAATCCTCCAAGGGGTTGGCATCGACATCTCTTCTTCGGTGTTCCTGATCAAATGAAGCGCATGTGTCCTGGAGATGTTGTCCGACAGCAGTTCTGCTCCGACTCTGCTGGGGTGCAGGCCATCAGCACGGAAAAGCCTAGAAAAGATTCCAATTATTAACAAAGAGCAGTTTCTGTTCTTTACACCATGTCAATAACCATTCATTTAGAGCAAAAAGTCTACTGAACCTTTCGTGCCCACGTCGATACGTGGGAAGCGGTCCTGACACGATGATCCTCGTCGCGGGCGCCGTGCCGCGAACCGTCTCGATGTCGTTCACCCCCGTGTGCAGGACGATCGCGCCAACGCTCTCGTCCTTCAGGATTGCGGGTATCTGCGCAGAAACATCGAGAACACGAGCACCAGGAAAACAATGAGTTTGCACATTACCTTTAGCTAAAGTAGCACGAACGTACCTGACGATGGAATCTCAGACGATCACAGCGTCGCGTTCCGTCTCGCGGAGGGGAGCGAAGCGGTTCCGGGTGGAGATCTCGAAGACCGGGGGCGGCGGAGGGGGAGAGGTCCTCGTCCGTGACCTGGCTCGCGTCTTCCGCTGCTGCTGCACCCAGGGTCCGTGGTTGTTTTAGTTTTAAAACACAACAAGGGGTATATTCACACGTTATAAGAAACGTAAATGATGGTGTAAAAATTAGATTTTTCGTGTGTAAATTAGACAATATTAAATTGACTCGACGGAGCCCAAACTCAAAGCATACGCCAGATCACACAGACTATGCATGCGCATCAGAGACACGAGACAAGACGAGCATTTGAGGTTAAAAAGTATATAAATTGTCAATATGTTTAGAAAATAACTGATCTTTTCCCTTCTTCATCATCATTTAGAGCCCTCTGAAGCTGGATTTAAACTGTATTTTGGAGAGAAATCCTGAAATGTTTTTCTTTATGACTGAAGAAAAAAAAGACATGAACATCTTGGATGACAAGGGGGTAGTACATTAATAAAAAATGGTTACTGTTTGATAAAAGTACAGAAGTTAAAAAAAAAAAAAAAATGGCAAAGAAATGGCAAGTAACACTGAAATTAACAAGACATTCAAGTTGGACTAAACAGCATTTTCTTCCAAAACAAACTCCATACAGTTGAGATAAAAAGTTAACATAAACCTTACAGAATCTGGAAAATGTTAATTATTTTATCAAAATAAGAGGGACCATACAAAATGATCGAGAAAAGTTATTGTTCATTTAGTACTGACCTAAATAAGATGTTTTACATAAAATACATTTACATATAGTCCACAAGAGAAAATAATAAATAATAAAATAATATACAATAAATAAAACAAGAAAAGTTTACATACACTTGATTCTTAATACTGTGTTGTTACCTGAATGATCCACAGCTGTGTTTATTTTTTGTTTAGTGATAGTTGTTCATGAGTCCCTTGTTTGTCCTGAACAGTTAAACTGCCTGCTCTTCTTCAGAAAAATCCTTCAGGTCCCACAAATTCTTTGGTTTTCCAGCATTTTTGTGTTTCTGAACCCTTTTCAACAATAACTGTATGAATTTGAGATCCATCTTTTCACACTGAGGACAACTGAGGGACTCATATGCAACTATTACAGAAGGTTCAAACACTCACTGATGCACCAGAAGGAAAAACGATGCATTAAGACTGGGGGGTGAAAACTTTTGAACAGAATGAAGATGTGTACATTTTTTCTTATTTTGCCTAAATATCATATTTTTTTCACTTAGTACTGCCCTTCAGAAGCTACGTAAGATACTTACATGTTTCCTAGAAGACAAATAAGTTAAATTTACCCTCATCTTCAAATTCTAAAAGTTTTCACCCATATGCTCCTAATGCATCGTGTTTCTTTCTGAAGCGTCAGTAAGTGTTGCATATGAGTCCCTCAGTTGTCCTCAGTGTGAAAAGATGGATCTCAAAATCATACAGTCGTTGTTGGAAAGGGTTCACACAAAAATACTGAAAAACCAAAGAATTTGTGGGACCTGAAGGATTTTTCTGAAGAACAGCGGGCAGTTTAACTGTTCAGGACAAACAAGGGACTCATGTACAACTATCACTAAACAAAAAAAACAAACAAGCAAAAAAAAAAAAAAAAACAGCTGTGGATCATTCAGGTAACAATGCAGTATTAAGAATCTAGTGTATGTAAACTTTTTAACTTTTGTCATTTTTATAAATTCAACTATTATTTTCTTGTGTGAACTATATGTAAATGTCTTTTATGTGAAACATCTTATTTAGGTCAGTACTAAAGAAAAAATAACATGCATTTTATATGATCCCTCATATTTTGGTAAAATAATTAACATTTTGCATATTCTGGAAGGTATATGTAAATTTTTAACTTCAACTGTTTATCTCACAATTCTAAGAAAAAAGTCAGAAATGCAAGATGTAAACCGATAACTGTGAGAAAAAACATCAGATAAAGTCATAATTACCTTTTTATTTATTATTCAGTGGCGAATGTTATGCAAGTGACTAACTTGAACTCTTTATTTCCATCCATCTTAGGCATCCTACTCGTTGTCTAGCCTTGTGCAAATTAAGTTAGAATTAATGCAATTAAAATGCCTGAGTCTGTCCAGAGCATATTTCTGAATGTCTAAGATGACTTTTACTTTATTGAGAAGGTCTTTTATTTTATATTCCCAACACAAGCACTTTTTTTTGTCGAAAGTTGTACTGCATAATAAGAATGACCCCTGTTGTTGAGTTATCAAATGCTTATTCTGCACATGGAGATGAAAACAGGTTTTATTGATCGTCCCCCTTTGAAATAAAATTTGGAGCTAACCCAGCGTTCCTGCACTGCTCTGTTATCTGCTCAGAGATCACAGCTCAGCAAATGAAACGCTGCCTCTGATCAGACAATCAGACGCTCAGAGGAGAGCTAGAGCTTTGCAGAAAGCCAGTGTTAGCATTGTCTCTGAACTACGATCAACAGACTGTGTCCTCAGTGGAGAGAAGAACATCCTACTCTCAAACGGCCCGCCCTTAAACACTACTGACAGCGAGGACATGCTCAGGGCTTTACGCATAGTCCCCAGCTAACAAAATATGTTCTGAAAACATTTTTCTAACGTTCCTGTTAAGTTATAAAACAGTTTACTTCTGAATGTTCTCTAAAATATATTTAAAAAAATGTCAAAAGGTTTGTGAACGTTCTATTTGTGAATGTTCTATTTGATCATTTTGCAAACACTATGGGAATGTTACTTTTGAATGTCCTTCGATCTATCGCTAACTAGTATTAGTATTAGTATTAGATGAGTGTTTCAGAAGAAAATGTTCCATGAATGATCTATAAATAATACCAGAGAACTCTGAATGAACATTCTATTAATGTTCCTGGAAGAATGTCTGTTTATAACTTTGTGAGAACTGTGTTAGGACATTTCCTGTTAGCTGGGTTGTCCAAGGTGTACTCCACAAGGTTATTCATAGAAAGTAATAACCATCACAAATTTGAAAAATCTTCCCATTTTTAACAGAAAATTAACAATGTCTTTCAACTGAAACAATATGATTACCAGTTAACAGGGAATGTTCTAAGAACCTTCACTAATGTTTTAGAAAAGTTCTCTCAAAGTTATAAACAAATGTTCTTTCAGTGGCGTTAATATAACGCTCATTTAAAGTTATCTGAGTTTTAAAAATGTTGTTAAAATGTTAGCACAAAAGTTTTTTAAATGTTACTGCTTGTTTCAAAATGTTTAGAGAACATTCAAACGTAACATTACCATGATGTATGCAACATGATAAAACTTAATGTTCCCTTGACATTTGCATAACCAGGAAAAAAAATGTTTTTATAACTTAATGAGAACATTTACAAAACGTCCTCAGAACATATTTTTGTTAACTAAGATTCCCACCAACACGGAATGTTCTGGCAAGGTTCTCTGAAAGTTATGAACAAATGTTTTTTCTAATAACGTTACCAGAACATTTAGTCAGCGTTATCTATAATTCTGTCATGACAAATGTCGGAGAGTTTAGCATGGTATTGTACATGCCAATGTTAATGAGTTTGGTCTTGATCAAACAGATCTATACCGAGATTTCTCACTGTCAATTCATCCAGAGACATGCAGTGAGCATGTAAGAAATACTGCTGCTGCACATATATGAAATAACCTCTACATATAACATACATGACATCACCCCATAGCAGACCTATACAGGTGGAGCTGGGGAAGGTGGAGGGTTAGAAATATCATTTTCTTACCTGAATAATCCACAGATGTGTGGTTTTTTTTTTAGTGATTTGTTTAGTGTTTGTTCTGAACAGTTAAACTGCAAGCTGTACTTTAGAAAAATCCTTCAGGTCTCCCATATTTTTGGTTTTCCAGCATTTTTGTGTATTCAAACTCTTTTCAACAATGACTGTATAATTTTGAGATCCATCTTTTCACACTGAGGACAACTGAGGGACTCATATGCAACTATTACAGAAGGTTCAAATGCTCCAGAAAAAAAAACATGCATTAAGAGGTGGGGGTAAAAACTCTGGATAAATGTAACTTACTTCTGGGGAAACATGTAAGTTACTTCTGTAGCTTCTGAAGGGCAGTACTAAAAGAACAAATATTTATAATTATAATCATTAATGTTAACATTATACAAATTGTACAAACTTTAATTATTGTACAAATTCTAATTTAACAAACGTTATTGTACAAACTTTAATTATTGTACAAACTTTTAATTTGCTGTTAAGCTGCTTTGAAACGATTTGTTTCGTGAAAAGCGCTATACAAATAAACTTGACTTGACTTGACTTGACTTATAATTGAAGGCAAAATAAGAAAAATTTACATATCTCCATTCAGTTCAAAAGTTTTCACACCCAGTCTCTTAGTGCACCGTGTTTCTTTCAAAAGCATCAGTGAGATTGAACCTTCTGTAATAGTTGCATATGAGTCTCTCAGTTCTCCTCAGTGTAAAAAGATGGATCTCAAAATCACACAGTCATTGTTGGAAGGGTTCAAATACACAAAAATGCTGAAAAACCAAAGAATTTGTGGGACATGAAGGATTTTTCTAAAGAACAGCAGGCAGTTTAACTGTTTAGGACAAACAAGGGACTCGTGATTCTTAATTTAAGAATTCTTACATATTTTATATACTAGAAACAAGACAAAAATACTAAGCAAGATAAGCCTTTTTTTGCAGTGAATATTTTGAGTAAAAATAAAGTTAATTGACCATTTAATAAATGTTTTAGTCATGTTTAAATAATGTTCTAATCACAACAGGAAAAATGGAATTGTAATGTTCTTTCAATATAAAAAAGTAACATTTAAATTATGTTATATTTCAGGAACTTTCAAAATTATTTTTATATAATATTATTTTATATAATTTATACTTTTTAAAATTCTATTCTATATTATATTATATTATTTTACATAAATTATATTCTATATTATATTATGTTATGACTTTCGGATTTTTTTAACCATAAATCTCACTAAACTTGCTTAATAAGTCAATAAGGTAAGAAATATACATTTTCATATTATTTTAAATAATTTTAATATATAAATTACATATGTACATTAAGTCTTGTTTTTAGTTAATTATTCTTAAATAAAGTATTATTATAGTATATGACATTTTAAAATATATTATATTTCATTATATTATATTATAATTAAGACTTCATCTTGAATAAAGTATTATATAATATATAATATTGTTATTTTTATATATAAATTATATTACATATATATATTAAGACTTGTTTTCAGTTAATTATTCTTAAAGTATTATATTATATTATATTATATTATATTATATTAAAAAGTAACATTTATATTATGTTATATTTCAGGAACTTTCACAATTCTTCTTGCAACATTTAAATACTGTTCTAATCACAACATGAAAACTGGACATTTTACATTCTTAGAATATTAAAAATGAATAAAAGTGTAACGTTTTTGTAACCAAATAACGTTGTAATCATGACAAAAAATGTTTCCACATTTAGAAACATTTTAAAACAATGTTCCCGCACCGTTTTTAACATAAATTCATTACCTGGGATACACCAGGTGTGATGTGGACTTCAAAGCATCTCTTGTAAGTCGTGTCTTCTCTCTCTGGATGCTTCTGGCAGACGTTTGCTTTCATTTCATGGACTCGAGGCTGTGAAAATGTACTTGGGAAATCAGTTCGTAACAGGCTTAGCTACACTGAAAATGAACAAATTACTCTGAAATGGCAAACAACGACGCGGCTAAATGAAAGCTTTCCATGAGCTGATGTTTCAATAGGTTGCGAGTGTCACGGGGGTTTAGCTAACCATAAAATGACTGATTCACAGAAATTGCATAACACACACATCACAGAATAAATAAGGTACAGCATATCATGCAAGTTGCTTATAAAACAATGAATCATTTAATTACCCTACACACATTTAAAAAAACAAGCCATCATCCCTAATTGCAGCGTATAATTAGGATGATTATTTTGTTAAATGGTACTTGGTTTTGGTCCAGGGTGTCAGTGCTGTCATCACTGTGTGTTAAAGCCTGAGCCAGAAGCTAATGCATGATCTCTCTTGCAAAACAGTGAAACATGTCCAGAACATGCTGAGGTAATGAAAATGACGGTATATCCGTGTATCAGCATGATCGCTCCAAATATAGCTTCAGCCAGCAGTGTCAGTGTTTCCAACTTTACATTCGACCAGAAATACCTGCTACAGAAGGTGAAGTAACCTGATCGATTTCTAGTAGAAATTCTAGTCGAAAAATCTGTGGCTGTTTATTACTTCATAAGTATTTAATGAATCAGTATTTTGGTCTAATATCAATGCATTTATTAGAGAAATTGTGTTGACATTTTTTTTTTTTAAATTCATGTTTTTCCCTCTGACATGTGAAATACAAGTACTGATGTTATTTCTGTGCATATCGCCATGATCTCTGTAAATTTAGATGTTATTTTGAATTACATGAGTAGGTAAAAAGAAATAGACAAAACATTATTTTATTCTATTATTTTACCTTGTATTTTAAGACTTATTTTCAGATAATTAACCTTGAATAAAGCTTTTTTTTTTTACCCAATTATTTTTTTCCATTTTCTTGTTTTAACCACAAATACCACCAAACTTGATTTAAGCTTAAAACAAGGAAAACAACAACACAGTTTATCAATGGAGTATGTTTGCAGATAATTAATCTTGAATAAAGTATTAAATTCTATTATTATTATTATATATATAACCAACCTTTAAATCAATTTTTTAATGAGAACCATACTTCTTATTAACTTTGATTTCAGCTTAAAACAAGAAAATGTCAATGGGGTAGGAAAAATAATTTTATGATGTTATTTTGATAAACTAAAATTATATTAGATATATAATATACAAATAAACTTCTTTTTATTTTTAATAAAGTATTGTATTATATTATATTATGAATTTCAGATTTCGTAACCATAAATCTCACTAAACTTGCTTTAATTTAAGCCTAAAACAGGAAAAAAGAGTAAATAAGGTAAGAAATATACATTTTCATATTATTTTAAATTATTTTAATATATAAATTCTATTACATATATACATTAAGACTTGTTTTCAGTTAATTATTCTTAAAGTATTATTATATTACATGACATTTTAAAACATTATATATTATATTATATTATATTATAATTAAGACTTGTTTTATCTTGTTTTATATTATGTTATATTATATTAGATTAGATTAGATTATGACTTTCAGATGTTTAATTTATTTAAGCCTAAAACAAGAAAAAAATGTCAATAAGGCTATTATATTTTTATTTTGTTATTTTAATTATATTACATATATACATTAAGACTTGTTTTCAGTTAATTATTCCTATATTATCTTAAGTATTATTATATTCAATGATATTTTTAAATATTATATTATAATTAAGACTTGTTTAGTCTTTCAGTTAATTATTCTTAAATAAAGTATCATTATATTATATTATGTTATATATTATATTTTTCAGATTTTTAAAGCATACATTTCACTAAACTTGCTTTAATTTAAGCCTAAAACAAGAAAAAAGTCTAAAAGGTTATTATATTTTTATTTTATTATTTTATTACCTAAATTATATTACAAATATACATTAAGACTTGTTTTCAGTTAATTATTCTTATATTATTTTAAGTATTATTATATTAAATGATAATTAAAAAAATATATTATAATTAAGACTTGTTTAATCTTTAAGTTAATAATTCAGTTAAGTATTATTATATTATATTATATTATATTTTTCAGATTTTAAAGCATAAATTTCACTAAACTTGCTTTAAGCCTAAAACAAAAAAAAAAAGGTACAAGGTAATAAAATAAATGTTCATATTATTTTGTTATTTTAATATATAAATTATGTTATATATATATATATATATATATATATACATACATATACATATATATATATATATATATATACATACATATACATATATATATATATATATATATATATACACACACACACACACACACACACACACATACACGTATGTATATATTATATTATATTATATTATATTATGGCTTTTAACCATAAATCTCACTAAACATGCTTTACTTTAAGCTTAAAACAAGAAAAAAAAAAGGTCAATGGGGTAATAAAAATACATTTTCATATTATTTTATGTTATTTTAACATGTAAATTATATTACATATCACTTAAGACTTGTTTTCAGATAGTTAATCTTGAATAAAGTATTACATTATATTATATTATATTATGACTTTCAGATTTATTTTTACCATTATTTTAATAAACTTGATTTGATTGAGTGCCAATGGGGTAAGAAAAATAAACAAAGTTTCATATTATTTTCTGTTATTTTAACATGTAAGACATTAGCCCCCAATTTTACAGATATGGCTTAAGCCTAGTCCTAGACTAAAATGTAAGTCTAAGCTGTTTCCTGCACTGACTGATCTTAAAATATATCGGTGCCTTTGTTTTGTCTCAAGATGCACACCAGTAATGTTTTTTGTTTCTAAGGCATGTTTATAAAAATTACTTCAATGTCTTAATTGAACTATAGTCTAATCCTGGCTTAGGTTAAGGCCTGTCTATGAAGATTCTTTTTTTAAACACCACTTTTGCTTTTTCTTCTTTTAACCATAAATCTCACTAAATTTGCTTTGATTTATAGCCTATTTAAAGTGAGAAAACAAAAACAGAAAATTGGGTTGGAAAAATAAAAGTATGTCACAAACAAGTCTTAAACAGTTTACCCAAAAAACATTTTAAGTACTCAGTGTTAAATCTTTTTTCTCCCTTCTTTTAAACTGTTCTTTTAATGCTTTTTTCTTTCTGCTTGTTGAAAAATGAATAAGATTACAGGTGCACAGAACAATCAGATGTCAAGTGAATCTGAATGAGCTGACTGATTGTGTAGGCTCAGGCCAAGCAGAGGTCATGTGCTTGTTCAGTTTCTGCATCCTATGTGTGAAGCAGAAAGCTGATTGCGTAATTGGAGAAACACGGGCAGTGGATTTTTGGAGCAGCTTGTGTGGCTCAAACCCTGATGAGTGAGTTACATAAGAGAGCAGAGGGATGAATTCAGGTCGAGGAGCGGCGAGAGCGTGAGACGGAGGCAGACCGAGCGTTTGAGATCTAACCAGACACTCTGAAGTGTCGCATACAGAGAGCTTTTGATAGTCCTGGTGAGGTAGGCTGGATTAACCCTAGACCTGGTCCCACCGGATTACGACGGTTCTGCTCCGGCACGCTCTATTCCTGAGTACAGCGAGCTCTGGGCCAAAAATAAAATGCAATAACTGGCTTCTCACATGCCGCAATGTTGTGTTTTGGTGACGTCAGCGTAACTCTTTGCTTAGAGATAATAGCTTTGCGAAGGCGGTCCAAAACGGGTGACGCAGCAGCGCCACCCAGCGGTCATTAAATCTGTGAGTGTTTGCATGCAAACATGGTGGTTGAGATTGTAAATATGAGCAAAGGTTGTTGCAGGAGTGTGTGTCTACATTAATGATGGACATAGCGAGAGGTTTCCACGTCAAAACATTATCACGGATACAAGACACAACGCATCACACTCGCATATCATTACATAACACACTGAGAATGTGAAATAAAAGGGTGAAATGTTATCTGTGTGCATATTTGTATAATATAATTAATAAATTAGATAAAATCTGATATATAATGATTTTTATTTAGTTATTTATTGACATATTATAATATTATGTATTAAAAATAAAAATAAGTTTTAATATAAATAATCATATATATATATATATATAATTATTATTATCATTATTATATTTGTTTTTTGTTTTTATTAAAATATTAATATATTATAATTATATACAAATATATATTATGTAATTACTAAACCTTAAAATGATTTAAACTGACAAATATATTTAAGACTTCTATAAATCCAGCTGATCCACTATCATGCATGTTAATTTGACAGATATCATGTTTCATTCTATCGCCTCTATGTAAAGTAAAGAATGAAATCCTTTACAGTGTGTATTCTAGTACACAGGCTGCATGTTAAAGGGAACATTTAGACTGTAATGAAACCACTGCCGAAACACAGTCTGTACGACACTGACATCTACTGATGAGATCAGAACATGACATAGACCAGCAAGCCTCATAATATTAATCTTGTAATAAAACAACCTGCTTGATGTACTAAAATCCCACAACAGTTTTTATTTATTTATTCAATTTAAATCTGTATTTAGCAATTTTGGCAAAAGGACAGGGAACAAATGTGACCCTGGACTACAAAACCAGTCATAAGGGTCATTTCTTGGAATAAATAAGATTTTCATTGATGTATGGTTTGGCTGAGATACAACCTATTTGAAAAACTGAAATCTGAGAGTGAAAAAAATCTAAAAATTGAGAAAATCACCTTTAAAGTTGTTCAAAAGAAGTTCTTGGCAATGCATTCTTTATCTTCTTAATCAAAAATTACGCTTTGATATATTTACAAAATATCTTCATGGAACATGATCTGTACTTAATATACTAATGATTTTTGGCATAAAAGAAAAATGTATCATTTTGACCCATACAATGTATGGTTGGGCTATTGCTACAAATATACCCGTGCAGCTTAAATGTGAATGAATAAAAAACTAAATTCCATTAAATAAATTTAAATTATGTTTTGTTAAGTTTTACAGAATATACATGTGCATCTCAATAAATTAGAATGTTGTGGAAAAGTTCATTTATTTTAGTAATTCAACTCAAATTGTGAAACTTGCGTGTTAAATAAATTCAGTGCACGCAGACAGAAGTAGTTTAAGTCTTTGGTTCTACTGATTGTGATGAATTTGGCTCACATTTAACAAAAACCCACCAATTCACTATCTCAACAAATTAGAATACTTCATAAGACCAATAAAAAAAAAATTGTTGGCCTTCTGGGAAGTATGTTCATTTACTGTATATGTACTCAATACTTGGTAGGGGCTCCTTTAGCTTTAATTACTGCCTCAATTCGACATGGCATGGAGATGATCAGTCTGTGGCACTGCTGAGGTGGTATGGAAGCCCAGGTCAGTCAAGCACACCAACACCATGGTCATTTAACCAACTTTTGGTGCTTTTGGCAGTGTGGGCAGGTTCTGGAAAATGAAATCAGCATCTTTAAAAACCTGGTCAGCAGAAAGAAGCATGAAGAGCTCTAAAATTCCTTGGCAAATGGGTGCAGTGACTTTGGTTGTCAAAAAAACACAGTGGACCAACACCAGCAGATGACATTACACCCCAAGTCATCACAGACTGTGGAAACTTAACACTGGACTTCAAGCTACATGGGCTATGAGCTTCTCCACCCTTCCTCCAGACTCTAGGACCTTCGTTTCCAAATGAAATACAAAACTTGCTTTCATATGAAAAGAGGACTTTGGACCACTGAGCAACAGTCCAGTTCTTCTTCTGTTGTGTCTGTGGTTCAGGAGTGGCTTAACAAGAGGAATACGACAACTGTAGCCAAATTCCTCCTGATGCCTTGACCCCAGCCTCAGTCCATTCCTTGTGAAGTTCACCCAAGTTCTTGAATCGATTTTGCTTGACAAGCCTCTCAAGGCTGCAGTTCTCTCGGTCGGTTGTGCATCTTTTTCTTCCACACTTCCACTCAACTTTCTGTTAACATGCTTGGATACAGCACTCTGTGAACAGCCAGCTTCTTTGGCAATGAATGTTTGTGGCTTACCCTCCTTGTGAAGGGTGTCAATGATTGTTTTCTGGACAACTGTCAGGTCAGCAGTCTTCCCCATGATTGTGTAGCCTAGTGAACCAAACTGAGAGATCATTTTGAAGGCTCAGGAAACCTTTGCAGGTGTTTTGAGTTGATTAGCTGATTGGCATGTCACCATATTCTATTTTGTTGAGATAGTGAATTAGTGGGTTTTTGTTAAGTGTGAGCCAAAATCATTACAATTAAAAGAACCAAAGACTTAGGCCACTTCAGTCTGTGTGCATTGAATTTATATAATACAGGAGTTTCACAATTTGAGTTGAATTACTGAAATAAATTAACTTTATTTCCATGACATTCAAATTTAGATGCATCTGTATGTTAAGTAAGGGATAATGTAGATCCAGCAGGTTGGTAAGTGTCGGACAGCGTCGGGCAGTTGGTAAGCCTGTCTGGCTTTATTCCCAGATAACAATCTGCTGGATCTACATTATTACACGGCTTCTTGCTACAAAAGCAAAAAAATAGACAAGAAACATTGATCTGAGTAATGTTTCACTTATTTACAAGGTCTTTAAATGAAAGCAAAGCTTCCGTGAAAAAAAATAGTTCCTGGCTGCACGCAGCGCACACCGTCTTTACTGGCTACTTTGTAACTTACATTAGTAGGCTAAACAATGGGCACATATTTCATTTTCACGCATTTCAAATCGTAGTTAAGCGTATAAGCCACAAGATGGAGCCAAACTGTCAGTGATTGATATGCGGCAGACAGCAGCGGAGTGATACGCATAATCACTAACGGTCAATATGATTCGAAGAACCCGGATGACCCGGTGTTATTAATTTTAGCGGTTGTTATCTGGGATTATAAAACGGTTAGTTCCATTCCTGGATTCTGATTGGTCAGCAGCTGTGTTTTATTCGCGATACAGCACGGTTAAGACCGTTCCACCCAATGGTTCTTAGGCCCCGTTTACACTAGTGCGTTTTCGTTTTAAAACGGCGTTTTAGAATAAAAACGATCCTCGTCTACACTGGCGTTTCCGCAGCGTTTCAGAAACGATCTCCGTCTACACTACGCGGCCGAAAACGCATGTCACATGACCATTCATGCATACTGCTCATGCGCATACAATTGTAAACAGGAAGTTCTTCCCGGTCTAACCCAAAACCGGCGTTCCATGTAGGGCTTGCGGTGCTTGAAACAAGATTTGCTGCCGATTGCTCTAACCACAGCTTGCCTCCTGCGCATGTAGACAGCTGCAGTATTATTAAATACTGAATGTAACTGCACAATGTCTGCTAGACAATACAATAAAGCCAGCAGAGATTGCAATTCAGTCTCCATGTTTTGTTTATTGTTTACGGTTGTCAGGGATACGCAGAGCGAACGTGGGCAGACACGCCATCGTTTTCAAAAGTCTGCGTTTTTGTCCGTTTACACTGAAACGCAACCCCGGCGTTTTCAAACTAAAACGGGCTCTGCAGCGTTTTCAAAAGTCTCTGTTTTCGAGGGTCGAAAACGCCGGAGTAGTGTAGACGACAGGCGTAACCGTAGCAAAAGTTATGCGTTTTAAAACGAAAACGCACTAGTGTAAACGGGGCCTTAGTATCACTGCGCAGCACCCTTAGCAACCACCCTTAGCAACATAAACATATATTAGTTCTTATTTGAAGAAAGCAATAAGAGCTAACAGGCTAAAATGTTTCAAGTAAATTTTGATTTATATAGACGTTAGATGAGTGGTTTGATTAACAATTTCGAAATACACACCGATTTCTGGTAAGGACAGCACCATTAAACTGTCTGACGCGCTTAATCCAACACACCTGAAGTACTGGCAAACAAAGTCTGGTTTGATGTGCAGTTACATTTCGGACTTAGAGAAAAAGAGGGGAACTGAGAACTCATGCCAGACTCATTCAACATTTTAACCGAAGAAAATGGTCTCAAGTATGGCACAGTGAGCTTTAACTATATCCACTTCTAATACCCTCCGATGTGCATCATTCAGTGTCCTGCATTAGCCAAACTCATGACTGTCTTTGAAATATTTTTGATGATTGCGGATGATGCGCCCGCTCTGTGTCCCGCATCTGGGATGCTGCTGTTCATACGCGAGAGCACGCCAGGGAAGGCAAGCGAGTGGAAAAGGTACTAGCCTAATTATTATTGATTACTGATTTCAATCATTTTATAATAACGAAAACAATACCTTAAACCAGAGGTGGGCAAACTACGTCCCGCCAGGCGTTTTCATCCGGCCCGTGAGGCAATTGGATTAAACTGGCTAATTTGATGCAATATCAGTAAAATCCAATAGATGTCGCATTTAGTGTGGTATATAGCGGCTTTTGCTTTTTTAAGCTTCGTTAAACATAAGCGCCTAGTCATTTTTGACTGCATCCAAACCGCACAGCTCAGATACAAAATAAAAATCAAAATATACACCCTGTGTAAAACTGGCACATTTGTAAAAAGTTGCTGTTTTTAAAAATGTGAAAGTGTTCATTTGTTGGACAAGTGCAAAACAGATTGGTGACGAATATGAAAGGCAAGTGAGTTTGCATTGCGCATTTACCAGCAACGTTCAGTTTCGCTTTTAAATGATTAGGCTGGGTGTTTATAATAAATGTTTATAGTGAACGCCACTATAATTTGTGCTTGTTTTTTTACTTACAGTGTTAGTCAAATGTTTTTGAACTGTTCCTAGCCTGTTTTAATTTGAGTTCCATGAAATGACGTATAAGAACATTCGGTTGCAGTTAGAGACTATTTTTTTTTTTTTTTACAGCGGAAGGCTTAATGATTTTACTTAATGAAAACATAAATACATATTTTTAATATCTGCATTGTGTGGTAACCGTTTTATAAAAGCAATAAGGTACTCGAGGCCGTGCTGTATCGTGAATAAATCACGGCTGAAGGGGGTACCTTATTGCTTACATAACAACCCTTGGAATGTGGCAACTGACCAATCAGAAACGAGTATTCCACGAAGCCGTGTAATAATTACAAATAAACTACAGCTGCCAATATTTATTAACAGATGCGTTATTTTATTATCATTACAGGTTGATCAATAATGGATTTTACTAATAAGGACACTCAATGGCAACAAACATAACACTCCCAACTAAATTAGCACTCAACTTCATTACATTATACTGTTAATTATACCTTGATCACTCTGATTAGTTCATAGTGCATTAAAGAATTACTCTACTTTCAAAATAAAAAAATCCCGATAATTTACTCACCCCCATGTCATCCAAGATGTCTTTCTTTCTTGTTTTTTAAGGAATACATTAGCCTACATTTTTCTCCATATAGTGGACTTCAGTGGTGCTCAATGGATTGAAGGTTAAAAATGTAGTTTCAGTGCAGCTCTACATGATCCCAGCTGAAGAATAAGGGCCTTATCTAGTGAAACGATTGGTTATTTTAATTTTTTTTTTTTTTTTAACAATTTATATACTATTTAACATCAAATGATCATCTTGTCTAGCTCTCTGATTCAATACAGTTAAGTGTCTCCTCCAACATCAAAATTGTCCTACATCGCTGCAGATGTACCGACCCAGTGTTTACAAGTGAATGTGCAAAGAAGGTCAAACGCTGTTTACAAAAAAAGGTAAAACAGCAATGTAGGATGATTTTAAAGTTGGAGGAAGAAATGAGATGGGAAAATGACAGATTGTTTCACTTGATAAAACCCTTATTCCTCAGCTGGGATCATGTAGAGCCATTTGAAGCTGCATTTAAGCTGCATTTTTAACCTTCAATCCGTTGAGCAGCATTGAAGTCCACTATATGGAGAAAAATCTTGCAATGTTTTCCTCAAAAAAACATATTTTCTTTGCGACTGAAGAAAGAAAGACATTAATATCTTGGATGACATGGGGGTGAATAAATTATCTGGAAATTTTTATTCCGAAAGTGGAGTAATCCTTTAACTAATGATAAAAGATCATTTATATGTATTAGTATGTTAAAACAATGTTAACATGTATTAACAATCTAACAATGAACAATATTTTAACAGCATTTATTAACCTTAGACCTGAGTTCATGCTTGGAACTCAAAGGGTTAATGTGGACTATATAATACACTAATTGACTCTTTTATATTTTATTTTATATAAATCAAAACAGTCACGCTTAGTGTTGTCAAAAATATCGATATTTCGATACATATTGATTCTAATAAATCTGAAACGATTCCAATACTCATGTCCAACAGTATCGATATATCGACACCAGCTGCGGTTTCGTATTATCTCTCTCCTCTCCGAAGCTGACACACTGACTGCACGTGAATTAAGTGCCAACAGAGCCCTGAGTCCTCTCACCTGCGCTCATGCGCATATGGTGAATACTGAAAGACGGCGAGTGCAGTCTTCGCGACCGGCTACAGATTTCTTCTAACCGCATAAACTCCGGCGCTCCCGTCCGCCGCGCACGGAAATCATATGATATGCTGCCTTTGCTATGATAAACACCGGTTGCGCCACTGTTTCCATGTGGGTGCGTAGTGTTGCTTACACTATTCTTCCTTAATACGCCGCTATTGCCGCCATTCATAAACTTAACGATATAGCCAACATTTGCGTGTAATGTTGCTCGCAGTCATTGAACATATGGGTTGATAATGTAAAACTCCGGACAGGTTTTCTTGCGCGCACCCGTCTTTAACGCGTCATTAATGACAGCTGAGCTCCCACAGACGTCATGTTCATGCTCCCCATGATCATCATGTTCGTACAGTCTAACAAGCAACAATCGTAAAAGACTATTAAAAGTCGCACAGTGTGAGCCCGGCTTTAATCAAGAACCAAATTGATGTGTGTTGTCCCGTTTTGCCCCGTAATTGTATTGTAATACAATCCGCCTCAGAGTGAGAAATGTCAGACAGTAGTTGCATCTGACAAGGGAATACTATGAAATTAAGTAAGAATTAACCCTCATGTAATTTAAGCGTGTGATAGAGATCTATGCCATGATAAATGATTGTTAATTAAATACCAAATCGGAATCGGTTCATAAAAATACTGCTGTACATGATAACTCTGGTTCGTTTAATTAGAAAATGTAGCCTATTAACAGAAGATTTTTGCACATTTTTGCCTTGGAATAGAAGACTTATACAAAACTCAAATTTAGTTTTAACTCGATCTTGTAAAAAGTTTTTTTTTTTTTTTATTGAGGTTTTTATGGATAGTTCCAAATAGCATATTTAGTTTCTATTAACATGTATCTAGGGCTTTTTTTTTTGTTTGTTTGTTTTCCTTCTGGAAAATACAAAAGATTGTGCTCTTTTATTTATTTATTTATTTTTGCACTTTATTACCTTGAAATATAAATTTTTGTTCATGTAAAAATATACCTCATTCAGGCTCATTTTCATGTTCCAGCCTTGTTATATTTATCTTTTAATAAAAAGCAAAAATTAAGGCCTTGATGTTGTGGCAGTTTGGCAAAATGGTATCGAATATCGATACTTTTCTAGGTATCATATCGAAATTGGCAATTCTAGTATCGTGACAACACTAGTCACGCTTCAAAATGGTCATCTTTAAATATCTATAAGGCACTAAAGTATGTATGTATACTCTCTATTTCCTTCTATTTTAAAACGTGATTAATCAAAATAACACAAGCATTACAGTAAGGATAAAAAAGTAAGAGCTAAAATCCGATTTTTTGATAGGCTATGTTTCTGTCGCTAAGTGAACATATCAGTTAGCTTTCTCAGGTCACTAAGTTAAATGCATTAAAGCGAACAGGCTGGATATGAACTAGTGCAAACAGACTATACCAATCGCGATATTAAACATTTTTAAGATTCACGTTTTTGTCACCTTGTTTTAACCGTTTGAGGTGCTGCTAATGTTTCGTCTCAGTTCTAACAGCAAACATACTGCCATTCTTTTCCTACTATTGCAGCATCTAGTTAACAAATTAATTACTTTATAATGATAGGGAAACATGTAGTGCACTGTATACTCACCGTTTCGTTGTTGATTTGTGAAATCCTTGTATGAAGTACCCAGCTCCGTGCTCCCTCACATGTCAAAACAAAGTTTTGTCTGCCTCTAGAGGGCGCTCTCGTATCTCATAATCCAGGCTACATGGAATTTTTGTCACGCTAAACAACAACAACAACAACAACAACAACAACAATAAACAACAACAAGGGGTAGGTTTCAAGATAGAATAGGTGTATAGGTTAATAAAACACCATCTAATTTATTGTTACTTTCCGGCCGCAGCTGTATCCCTTCTAGCCACAACTCGCGTCGATGTGTCCGCCATCTTGGATCAGTAAGTTTCAAGATTCCACAACATTGCACAGACTGTGTTTGTAAAAACCGAAATGTAAATTACAGAAGAAACTGGATAAACATTAAGAGGTAAGAATGTGTTGGTTTGTGTTTCTAATATGTATAAACTCAATATTACAGGTTTTTAAACTATAGTACCTTTTGAATGTCAAGTTAGCTGACAGCTTTGTATTATATTCTTGTTTACCAAAATCATCTGCTGAAGTCTAGTGCAGATAAACAGTCAAACCAAAAATTATTCAGACACCTGATATATTTTTCGATATATTTTTTTAATAGTGGGTGCGGGACACTGTCGTTCATTTATGTAAGTAAGGATAGCAAAATAAAATAAAAATTTGACATTATACCCAAAAATTCTTCATACAGTGGACAACCAGTAAAATGTATTAAAATTTGGGACTTTGGGAAAAATGTACTAAAATTTAGCGAATAAGCTAATAATGTGTGAAACTTTGAAGGTGTCTGAATAAATTTTGGTTTGACTGTAAATAGTCATACATAGCTAGGGTTGCAGACATACTTATTGCTTATTGGCACAGTGGTTAACCAAAAAAAATAATAAAAATTACACTTAAAGAGAAGTTCATGTCTGTCTTTCTTTAGTCAAGAACAAATTAAGGTTTTTGAGAAAAACATTCCAGGATTTTTCTCCATATAATGGACTTCAATGGTGGCCAGTGGTTTAAAGGTCCAAATTGCAGTTTCAATGCAGCTTCAAAGGGCTCTTTAAAAAATGAATATTTATACACTTTTTAACTTTTTCAAATGGTGACGTACGTAGCGGAAGTACAGACCCAGTGTTTATAAAGCGAACATGCAAATAAAGTCAAACGGCCTTTACAAAAAAGGGTAAAACAACGCTGTCGGCCGATTTTGAAGTTAGAGGAGAAAATAAGATTGAGTTTTTTGCCGTACCCCACCTTTTTAAACTTTTTTTAACCTGATGTGAAGATGCATTCCAGAGCAAGAGCAAGCAAAGCATTTGTGGTTTTAAGAAAATGACCGATCATTTCACTAGATGAGACCCTTATTCCTCGGCTGAGATCATGTAGAGCACTTTGAAGCTGCATTGAAACTGCAATTTGGACCTTCAAACCATTGAAGTCCACTATGTGGAGAAAAATCCTGGAATGTTTTCCATCAGGACATTTTTGTTCTGGAAGTGAACTTCTCTGTTAATGCTTAAAAGGTTGCTGACCCCTGATTTAAATGATCAACATGATTAAAACTTTGCTGTTAAATCTGATATATAAAATCTACTCCATGCCTTCTGATGTCTGATTGATAGACATTTCATTTTTTATCAAGTAAAAGTTAGTACAGTATAATACCAATTTCCACCTTCAGCTGGTGCTTCACATGTCTTTTTAGTGTCAATTCTTGACTGATTTTTATCAAGTTAACATCAGAATAACTTTAGTAATATTTCTAGATGAATACTTACTGGAATGAAGCAGCTTCGCTTTGCTTGATTATCTTTTTTTTTCTTTTCTTTCTTTTTTTTTTAATCAAATGTGTCTCAAATGTGATCATCAACCGTTTAAGGAACGTTTGTTTCCAGGAGCTTTACTTTAACTGTTCCTCAGTGGAGGAATAATCTTCCCAAGCAACCAAAACATCTCACATCTTTGAGGAACATTGGATTTCATTAAATTATTTGATCATTTAAATATCATCTTATTAAGACATATTATTAAAGATATAGAGTGACCACTGATATTTATACAATTGTATATAAGTACCTGCTATAATGTTATAAAGATCTGATTGATTTACATTACAAGCATCAGAATTTCACCATATAAATATTAGCATCTGCACCAAATTTCTATTTTTGCTCAGGTTGAATCTCTAAATAAAACTGAGCTGATTTTTCCTCCATATTCTCACTATATCTGACTATATAAGCCAAAAAAATGTTTATATGTATATAGATAGTTTAAACATAGATGCTTGGAGAAATTGAATGCAGATTGATTGATGTTGGTTGCATGGAATGTTTTCAACAATTAGTCTCAAAAAATCCTTTGAGGGGAAAAAAACATTATATATGAAAGGACAGTCTGAAAAAATCACTGAATGGACAAATACATGAGCCGTGCTGTGCATATCAAACCTCACACAGTCTGGCAGTCGTGTCTTTTTTGTTCTCCGGCCAAAAATTTCTAATGCCAAACGTAAATAAATGCATACAATTACACTTTTTGTTTCTGAATAGACTCCACGATGTTATTTGAGGTAACATTTTTGGATAATATCCCAGTGTGTAAACAACATAATTTGAATAGTAATTATGGCTCCAAATTTGACTTTCATTGAAAACAGTACTGCTCCCTATAATTATCAACCAATTAGGCAGATTTGGACTACCGAGGCGATGTTTGCCGATTGTAATATTCATTTAGATTGTAATATGTATATATTACCTTGGCAAACATCTGCTTTATGATTTCGATGTTAAACGGGGACACGTCGCTGTGGGTTCGTGGAGTCTGTGGGGCAGATCGAAGAAGCAGAAACCAGGGAACAGGAACCACCAGGTGAAATTCATTGAACAAGGTTTACATAACTCAGCACACACTTGGCAGATCAGAGACGTGCGTGAGGTTCCCATTAATCTGAATTGGAACGGCACACAAAGTGCCGTAAATTTTCTTTTATGATGCCAGGAGGATTTGCAGCTACAATGAACCGTTTCTACACTGCCATATTTACAACAGGAACATTCAGAGTACTAAAGGAAGCCAACATGTTTACTTTGGGTGAGAGAAGGTATTCCCTGCTCCATCGCAAGTTATTACTATACCTAGAAAACTTCAGGGCATCCCAGGACACGTCCCAATCTCTCTCTTCTAACAGAAGGACGTTAAAAACTATCGTCAAAATACTCGAGTTTTACCCATGTGCTGTAATTCTGAATGACATCGAACTGGACGGATTCCAACACAACTCTACTGATCTTTCCCTTCGGACCCCTTGATCGGTCTACTAAGCGCCTGGCAGCTAAAAAACGCTTTTGATATTTTTCTGTTCTGCCACTCCCTGCCTTTAAGGTCACGGGTTCGCTTTCCACCGCCTGCGGCAGGCGTCTTTTGAAGCCCACCCTGAAAAACTATAAGGAAACCATCTGTTAGAGGAAGTCCCAAATGGTCAAAGCTCATATCCAAACAATTCTTCATCTTCTAGCTCCCCCCGTATCTCAGCATGGCCCTGCGTCTGGGCTGGAATGATCCGAGGGGCCCCGTCCACGCTGGAGGCAAACATCTACAGTGCTATAGGATTGTATGCAATATGCAGTGTTATTAATTTCACACAACATGATGCTTTAAGGCAAAACTTTACAAGCAAATGCATAGTTTTTTCAGGCACTGGTCAGTTTTTTAAATGACTTTTTCGGCTTTTCTAGTGTTTATTTGATTTGCACTTTGTCTGTTTGTGTCTGTGCATTTCAGTTGTGATCTTTAACCGCAGTTTCTAAAAAAGTTTGTTTCTCCACTTTAGCAGCACTTACATGCACCAAAATTTACAGTTTTATTCTGGACTACATTCTGAAGGTTTTTACTGAAGGGTTTGTTCATATATCATTTCCTTTGATTTATAGGTAATATTTAATTCCTGAAAACATGATAAAAATTCATTTTCTCCAGCTGTTGAAAGGATTTTCTGATTTATGGAGTGATAAAAAGAGAAATCCAAAATCCCCTCAATAAAAAACTTCAACTCTAATATGTCAACAAAATCAAATTAAATTTTTGAACCTGGCTTTATCCTATGTTCCGATTAATCTCCTGGAAGGTTAGTGCTTGTTTAATTAGATAATGAAAAGTTTGTTTCTCCACTTCAGCAGCACTTACATGCACCAAAATTTACAATTTGATTCCTGTCTATGTTATGAAGGTTTTTACTGAAGGGTTTGTTCATATATCATTCCCTTGATATATAGTTAATATTTAATTCCTGAAAACATGATCAAAATGCATTTTCTCCAGCTGTTGACAGTATTTTCTGATTTATGGAGTGATACAAAGAGAAATCCAAAATCCCCTCAGTAAAAAACTTCAACTCTAATATTTGAACAAAATAAAATTTAATTTTTGAACCTGGCTTTATCCTATGTTCAGATTAATCTCCTGGAAGTTTATGAAAATTAGTGTTTGCTTAATTAGATAATGAAAAGTTTGTTTCTCCACTTCAGCAGCACTTACATGCACCAACATTTATAGTTTTATTACCTATAATATGAAGGTTTTTACTGAAGGATTTGTTCATATATCATTCCCTTGATATATAGTTAATATTTAATTACTGAAAACATGATGAAAATGCATTTTCTCCAACTGTTGACAGTCTTTTCTGATTTATGGAGTAATAAAAAGAGAAATCTAAAATCCCCTCACTAAAAACCTGTAATATGTCAACAAATTAAAATAAGATTTTTGAAACTGACTTTATCCCATGTTCAGATTAATCTCCTGGAAGTTTATGAAAATTAGTGCTTGTTTAATTAGATAATGAAAAGTTTGTTTCTCCACTTCAGCAGCACTTAAATGCACCAACATTTAGTTTTATTTCTACCTATATTGTGAAGGATTTTTTGTTCATATATCATTCCCTTGATATATAGTTAATATTTAATTCCTGAAAAAAAAAATGATGAAAATGCATTTTCTCCAGCTGTTGACAGTATTTTCTGATTTATGGAGTGATAAAAAGAGAAATCCAAAATCCCCTCAGTAAAAAACTTCAACTCTAATATTTGAACAAAATAAAATCTAATTTTTGAACCTGGCTTTATCCTATGTTCAGATTAATCTCCTAGAAGTTTATGAAAATTAGTGTTTGTTTACTTAGATAATGAAAAGTTTGTTTCTCCACTTCAGCAGCACTTACATGCACCAACATTTACAGTTTTATTCCTACCTAAATTGTTAAGGATTTTTTGTTCATATATCATTCCTTTGATATATAGTTAATATTTAATTCCTGAAAAAAAAATGATAAAAATGCATTTTCTCCAGCTGTTGACAGTATTTTCTGATTTATGGAGTGATAAAAAGAGAAATCCAAAATCCCCTCAGTAAAAAACTTCATATTAATCTCTTGAACTTTTATGAAAATGACTGCATGTTTACTTAGATAATGCGTTATTTTGAATATTTAAAAAACTTTTCAGAAAAAAATTGGAATACAAAGAATGTTTGCAATTCTTAATGTAATCAATAATTTTTGTTCAAATCATCATATGTTTGAACCAGGTAAAGAAATTCTAGCCAAAATTGCACTGAAGATAAACTCAAATGGTTAAACGCTGCTTGTTTTGTGAAAGCTTCCAAACATTTGGCTAAGAAAATGTAATCATTATCATAATGCGTAATCTGTAATGTGCACTTGAAAAAGTAGAAGTATTAGACAAAGTTTCAGATGTTTATTTGTGTCACTTTACAATGCAAATCATGACAGACACTGAACTAGAAAGATAATAAAAAAGACAAGTGCTTGTAAGAAATTAGCGTTTTGGTTCATCAAAACAAAAATTCAAAATAAATAGCTTAAAATTAAATGCAGTCCGTGCTAAATCATATACACTCAGTTCTATACACAAATGAGCCTTAAAAACGGATTATTTCCCCTACCGAAAATCAATATTATATTGAAAATTATACAACTTATCTAAGTGCATTAAGCTAGAAATCTAACTCTATAATACAACTGTCATTTAGTTACTAGGAACAACAACAACAAATCTTCTACAATGAAAGTTCAACCAAACAGAGAGAGAGAAAAAAAAACATTGATTTATCAAAATCATGAGATGACACGGTACTTAAATTTATAGGGCGGCTCCATCTGAGGGATTTTTGGGAGAGCAGATGGGTTTGATTAATATGTCCACAAATGTTCTTTACTTCAAGGGCAACTCTTATAAACACCTTCCAAGTAGATGTGAGCATTTCTATTCAAGCTGTAGAAACATATCTAACCTTGTCAAAGCAAACAGTCTGAGTACAAAAGCTGTACATAAAAGACAGATTCTTAGAACATCAGAACAACGATTTAATCGTTGCTGTACGTGACGTCAGACATCTGGAAAAAGTCCTACTGGATGAACTCTTTCAAAATGTCACAGGTGTTTTTATTGATGACCTCGCGGAGCTTACGAACGCGCCGGACGCTGGAAAGGACTATGAAGCTGTCAGGTTGCAGGACGGCCATGCCGTTGTGTACGTCCCCCATGATGATGATCTGACCGTCGGAGGTGGTGATGTTCGGACACGGACAGGCCCAGTCCATGTTCTGCAATGTCACCTCCAAGGGTTCATTCCCGAAGAACTTCAGCCCCATTTTTTCATCCTTCAGGATCTCCTCCACGGTGATCAGAGCGTGACCTGAGTCTTGGTCCTCGGTCAGCTCCGTCATGCGTCCCAGAATCACAAAATCGCTTTTGCAGAAGCTGGTAACCATCTTGTGTCGTGGCTTGCATGGCTTGCACTGATGGTTCCTCGGGAACGGACAGGCGTCCTCACATGCTTCTTTGGTTTTGAAGTTGTTCTCATTGCCTTTGCAGCCGCCGTATACGAAGGGTTGGCACTGGCGCTGGGAGCCGCTGTAGGCCCAGCGAGGTTCGTACGCCTTGCAAGGTCCCTGGAAGATGGGAAGGTTACAAGGAGCGGCGAGTTCGTCCCGACAAGACGACATGCAGGTCTCGTAAGTGTCAAAGTGGTTGCGGTTTTTGCTGCAGTTGCCGTAGGTGAAGGTGTAGCAGTTGTTCCTCTGGGGGTCGTAAAACCAACTCAACTTTTCCTCCCCACAATCTTCACTGTCAGGCACCTTAAAGCACTCCTCTGCTGGGAAACGGGTGGAGTTTGACTTGGTGACTGGCTCTTGCTCAACTACGGATAGCGGAAAATGCGCTTGGATGGATCCGCCTGCATTCGCGGCCGTGCAAGTATAGACACCGGCGTCTTGCAGTTGGGCGTTGTAGACAACCAGCTGGCCGATGTTGGTGACCACAACATTCCCATGCACGTGGTTTGGTTTCATGACTACGTTTCCTTCCTGCTTCTCCCAGGTGATCTCTGGCTTTGGCCTGCCAGCGACTTCACAAAGGAAGCTGGCTGTGTCACCGACGAACACGGACTGCTGCAATGGGTGGTTTACCATGACGGGAGCATGCACATCTATAGGAGTGGTACGCTGCAGCGTGGTGGTGGGCAATATGGTTGTGCCTGCTGGGAGGGGACTAGTGTTGGGCCAGGTGAGATGGAAGCGGCACGTCACCACCGTTAAGGAGATGCCTTTGGAGCACGCTTCTGCATCCATGTAGCACTTGTTGTAGTAGGTCATCCCGTCCGAGGCGCAGGTGAAGTGGGGCTCCCTCTCGCAGCGGTCGCGGCACTTGCACACGGGCTGGCCGTCCCAGATGTCGCACTCGGAGCCCTGCTGAGTGCACATGAACTTCTCGCAGGACGCCTCCTTCGGCATGCCCATGGGCCCTTTCTTGCCCGTTGAGTCGATGTAGCGGGCCGCCACGCAGCTGCGGTTGCCGCAAACATTGGCACAGCATTTTTCAAACGTTTCACATTCCTGAACAAAGCAAAGAGTGAGTGTTACTTATAAAGTATGTATTAATAGATTAAATGGATAAGTAAAGAATTTAAATCAAGAAATATATATAATGACAATCTCTATATGTGACCCTGGACCACATAAATATTTGTAGCTATAGCCAACAATACATTGTATGAGTCATTTTTCTTTTATGCCAAAAATCATTAGCTAATATGCATTGCTAAGAACTACATTTGGACAACTTTAAAGGAGGTTTTCCTCAATATTTAGATTTTTTTGCACCCTCAGATTCCAGATTTTCAAAGAGTTGTGTCTTAGCCAAATATTGTCCTATCTCAACAAACCATACATCAATGGAAAGCTTATTTAAAATTACTTTTATGATTTTTTTTTTGTGGTCCAGGGTGACATTTCTAAATGATGTGTGTTTGTGAGTGTGTATATATATATATAAACAAAACAGACATGCATGTAAAATTTTGTATATATAAATGAAATGGATAAGTATGCATGCAAGTAATAAATAAATAAAAATTGTATATGCGTATATAAATGAAATGGACATGCAAGTAATATATATATATATATATATATATATATATATATGTTGTTTATAAATGGACATGCAAGTAATATATATATAAACAAAATGGACATGCATGCATGCAAGTAATAAATAAAAATTGTATAAGTGTATATAAATGAAATGGACATGCATAACCTGTATATATATATATATAGAAATGAAATGGACATTTATTTAATAAATAAATAAAAATTGTATATGTGTATATACATGAAATGGACATTGCATATATATGAATGTATAGAATATACAATAACTGTATATATGTATGTATAGATAGATAGATAGATAGATAGATAGATAGATAGACACATATATAATAATTGCAGTCAAAATGATTACTAATTTGAATGGAATGAAAAGGCAAACCTGATCAGATTCACATTCTCGCGTACAGGTGCTCATTGCATCAACCCACAAGTTTGGGTTCATGTCGTTTGGACAGATCCCTGCGTGGGAATACGCAACTCTTTGCAAAGTCATGCCTTTCACGCATTGCCTGTCCACAAATAGCAGCAAAAAGTGTCCCGAGACGAACCAGATCCAGCGAGGAAACAGCATCCACCACATGTTGGAGGGCAGAAATGAGGACTTATTTTGAGGAGTTACTAACCTAATTTTATTGAAACAGCTGAGCCAGAATTGTGCGCCTCGAGCTTCCAAGCAGCAGGAGACAAGGAAAAAAAATCTCTCCCAGTGATTCAGAATACTGTGAGTGCAAAGTGAGTTTAGATCTCTGTATTTATACTCTTTAATAGTTTTGACTTCTTGAGTAACAAAGGCTATTCTCCTGACCACAAAACTCGCCTTACGCGCTATGACAGTTATGAATTACTCTGCAGTTCTAGAGAGAGGATTAAAAACATCTGGTCCAGATTTGGGTTGGTACTGGGACACCTGCCTCTCTTTCAAAGCGCTCTAGGCTGCTGCTTTAACCCTTTATCCTCGTGATGCGCGCTCGGGAAGTGCGCGCGCGTGGGAATTGCGCGTACGCGATCCGTTCAACACGTTGCAGACACTTTAAAACCACGTATGAATCCAAAAGCAAGAGCTGGATTTCAAATATCAGTGTTCAAAAATCCGTCAAAACCCAGCTAAATCATACAAATAGACTAGGCTACTATCTCAATAACTTTACATAAAAGCTTGAGACAAATTCAATCCAAATGCGTGATTACACAACGGTTTTCATTTTGACATGTGGATTGATAAATTGAACATTTATTATTTCGGAAAATAACATTATCAGTTAAGAACTAGACGAGCTTGCTCTATCATATGACATAAAAATGGCATCTAATCCTGTCACACAAATAAAAAGTAACAACTACAATGGTAGACTTTATTTAATCGCCAAATTAAGGAGCATGCGAATAAAGCCTTTAACAAAGGGAAAACAGATGGGCTAGCCATGGATAAAGCTGTATTTACATTTTAACATACACTGAGAAAGAAAGACATAAGGATACAACACAACTAATGATGCACAAAAGACGCATTTGGTTTTATTCGATTTTAAAGCACTAAAGGCAAAATTTAGTTTTGTCGCGTGTACGTGCACGCGCACGCGATCACGCGCAGCTGATTTGTCTACTAATTGGATCTTATATTTAATATTTAATTTAACTCAACTAGCCTATTTGGAAATCTGGAATCTGAGGGTGCAAAAAAATTAAATATAAAGAAAATCACCTTTAAAGTTGTCCAAATTAAGTCATTAAGTAATCAAAAATTAAGTTTTGATGTATTTATGGTAGGAAATATCTTCATGGAACATGATCTTAAATTAATATCTTAAGAAAAATGGATCATTTTGACCCATACAATGTACTGTTGGCTATTACAAATATACCTGTGCTACTTAAGACTGGTCTTGTGGTCCAGGGTCACAAATGTCTTGTTAATGATTTTTAGTTTTATTTGTAATGAATTGAATACTGAATATATTTTAATGAAAGTGAATACTTGTAAATTGCACTTTTGCATATCAAACAGAATATGGTTCAAACTTTGCTGAAGTGATTGTCTTGAACAAGTATTTTAACTTTTTTAAGCACTTTAGCTAAAATATTCATATAAATACATATATACAATTTTAAAGTAAACAAACTACTTTTATGATATCCCAAAAAAGTTTCCCGTTTTCAATAAAAAGATATTTCTTTTTCTGCAATCATACACTATGGGAGTAAAACACAGTTTCCTTAATCCTTTCAATCAGCTAATGTTGATGAAATTTCACATTAAATGATGTGCATTAATTAATAAATGTGACTCTGGACCACAAAACCAGTTTTAAGTAGCATGGGTATATTTGTAGCAATAGCCAAAATGCATTGTATGGGTCAAAATTATTGATTTGTCTTTTAAATCATTAGGATATTAAGTAAAGATCATGTTCCATGAAGATATTTGTGACCGCGGACCACAAAACCAGTCATAATTGTCAATTTTTCGAAATTGAGATTTATACTTAATCTAAAATCTGAATATGTAAGCTTTTCATTGATGTTTGTTGGGATAAGACAATATTTGGCTGACATACAACTATTTGCAAATCTGGAATCTGAGGGTGCAAAAAAATCTAAATATTGAGAAAATTGCCTATAAGGTTGTCCAAATGAAGTTTTTAGCAATACAGATTGCTAATAAAAAATTAAGTTTTGATATATTTACAGTAGGAAATTTACAAAATATCTTCATGGAACATGATCTTTACTTAAATATCCTAATGATTTTTGGCATAAAAGAAAAAACGATCATTTTGACCCATGCAGTATATTTTTGGCTACTACTACAAATATATCTGTGCTACTTAAGACTGGTTTTGTGGTCCAGGGTCACATTTAGTACATTTTCTACCTTAAATATATCAAAACTTAATTTTTGATTAATATGCATTACTATAAACTTCATTTGAAGGCGATTTGCTCAATATTTAGATTTTTTTTGCCCCCACAGATTCCAGATTTTCAAATAGTTGTATCTCGGCCAAATATTGTCCTGTCCTAACAAACCACACATCAATGGAAAGCTTATTTATCAGCACTGACCCATATAACTGGTTTTGTGGTCCAGAGTCACAAATGTAATTTAAAACTAGGCTTTTACAGAAAACATAGAGCATTCCAACACCTCCGCAAAAACACTAATTCTGATTACAAAAGGGCTACATGATCCTCATAGTCCTGCCAAAGAATGTGAACAGAACAAAGAACATTTCATTCACAGTGCACTTTGGCTCATGGTTCACACCTTTGACTTAATAATGCTCTAAAAAAAAAGAAAAAATTAAATAATTACTTAAATTGAAAACCAATTAAATGTTAAAAACAAATTAAATTAAATCTAAAAATATTTGAACTTTTTTATGCTTCGGTTATATGTTTGTTTCTTCAATTTATGCTTTCAAAAGAAATTATTTTGCTGTTATTTTACTGTGCGTCTTTTAACATTGAGGTGCTTAGGAGACGCCTCACCTTATTTTACCCCTGTGACCAGAGATTAACTTTAACAGTGCCTTGTTGTTAACTTTAACGGTTTAACAGTTATAGGAAATTCCTTGTCCTCATACGGGGGGAAACATTTTTTTTCAGGTTCTCAAATGTCAAATGAGGACAAACTATTTATGAATTACTCTTTCTTTCTTTTTCCCTCCCTTTTTTTTAACACATGTTCAGCTTTGGGAAAACGCATTTTACCTCATCAAACATCTCAGACGCTAAGCTAAATTCACGAAAGATCCACTACAATTTGGCCATCAACAGTTGATATCCAAACAGATGATATCTCACGCCTCAGGAGTTTGGATCCAAATATATCATTACTCCCAACTTCTAACAATCACGTATTTTTTCCTCCAACATGGCAGAGGAAGCGTGTTTGAGTGAAGGATCCAGGTTGAGGAGAGTATCTGGCCTCCAGCAGGAATAAAAAAGGCTTTGATGAGCCGCTTTAACTGCTGGCACATTGATAACATACTGCAACAGCAGCTCTTCTGCGCTCTGTGTGATTGATTGCTCGAAGGAGCTGCAACACACTGCATTCTTTCACGTACCTGCTTTCAGAGACGCATTACCTTACTTGCCCTCTACGGAGGTGGTGCGTGATGTATTTGTTTAAGGAAATATAGTAACGGGAACAAAAAATTAATAAACTCCTGTCAGTCTGGACATCTTGAGTGAGAACTGATGCAACCTCAGGGTGTGCCATTAAAATAACAGGATAGTTCATTCTGGGAAAACTCAGTTCAAAACTGAACTATATTATTTGTTTAAAGGTAATCAACTTCAACTTCACTGTTAATTTCAGAAATTAATGAATTAATAAAGTTGTACTAATATGCTACAAACTGTAAAAAATAAACCACTGTTCAAAAGTTTTGGGAACAGTAGGATTTTTAGATGTTTTTGAGTTTCTTCTGCTCACCAAGGCTGCACTTATTTGATCGAAAATACAGTAAAAATGCAAAATATTATTGCAATTTAAAATAACTGTTTTCTAAGTGAATATATTGTAAAATGTTATTTATTCTTGTGATGCAAAGCAGAATTTTCAGCATCATTACTCTAGTCTTCAGGGTGTAAAGTTGTTAAATTGCCAAAAAAAAAAAAAACAGTACAAAGCAAGTTTTTATAGTTTACCCAAAAATTAAAATTTGCTGAAAATATCCTCACCTTCGGAGTTTGTTTCTTTATCAGGTTTGGAGAAATGTCGCATTTCATCATTTGCTCATCAATGGATCATTTGCAGTGAATGGGTGCCGTCAGAATGAGAGTCCAAACAGCTAATAAAAACATCAAAATAATTCACAAATAATCCACACCACTCCAGTCCATCAGTTCACATCTTGAGAAGACAAAAAAAAAAAAGTGTTTGTATGAAACGAATGCACCATTAAGACCTTTTTTTAACTAAAATAGTTTGGGTTAGTAAGATTTTTAAATGTTTTTAAAAGAAGTCTCTTCTGCTCACCAAGGCTGCATTTATTCGATCAAAAATACTGTAAAAATGTGAAATATTATTGCAATTTAAAATAACTGTTTTCTATATGAATATATTGTAAAATGTAATTTATTCTTGTGATGCAAAGCTGAATTTTCAGCATCATTACTCCAGTCTTCAATGTCTAAAGTTGTCAAACTGCCAAAAATGAAAGGAATACAAAGCAAGTTTTTGTAGTTAAAGGAATATTTTACTCCAAAATAAAAATTAGCTGAAAATATCCTTGCCTTTGGGTTTGTTTCTTCATCAGATTTGGAGAAATGTTGATTTCATCACTTGCTCACCAATGGATCCTTTGTAGTAAATGGGTGCCGTCAGAAAGAGAGTTCAAACAGCTGATAAAAACATCACAATAATCCACAAATAATCCACACCACTCCAGTCCACCAATTAACATCTTAAGAAGCCAAAAGTTGTGTGTTTGTACAAAACAAATCCATCATATACAATGTTTTTTAAATAAAACAGTTTGGGGTTAGTAAGATGTTTTTAAAAGTAGTTTCTTCTGCTCACCAAGGCTGCATTTATTTGATCAAAAATACAGTAAAAAATTTGAAATATTATTGCAATTTAAAATAAATGTTTTCTTCGGTGAATATATTGTAAAAAAATAAATAATAATAATAATCTTGTGATGCAAAGCTGAATTTTCAGCATCATTACTCCAGTCTTCAGCGTGTAAAGTTGTTAAATTGCCCAAAAAACAAAAATAAAAAATAAAAATAACACTACGGGAGTACAAAGCAAGTTTTTGTAGTTAATAGTTTACCCCGAAAATTTTTTTAGCTGAAAATACCCTCACCTTTGGGTTTGTTTCTTCATCAGATTTGGAGAAATGTTGCATTTCATCACTTGCTCACCAATGTATCCTTTGCAGTAAATGGGTGCCGTCAGAATGAGAGTCCAAACAGTTGATAAAAACACCACAAGTAATCCACACCACTCCAGTCAATCAGTTAACATCTTGAGAAGGCAAAAGTGTGTGTTTGTAAGAAACAAATCTATCAAGACGTTTTTGGGGTCAGTATAAGATTTTTAAATGTTTTTAAAAGAAGTCTCTTTTGCTCACCAAGGCTGCATTTATTTAATCAAAAATACTGTAAAAATGTAAAATATTACTGCAATTTAAAATAACTGTTTTCTATGTGAATATATTGTAAAATGTAATTTATTTTTGTGATGCAAAGCTGAATTTTCAGCATCATTACTCCAGTCTTCAGGATGTAAAGTTGTTGTAAAGTTGTTGTCAAATTGCCAAAAATGTTTAAAATAACAACATTGTTGTACAAAACAAGTTTTTGTAATTAATACTTTAACCCAAAGTTTGCTGAAAATATCATTGCGTTTAGGGGGTTGTTTCTTGTTTGGAGAAATCTCACATTCCATGATTTGCTCACCAACAGATGCTTTGCAGTGAATGGGTGCCATCAGAATGAGTGTCCAAACAGCTGATAAAACATCACAATAATCCACAAATAATCCAGTCAATCAGTTAACATCTTGAGAAGACAAAAGTGTGTGTTTGTAAGAAACATATCCATCATTAACTCCATCGTTTTTAACCAAAATACCAGTCCATAATCCATAATAACACTTTGTCTAGTAAAAAGTGGTCTGGTCTGAATCTGGAGTGAAATCCGCACAGAGCCAAAGCCAAAACAGTCTAAAACGACAAATATGTGCATGGATTTTGATGTGAGAGACAACAGGAGATGGACTTTTTAACTTAAGGAATGATTTTTTTATGGCTTCTCAAGGTGTTAACTAATGAAGTGGTTACTTGCGATGTATTTATCAGCTGTTTGGACTCTCATTCTGATGGCACCCATTCACCTCAGAGGATCCACTGGTAAGCAAGTGAACTTTTCTGATTGTTTACGCTTCTAAAGAAGTGTTTTTATCACAGCGCACACATTCGGCACGTCTGCAGATCCAAGGACACCGGCTGCACGTAACCCTGTTGTTCTCAGTATGAAAACAGCATGTTGTATTCTCACCAGCAGGCCCAACCCTTGCAAGAAGGTTTGTTTCCCAGAAAACACCTTCCACTCCAGGAATCATTCACAAACACCACAGGCCCATCAACAACACAGACAACTAAATTGGGAAATGCGCTGACAGTATGAAGATAAATTGGCCGCCAATAACAAACCAGCGCTTTGTTTTATATGGTAGACAAATCTTGCTTTGTCACGGGTCCATCGAAACAAACCCGCCTCTGCTCGAATCTTTCCGCCTGCAGCATGAAGTGATCGGGCAGGTAAAGAGGAAGAGCCAAAACCCACCCATATTTCATGAGCTCAGCCCGAGGGAGCAAATCTGCCTCGCATTTACAGCGGATTCATCCTTCTGAGTCCATCATCATCACCTGTCAACGCGGTGGCGGTGAGACAGCAGTCTTTATGTGAAGTAACCGCTGTACCGCTGATCCTAATTAAGAAAACGACATTAAAGGACGGCCAACGCTCTGATCTCCAGCGCAGAGCATGAGGTGTCTTGTTCGGAGATGAATGGGAATAAACAGCCCTCCTGTCTGGATCCTCGCAGGCCTGCCAATGTTTGTCACTTCTGGGGAACCGCATGACTAGGATATTTAAAGATCTGGGTTTTTTTCCTGCCTCCAGGAGATGTTTCGTGACTAAGCTTGTTTAGGAGCGTTGGAGGGAGTTTTGTGAGCTTGTGTCATTGAATTGGGCAATTTGATTACTGAAGTGTTTGGAATGACTGGTTTCTCAGTGGTAAAGAAGTGGGGGAAATCATTATAATATCAAAAACATACATGCCACAGTAATACACTTCTCCTTTGATACCGATATATTCACAAGGACATCTGCTGATACTGATAATTGTACTGATTTTTTTAAAGGATAGTTCACCCAAAAAAGAAAATTACCTCATGATTTACTCACCCTCAAGCAATCCAAGGTGTACACCATGTGTCAAATTATTATGCAAGTAACATATCAGTATAATTTCATTATAATAAATATTCAGGTTTTAGTTTTTTTTTTCTAAGAAACTGTTTGTTTGCTTTATTTCTCATGTTTTAAGATCAATCTTAGCCAGGTTAGTTAATCAGTTTGCCAGGTCATCTTACTTAAAGGGAAACCTACTTAAAGAGGCTGTTCCACATTATTAAGCAAGTCACAGGTCTCATGCAACATGAGGAGGAAGAAAGATCTTTCTGAAGGTGAAAAGCTAGGGCTGTGAATCCTTGGGTAAACAGCGAATCGATTCGATTCACGATTCATAAGGTTTCGATTCGATTCAAGAACGATTTTTGCAAATTCAGAACGATTCGAAACGATTCACAATAAAATTCGATGCGATTCAATTATTAACGATTTAGATTCTGCATACTTTAAGTGTATTCACAGGGTTATTTAAATGCTTCCCCTAAATTCTTTATATGCTTAGTCAGGGGCAAATTAATGGAGTCAGTGAATGCAAAAAATAAATAAATTAAAACATGTTTGTCCACTGTTAGATGTTAGTTTAATGATGCTATGGTATGAAATATAGCATATGTAGAAATTTACCCTAGTGAAAAGTAATATTTTTAAAATACATTTATTTCAAACCAGGTATAGTTCAAATCTATTAACATATTTACTAATACATCCCTCAAGACTCTGATATAAAAATTATAATTAAACTTTATTTGAATTTCTTAATATTAAGCCTAAAATGTGTCACTAATGCTGAGGATTGTTTCTCTTTGAATAAAAGGGTATTTAAATCCAAGATTTAAATTGTATCTGAAATATACTTGCAATAGTTCCACTTCAGCACATCAAATATACTTCACTTCATCTTTATTTGGACTTCAGCACTATACTTCCAATTTAGCACACTTTATGCCAGTTTAGTATAGGATACTAAAAGTACAATTGCAAGGTATTTTTTTATTAAGAACATAAATATGTACATTTATACATAGAATTAAATAAATATATTGAATATAAGAACAATATAAAGAAATATATTGTTTTTTATTAGCCTATGTAAGCCAAGATTTTAACAATGCTTAAAAAGTATTTTATGTCACACCTTTGCATGACGTCAGCTTCTTTATCTTATTTTCATAAAATAAAATGCTACATCATTTGAACGCAACTTCATGCATGTGACAAATAATGTTAAACCTCGCGCTCTTATTTTAAGGTTGCTGCTAATGCTGCGGTTATTTTGGCCATTTCCGTTGTACTTTCGGTTTAACTACATTAAGTTAAAACGTCATTTACGTTCAATGGAATTGTGCGTATGCTTTTAGAGACTTAAATTGTTTTGCTCCATCCAAACACGCGGCTTTCAAATGCTCAGGTAATGCCAATGGTATGGCTGAGAGTTTAAAAGTAAAACTACTTCTAGCAGTACTGGCCAGAATATTAAGGAGACCACACGCGGGCTGTTCAAGTCTCAAAAACGTGTCGTGAGAGCGCGCGCGCCGTCCAGTGGCAGGCAGTGAATGAAGCGCGAGGAAGGAGAGATGTGAGGAAACAAACAACGCTGTTCAAGGTCTTCGTTAATTCGTGCTTGTAGTAATTTATATATTTTAAAATCACTGAATCGCTATAGAAATCGCGATTCATTCGATTCTTAGTGTTTTAAATCGATTAATAGCCGAAATCATCGATTCACGATTCAAAAATCCATTTTCAAGGTCGATGTATATGCATCGTCAGGTTTTGTAATCGATGCATCGAGGAAACGAGTGAATCGTTACACCCCTGTGAAAAGCATTAAATAGTGCAGTGTCTTGCAAAAGGCATGAAAACAATCAACATATCGTGAAAACTGAAAAGAGATCATCCAACTGTTAAAAGATTTGTGAGTGATTTACAGCACAGAAGAATTTGATCAGATAAAGGCATATTAAGAAAGGTTTCTGTCAGACAAATTACTGTTATTAAAAAAGGCAGCTTTATTTGAAGCTGCCGGCATCTCTGGAGTCCCGAGAACCTCTCGATGTAGGATGGCAGTTAAAGCTTCATTTCAAACACCTCTAACCAAAACTCACAAAGAGAAATGTTTGCAATGGGCTCAGAATTACATGAAGACTAATTTTCAAACAGTTTTATTCACTGACGTATGCTGTGCTCCACTTGACGGTCCAGATGGATAGACTTCTGGATGGTTGGTGAAAGGCCACCCTTTTCCAGAAGGAAGTGGCTAGGAAGTGGTGGAGTGATGATTTAGGCAGGAATATTGGGAAGTGAGATAGTAGGTCCCTTTAGGGTCCCTGACAGTGTCAACATGACCTCTGCAAGATATGTGGAGTTCCTAACAGACCATTTTCTACTATGTTATAGAAAGAAGAATCGTGCCTTCCGAAATAAAATGCCTATCATGCAGGATAATGCACCATCCCATGCTGCAAAAAACACCATTGATTGCTTGATTGGTATGGGCATAAAAAGAGAAAAAAATCATGGTGTGGCCACCATCATCTCCTGAACTCAATAATAACATTCTCACTGTAAAATAATAGTTGAGGATAACATTAATGCTTAATCATACTGACAGATTTGGAAAAACAGACAAAAATGGCATGTGCATAATAATTTGGAACATGGTGTATATAAGCACAAAGATTCCTGCAAAGGTTCGCTATAAATAACGTTTGTTGAAGGGAAAACCAAGGATCTGGCAACCCTGACTTGAACTACGGGTGATTCAGAAGGTCAAAAAGAACCCTAAAATAGAGGTCATATTTAACTGCGTTATGCATTATTTTTGCATTAAACTTTGACAGCCCAAAAACCTACACAAGAAACATTTTCTTCACACACCAGGTGCTTCTGACAAGCCTTTTCGCCACCTTAAAAACAAACAAACAAACAAACAAACAAAAACATTTTATTTTAGGTAGTTCATTTAACTAAAAAATTGAAAAAAGCTTAATAGAGATTAATAAAAAACTATACAAACATTTAAAAAAAATTATAATAAAACTAAAAATATACATGACAAAACAGTAAAATTAAAACTGTAACTACAATTAAAAATAATTCAAATAGAAATTCAAACTATTCAAAACTATTAGAACTTTATTAGTAAATCAATTATATTAAACAGTACTGCTCTTTTTAAATTTACCTAATTGTATTTAATGAATTTAAATGGATAACAAATGCATTTTTCAGATTTAAAAGTTTGGGATTTTAAAAGTTTTTTTTTTACATATTAAATGATGAAATGTGATTATTAATTGAAATAAATGATGTTCTTTTACCTTTTTATTCACCAAAAAAATCTAAATCAGCAGATCAGCATATTGATTTCTGAAGGATCATGTGACACTTAAGACTGGAGCAATGATGCTGAAAATTCAGCTTTTATTACAGAAATAAATTGCATTTTACTGTTTATTCACATAGAAAACAGTTATTTTGAATTGTAATCGTATTTCATAATTTTTACTGTATTTCTGATCAAATAAATGCAGCCTTGGTGAGCAGAAGAGACGTTCTTCAAAAACTTTAAAAACTATACTGACCCCAAACTTTTGAGACACTATAAAGAAACCCTCAGCAGATTATGAGGGTTAAATCAAATGTGTTTCTGTAAGATCTTGTTCCTCAGGTGTTTGCAGTCAGTGGAGCTCAGAGGAGACGGACAGCAGCTGCGTCCAGAATGAGAGGAATGACACCCTTTGACCTGCTTTATGTTGAATCTAATGCGCCACATTTTCATACATTCACACTATGAGCCCTCAAGGATTCAACAGTTCAACATTTAATGTGTTCAAGCCTTTTCCTAAAACCACAAGTGTTCTTAGAGAGAGCTGATTCAATCATGAACAGATAATAATAATTAGATAATAATTTGTCTCTGTTGAAACTCAATTCAAGATTCAGAAAGGCTCATATGTTTCTTCGCAGAGGACATGGTGATGCTGAGGAACGTCCTCTAGTGGACAGTTATGATTTACATCTACAGACACTGAATAATAAGCACGGGAAGGTGAATTCAGGTAAAATCTCCTAGTTCAGTCTATAGGTTCATACTGATGAATAATTTTTAGTACTATTTTAGTAAACAGTCATTTTTTATGGTGTTTTATAAATTAGTATTAGTATTAATTTCAATTTCAATTAATTTAAATAATACTGTATATTAAAATATAATTATAATTAAGTGGCACAGTGCAGATAAAGTTTAGTAAAAATTCTAAAAAAAAACAAAAACAATTCTGCATTGTAATAAATAATAAATGAAAATAAAAATATATATAAAATGAAAAAAAAAATCTCTCTTTATATATCAGGTGCCTTTTATCACTGAAATTGGAAGTTTAAGAGCTTCAAATAGCATATTAAATTATAATTATAATTTAGCATAGATTAGGTTTTGCCAAAATTATATATATATATATATATATATATATATATATATATATATATATATAATGTCTGAACTTTACTCTGGAGAAAAACTAGTGAAAACCAAAAAAAAAGTTTTGGACAAAAAAAGCATGCAATACACATAAAACCAGTATTACTTGCTTTAAAATAAATGCAACAATAATATTAAATTATAATTATCATTTATTCAATGCTAGCATACATTTTTTCTTTTCAAAATGTCACTATTATCATGCTGTATTGTTTATAGCTGTCAGAGATAAATAATAATAATGTTAATAATTAGTTATTTATTTAAAAACATAATAATAACTTACAATAAGTTCTAAATATAAATACACTTAAAAATGTGGAAATTAAAATATATATATAAAAAAATATTAGTGGCACAGTTTCCTGCTATATATCTGCTCACTGAAAATGGACGTTAATGAGTGTAGAAAAAAATTTAAATTTTGGACAAAAAACATACAAAAAAAATAGAAACAGTATTACTTTTTTAATAAATGTATTAAAGTATAGTTATAAATTAAATTATATTTATTGCTGAAAAATTATGAAAAAAATCACTGTTATCATGCTGTATTCTTTATGAATTTATAGCTGTCAGAGATAAATAATAATGTTAAAAATGAGTTATTAATTAATAAAATAATAAATTATGAATATAGCTGCAAGCAGCAATTACGGGGTCAAGCACAATCAGAGGCAAAATAGGGAGCTAAGCATGCCATGGAGTGGCTGACCAACTGCAACAATGAGTAATTAAAGTCATTTTAGGATGATTTTAGTTAAAATGGCAGAAAAATCATAAATACAACCTCTTGTAATATGATTTAATGGAAGATGATCTGATTCAATTTTGTTGAAAATCGGAGCAACGGTTGAGGAGAAGTTCGAAAAAGTAGATTTTCAACATAAATCAAAATGGCTGACAGAAAGTTTGGCTGACTATAGCAACATTGATATCTTTGTTCTCAGCATGACCAAAGTTGTCTATTAATACCAGCCTCATTACATTAGGCAGAAAGCTATTAGCATTTATTTGAAATTTCATTATAACTTCTCAAAACTTTTTGAGTACTTTCAGGTCATGTTCTTGATGGAACATACAAAGTTTCATAATGGTACACCAATGCATTCGTAAAATGTAGCATTTTATATCATAATACTCTATTGTAGTCAATGGCAATTTCATGTTTTGTTCAGTTATAGTGCCACCGAGAGGCACAATCCAACCAAATTTTTAATGTGTCTTTAGAGTGTGCCCATACATATGTGTGCCAAATTGGATGAAAATATCTCATTTTGTTTTGGAGTTCTATACATTTTTATATATGAGAAGAGGAAAAATGACAGATGGCTGACTTTGCTTTTTTTTGCCACTTACTATCAAAATTTTGGCAATTGGGCATTGGTGTATAGTCGGCACGCTATGTTTCAGAATTTCCTACAGTGTTTTCATGACGATTGAAGTAACGGTTTCTAAGATATTGGCAAATGTTTTTTAAGCGCTAAAATGCAACATTGCACAAACCATAAGGCAAAACCTGCCGTGTTTGGTATCGCTGGAGTCTAAAAAGGTGACCACACCCAAAGTTAATCATCTGAATATTTGATTTAACCACTAGGTGGCGGTGGTTAAAAACGTATCAGGCTTTTTTAGGGCATTGTGCTGATGACCCATACCGAGTTTTGTAAAGAAACGTCAATGCGTTTGTAAAATATAGCATTTTACTACAAAATTATAAGTGGCTGACACCCAAAATCGCTGACATGGTATGGTTTGACTCAGCATAGTGCACCAAATCTAAAGAGACCAGTTTTGTGATTTTTGGCCAAACCATTCAGAAGTTATAAGCAAAAATATCTATTTTTCCTATCTCCTGACCACTAGGTGACACTGCACCAAAACACTGCAGGTAGCCTCAGGCCATGCTTGTTATAACGCACACCAAGTTTGGCTTCAATACGCCAAACCGTTGCGGAGATATAGCCTCACATCCATTTTTTTGCTTTTCGTAGAATTTGCTTGTGTGTTATTCGTGAACGGTTTGACCAATCAACTTGAATTCCATAACTTTTTGCCAGCATGGTCTGAAGATGATCTGAGCCAATTTTGGCGAAAATCATACAAACCGTCTAGGACGACTTCGAAAAAGTAGATTTTTTGAACTATTAAATATATATAAATTACATTTTGGTATTCATTCAACATGGTATGAGCCAATGATTCTGAGAAAAAAATATTTTTTTATTCTGTGCCTTATGGTTCAAAAGTTATTAGCATAAACATGAGTGAAACTTTGGACAAGTGTTGGCGCTAGAGAGTTTGAGACAGAGACTCCAAATTTGCTATGGTGACAATTCAGACTGTTCTCTATCAGTGTGCCAAATTACACAACTTTCCCATAAGCAGTTCTATGGGCTGTCATAGACTCAATGGCAGAGGAAATTGAAGAAAAAGAATGCCAATGGTTTCAATAGGTGCCTTCGCACCTTCGGTGCTTGGGCCCTAATAAATTAAACAAATATAAATACACTAAAAAATTTGGAAATTAAAATGAAAGAAAAAATACAGGTTAAAAAAAAAAAAAAAAACACTGGCGGCACAACTGTTTCCAAAACTGATAATAATTCTACTAATAATTCTGAACATCAGAATGATTTCTGAGAGATCATGTGACACTTAAGCCTGGGAAACTGAGTAACAGCTGATGAAAAATCAGCATTGTATCACAGGAATAAATTATATTTTAAAGTATATGAAAATAAAAACCATTATTTTCTATTGTAATAACATTTTGTAATATTACTGTTTATTTTCTGTATTTTTGATAAAATAAATGCAGCCTTGACTTCATAAAAAAAAAACTGCAAGTCTTACTGACCCCAAACGTTTGAACGGTAGTGTGTATATATATATATATATATATATATATATAAAAGTATTAGTGGCACAATTTCCTGCTATCTATCAGCTCACTGAAAATGGACTTTTTTGAGTGTAGTAAGACAAAATGCAGACCGAAACAGTATTACTTTTTTAATAAATGCAACAATACTCCAATTCTGGTAACAGAATTCAAGTTTTTACAGATTTGGTTTACAAAAGGAATCACACATGTAACTGAGCAGAAATCTTCCCTATTGAACAACTTCAAAAAGTGACTTAAATAATACAGTACAAAAATAGACTGCTTCATCATGAAACGACTCATTCAGTAACAGTGGCACTGTAGTCATAGAAAACAAAAGCAGTAATGTAAAAACAATAAAAGATCCTGGATGTAGCTTTCGCTGTTGAGTAAAAACAAAACAACTTTACATTCACTGGCATTGTGTGTGTGACACTGTGTGAAGGCACTGCGGTTTACAGCATATCGGCTCACGCCAGACCCGCGTCTTTAGCCATCCCATAGAAGATTCCTTTCTGAGCGATCAGGTTAGTCGGCGTGTCGAACTCTGCGATCTGTCCCTTGTCCAAAACCAGCACTCTGTCAAAAGAGAAACGCATTCAGTTCAACCTTCAGAGGAATGATATGGAGTGAACACTAGACAAATAACCAGCCTCAAAAGACAAGTCAACTGAAAACAATTTTAACACACGTTTATGTTTTAAGCGAATGTAAATGGTTGAGAAAGGCAACTTGTGTGTCAGTGTATTAGATCCGTGCATTAGGTCTTAAATTTGACTAATTTGAATCAAACAATAAAGGAGAAAATCTCTCGCTGCTCTTGACTTTGCATGGTAGCCTGTTTCTGACACTATATAAAAACCAGGTAAATCTTTGCTCACAGAACTGCACATTGTAAAGTCAGACTTGCATTGATTTTTCTGACTTAATAACATGCAATTGCAAGTTTATATCACACAATTATGAGAAAAAAATGAATTGCCGTTATAAAGTCAGAATTGCGTGATATAAATTCGCAATTTTGAGAAATAAAGTCAACTGCAAGATATGAACTCTAAATTAGAAGAAAGAAAATAGTTGTTTGTCACCTCAGAAATGGACATTATAATTCGCAATTGTGAGTTTATATCACAAAATTCTAAGGAGCCAGAATTATGATACAAACTTGAAATTTGCGTGGAACTGCAACTTTTAATATCACAATACTTACTTATTTTCTCTGAATTTTGAGATATAAACTCACAGTAATAAGAAAAAGTCAGAACTGCACATTTATATACTAACTTGGAATTGCAAGTTTATAATATGTTGATCAATTGTTAACGTTTTCTTTATATAAATATATATATGACCCTGGACCACAAAACCAGTCTTAAGTCGCTGGGGTATATTTGTAGCAATAGACAAAAATCATTAGGATATTAAGTAAAGATCATGTTCCATGAAGATATTTTGTTAACTTCCCACCTTAAAAATATCAAAACACGATTTTCTCAATATTTAGATTTTTTTTGCACCCTTAGATTCCAGATTTTCAAATAGTTGTATCCCAGCCAAATATTGTCCTATCCTAAAAAAAACCTATATCAATGGAAAGCTTATTTATTCAGCTTTTAGTTTTTCTATACATCTCAATTTCAACAAATTGACCCTTATGACTGGTTTTCTGGTATATATATATATAGTGTAATGTAGTATACTGATCAGTGCTTCAAAACAAAAATCATTCCAAACACAGCCACAGCACTGTTTTGCGTCTCTGAGCAACATGAAAGTGTTTCATTTCTGAATGAATCAACTGTTTAAATGACTCGGTTCAATCGCAATGGCTCACTTATTAACAGCGACTTACTGACACCTACCGGTGGTAAAATAATTTTAAATATAGCTGCATTATCATGTGTAAATGCCTCTAAATGCCACTTTATATGCAACTTCTGCAAAGATAAATTTAGTTGATACTGATTTATTTTACAGCCTAAATGTATTATTATTATAATAATTGACAGAATAAATGTAAGAACTAGACTCAAAAGACGATGCACACTTTTGGAAAAAAAAAGGGCTTTATAAAGGTAAAAATGCCCATAAAAGGTAAAAATCAATTTAAACTTTTAGGAAAAGAATAATTTTTAAATGTAGCACAAAATGTAGCACCTCAATCTTCAATCTTTCTGATTTTAGTAAATCTTTGTAAAAGTGCCTTTTAAATTATTTATTCAAATAAATTCTTTGAGCTTCAGCCTGGTTTAATAGCATAAGCAAATGTCTTTGGTCAAATTAAGTTGTAAAATAAATAGTTTATCCCTTTAAATGCAATGGATTTTGAAAGATATCAACAAAAAACAGGCAAAAAACTTTAAAAGTGATGTTCTCAGGTTTTCAATTGGAAAAAGAGGGCAGACGGCCATAACTCAAATGGGTATATCTTTGACTATGATATCATTTTAAAGCTTATGGTCTCCTCTTTCCATTGATATCAAAATATCATATTTGAAATTTGGGTCACTGTGACTCATTTTGCTGGATCAGGTCACAAATGTAAAAATGGGTTCAGAATTGTAATATAGCTCAGATTCTGCCAGGAATCGTGTTTATGGTGTTTTTCAAGACTACTTCACCCTACTAATGATCATCAAAAGTAAAAATGCTACAAAATACACCGTTTTTTGTCAGAAAATGTGACAGGCTCCAGCAAACAGACAGTATTTTTGCAATCTGCAGCTCAAATATATTAAGAAACAAGTTTTGTTTCATTCAACAGATGTGATGTGGGACAGACGGTGTTATTAACGTGTACCTGGTGTAGTCCATGATGGTGTTGAGTCTGTGAGCGATGGTGAAAACGGTGCAGTCCTCGAACTGCGTGCGGATGGTGGACTGGATGAGATCGTCTGTCTCCAGATCAACAGCGGCCGTGGCTTCATCCAGGACCAGGATCCTGGTCTTCCTCAGTAAAGCTCGAGCCAAACACACCAGCTGCCTCTGACCCACACTGAACACAGGATTATAAAGCTCATAACGCAACACACTTACAGCCAAATACAGAGGAACAAAACATGCAACTAGGGCTAGGGATTATTTTAATATGAATATATTGTGATGTAATGCACAGGCCTGTATTACTCCTGCTTGTACCTGAGGTTTTCTCCTCCTTCGGAGCACTCCAGCTCGAGTTTGGCCGACTGGTTGCTGACAAACTTCTTCAGATGAGAGAGCTCCAGCGCTTTCCACACTTCTTCATCATTGTATTTCTCAAAGGGATCGAGGTTCATCCGTAGACTCCCAGAGAACAGGACGGGCTCCTACAAATGCATATTAATCACACAGGACACTGTACTATCAGATACTGTGTGACATAAATCATTTATATTTCAAATAAACTCACTAATATTTGGAGAAAAACAGCATTTGTTTATCATCAACATGAATTCATGTGAAATGTTTTTGGGACAGTTCAAGGGATATTTTTACAATTATTTTTAATTTATTATTTATTAAATAATACAAAAATTAAACAATATAAGCAGCACTATTTCCTGCTATTAATGTGAATTAAATTTAAATAAATAAATGAAATATTAAAAAAATATTTTCAATATTTAATTTTACTGAACTCAATATTTATGTAATATTTATGAATTTATAGCATATATAAACAATAAGATAATTATTCAATAATATTTAAATTATAATAGAGTATACATTACAATTAATTACATCAGCATCACAGATTTCTGCTATTAATGAAAATTAAAAAATAAAATGTAACATTAACATATATGATGAAGAATTAATATTTAACTACTGAATTCAATATTTAACTAATGCTATACTGTTTATGAATTTATAGATGACATGGTTAAATAATATGCTATTTATTAAGTATTTATATAATATATAATGTATGATTACCATAAACTATAATTAAAAATTAAATTATAAGCACCACAATTCCCTGCTATTAATGCAAATGAGTGAAAAAGAAAATGTAACCAAATTAATATATGATAAAAAATATATATTTTTATATTTAATATTTAGATACAATTTATTGAACTCAATATTTAACAAATTATGTATTGTTTATTATAAGTTATTTATTAAATAATATGTAAATTATTACAAATTATCCATTAAAATTAAATAAAATAAGTAGCAGTTTCCTGCTATTAATGCAAATTAATTAAAAAGAAAATGTAACATTTATATATATATATATATATATATATATATATATGATTGAAAAATGCTTTATTGTTTATACATTTATACATGTCAGTTAAATAAGTTACTCATTGAACAAAATATAGAATTATAATTTTAATAAATTATTTAAAAAATTATCTAAACAGCACAATTCCCTGCTAATAATGCGAATGAATAAAGAAAATAATATATATTTGATATATATTTAACTATATTTTAATATTGTAAATATATATTTTTTAAATAAATAAAATGCTAAATTTGAATAAAACTGTTGTCCTGCCATCGCTAGCATAAAAATTCCTTGCTGTCAAACCCTGAAGAGCGAACAGTGCTGAGCGAAACACATGAAAACACATTTTAGTAACTGTTAAAAGGTGAAATGAGGTTAAGAACCACTTTTATTAGAGAAAACAAACAACAGGAAAAAAGCCCAATGTTAATAATTTGGACAAGAGCTAACAGGCCTATAACAGGCTAATTAGCCAGCGTTTAGTGAGCCTGAAGGTGCTTTGGCATCAAAATCACTATCAACGGCTTTATGGGTCTGAATGGGGAAATGAGCTTTTTCTGCTGACCCATCATGAGCGCAATGCTAATACAGCAATAAACACCATTTCCAAGCTGTGCTTAAATTAAAACAGATGCTTTACCACCAACAAAGCCGGAGAAAAAACCAAAAGACCGACCTGTGGGATGATGGTGAGTTTGGAGCGGAGGTCGTGAAGGCCGATCTCGGAGATCTTCACCTCGTCGATCACAATCTCGCCATCCGCCGCCTCCAGCAGACGGAACAGACACAGAGTCATCGAAGACTTCCCAGCGCCAGTCCGTCCGACGATACCGATCTGAGGAGCCACACGTCACAGATTATACCATCAATCCCTGCTCATCAATTCAGATCATCATACAGAAACATAAGCTCAACAGACATGTGCTGAATACTGTCACATGGGCACTGTATAATACAGAGAAAAAGTCCAGATACCTCATTATGAATTATTTAGATTTTTAGACATTTTTAAAAGGGAAGTGCAATAGTATTGAAGATTCAACATTCATTTTTAAACATCTGTGTACACCTACACAGTTTTACATTGTATAGAAGACTTGCAATTCTAGGTCATAATTATGAGATATAATCTCAAAATTGCAAAATACAAATGCACAATTCTGAGACAAAAGTTGTAATTATACAATATAAGCTCAAAAATGCAAGTTATAAATGTGCTGTTCTGGAAAAAAGTCATAATTATGGATTTTAAACTAAGAATTGGAAGATATAAATGTGCAATTAAAAAAAAAAGATATTATATGAATTATATGAATTGCATAATTATAGAATTGCATATTCTATTGAATTAATTTATATTGTAATTATATGATATAAACTAAAAATTGCAAGATTTTCTCAATTCTGAAACAATGGTCATAATTTTTAGATATAAATTAAAATTGTAAGATATAAATGTGCAATTCTGAGAAAAGTCATAAATATGTGGTGTGAATAAAAATTCATTACAAAAAAAATCATAATTATGAGATATAAACTCAAAACTGTAAGATATAAATGTGCAATTCTGAGAAAAAAAGTCCTAATTGTGAGATATAAACTTTTCTGTGACAAACTTTGTAATTATATGATATACAATATGATACAATTTGATAAACAATTCTGTGACAAACTTTGTAATTATATGATATAAACTCAAAACTGTAAGATATAAAAGTGCAATTCTGTGACAACAGTTGTAATTATATAATATAAACTCTCAATTGAAAGATATAAATGCACAGTTCTAAGAAAAAGTCATTATCTCAAGATTGCAAGACATCAATGCACAATTGAGGAAAAAGGTTTTAATTATATGATATAAACTCTCAAATAAAAGATATAAATGTGCAGTTCTAAGAAAAACTTAAAATTGTAAGATATAAATGTGCAATTTTGAAGAAAAAGGTCATAATTGTGAGATATAAAGTAAAAATTGTAAGATATAAACGTGCAATTCTGAGAAAAAAGTCCTAATTGTGAGATATATACTCAAAGCTGCAAGATATAAATGGCCAATTCTGTGACAAACTTTGTAATTATATGATATAAACTCTCAAATGAAAGATATAAATGTGCACTTCTTAGAAAAAGCCAAAATTGCAAGATATAATTGTGTAATTGTGAGGAAAAAGGTCATAATTATGAGATATAAACTCAAAACGATAAGATATAAAAGTGCAATTCTGTGACAAAAGTTGTAATTATATAATATAAACTCTCAATTGAAAGATATAAATGCACAGTTCTAAGAAAAAGTCAAAATTGTAAGATACAAATGTGAAATTCTGATGGAAAAAGTGATAATTATAACATAAACTCAAAATTGCAAGACATAAATGTGCAATTCTAGAGAAAAAAGGTCATAATTGTAAAATAAACTAAAAATTGTAAGATATAATTGTGAAATTCCAATAAAAATTATGAGGTATTAACTCAAAATTGCAAGATATTAATGCACAATACAGAGGAAAATGGTCATAATTATAGTTATAGTTATAAACTCTCAAATAAAAGATATAAATGTGCAATTCTAAGAAAAAGTCAAAATTGTAAGATATAAATGTGCAATTCTGAGGAAAAAGGTCATAATTGTGAGATATAAAGTAAAAATTGCAAGATGTAAATGTGAAATTCTGATGGAAAAAGTCATAATTATGACATATAAACTCAAAATTGCAAGATATAAATGCCCAATTCTGAGATAACGGTCATAATAATGAGATACAAACTCAAAACTGCAAGATACAAATAAGCAAAAAAGGTTTCTGTGCTGTGAATGTGTTCATCTAACGCAGGTCAATGAGAGCAGCACTATGATGATGCTCCTCACCTTCTCTCCTCCTTTGACCTTCAGCGAGATGTTCCTCAGCACCAGATCCAGCCCCTCGCGATACCTCACGCTGTAGTCTACAAACTCCACGTTTCCCTTCGGAGGCCAGTCTGAAGGAGGCTGTTTGTCCTTCACTATCCATGGAGCCTATGGTTCAATTTCATGATTTACATGTCAGTCAATTACCTCCAAACTGGACCACATTTAATACTGACATTCAAAAGCCTTGCTAATGCATATGATATCTACTGTATGAATGATATTACATGTGTACCTCAGTCTGCGTCTCTGAATACTCCTTCACTCTCTCCACTGCTACTATGTTGCTCTCGAGGTCAGAGGTCATCCTCACCATCCAGTTCAGGGACATAGTGACCTATTCAGAAATAACAAGTGATGATGCAGAATACATGCACTTACATATATATTTGCACAAAAAACTTTCCATTTTTTCCTCTGCTCTAGCTTATTCTCATAATCTAGCTTTGTAATAAACATGGATCTTGTGAATATTCTTGGCTCTGTGATGAATTTTAAGTTACTTTGGATAAAAGAATATGCTAAATGCACGCACTACCAGTCAAAAGTTTGTAATAATTAAGATTTGTAATGTTTTTGATGTTCTTCTGCTCACCAAGGCTGCATTTATTTGATTAAAACATATAGTAAAAGCAGTACAAATTCTGTAATGCTATTACAACTTAAAATAACTGTTTTCTATGTGAATATTTAGCAATTCTGAGAAAATGGTCATAAACATGAGATATAAACTCAAAATTGCAAGGTATAAATTCCCAATTCTGAGACAAAAAATAATAATTATGAGATATAAACTCAAACTTGCAAGATATAAATGCTCAATTCTGAGAAAAAAAGTCATAATTATGATCTAAACTAAACATTTTAAGATATAAATGTGCAATTCTGAGACAAAAGTCATAATTATGATATAAACTCAAAATTGCAAGATATAAATGTGCAAATCTTTAAAAAAAATTATGAGATATAACCTAGAACTTGTAAGATATAAATGTGCAATTCTGAGACAAAAATCATAATCATGGGATATAAACTCAAAATTGCAAGATATAAATGTACAATTCTGAACAAAAAAAAAAAGAGATAAACCTAAAAATTGTAAGAAATAAATGTGCAATTCTGAGATAAAAGTCATAATTATGAGAGATAAACTCAAAATTGCAAGATATGAATGTGCAATTGTGAAAAAAGTCATAATTATGAGATACAATGTAAAGATTGTAAGATATAAATGTGCAATTCTGAAAAGTCATAATTAAAAGATAAAACCTATAAATTGTAAGATACCGTATAAATGCACAATTCTGAGAGAACAGTCATAATTATGAGATAATTGTGACATATTATTACAATTTAAAATAACCATTTTCTATGTGAACATATATTAAAATGTAATTTATTCCTGTGTTAAAAATGTAATTTTTAGCATCATTACTCCAGTCTTCAATGTCACATGATTCAGCATATTAGAATGATTTCCGAAGGATCATGTGACACTGAAAATTCAACTTTGCATCACAGGAATAAATTACATTTTAGCATCTATTCACATAAAAAACATTTATTTTGATTTCTAATAATAATTCACCATTTCTACTGTATTTCTGACCAAATAAATGTGGCTTTAGTAAGCAGAGAGACTTCTTTTACTCATCTAAAGGTACAAGTTAACTTGATCACACACAACTCGTGATCATACAGTACATAATGAGTGTGACTTTACCTGTAGGGCATATGACACGGACAGACCGACCAATCCGGGGCTGAGTTTGTCCTTCCCAATGACAGCAAACAGAGCAGCAAACAGCACAATGCAGTTGCCGATAAACTCGATGCGAACCCCCAACCACCTGCGTGCATCCGAACACAACACCATCACTCTCCAATCTGAATTTCAGAAGGACATTTCCCCCCCAAAAAAGCAACTATCTGTTGTTATATTCTGTGAAGCAGATGATAAAGAATGCAAACATGCTTGAGGAAACGCATGCATCCGAACGAGAGCGAGACCAAACCTACCTGTTGGAAACAATACCAGGGTAGTAACTCTTTTGGTTCTCATCCACTTTCATATCGCTCATGAGAACAAAGGCAGTGTTTCGCCCGTAGGCGCGGATGACGCTAGTGCCTGTGATGGTCTCCGAAAAATGAGAATATATAGGAGACCTACTGACAGACTCCAGTCGCTTAAGCTGCCGAGACGTGGCTACATAAAATCTCTACGGAGGAAATCAGGGAGAGAAATAAACAAGCTGCTATTACAACAACAGCAACAAAAACATTATATATATCTATATATAAATAGCACTTAAAGGATTACTCCACTTCCAAAATAAACATTTCCTGACAATTTACCCCCATGTCATCCAACATGTTCATGTCTTTCTTTCTTCAGTCGCAAAGAAATTACGTTTTTTGAGGAAAACATTCCAGGATTTTTCTCCATATAGTGGGCTTCAATAGTGCTCAACGAATTGAAGATTAAAAATGTAGTTTTAGTGTAACTTCAAAAGGCTCTAAACAATCCCAAATGAGGAATACAGGTCTTACCAAGCGAAACGATCGGTTATTTTCCAAAAAATTACAATTTATATATTTTTTTTTACTCTGAAAGTGGAGTGATCTTATAAAGAAGGAATATCAAATATTCATACACAAATAAGTGAGGATTCAGAAACATCTGTTTTAATCATTTAAACTGGCAACATGCAATATTTTACTGATATTCTTGCTTTTTTAAGTAATCAAGTCTTTTCAGATAGTTTTATTGCAGGTTTGTCTGAACTCTTTAAGAATGTTTGGTCAGTTTACTACTAACAAAATAATAATTATTTTTTATAAGAAAAAATATTTTATTGTGGCCATGAGCTTCTATATAATAATTTTAATCTGTTTTCCAGTGAAAATATAATAAGTTAAACCCTCTTTTCTCTTATGCAGACCACCGTTTGGGGCCAGTAAGATTTTGTAAATGTTTTTTAAAGACGTCTATTCTAAGTATGTATATTCTGCTCATCAAGGCTGCATTAATTTGATCAAAAATACAGTAAAAATTTTAAAATATTATTATAATTCAAAAGTGTTTTTTTTTGTGAATACGTTTTAGAATGTAATTTATTTCTGTGACCAAATCTGCATTTTCAGCAACATTATTCTAGTCGTAAGTGTTACATGATCCTTCAGAAATCATTCTAATATGCTGATTTGCAGCTCAAGAAACATTTCTGATTATTATCAATGTGCTGCTTCATATTTTAATGAAAACTGTCATATATTTTATTTTTCAGGATTCTTCAATGAATAGAAAGTTCAAAAGAACAGCATTGATTTGATACAGAAATCCTTTGCAACATTATAAATGACTTTACTGTCCCTTTTGATCAATTTAGTGCATCCTTGTTGAATAATTCCTTGTAAAAAGATAGCAGGGTGACGAGTGAATACAATTATTAAGTAGATATACAAACATTCCTTCATTCAGACAAACCATAACATGTCCGATTTTTAATTTGCTATTTAACTTTGTGTAGTTTCTAGAATCCTCACTTTGAATCAGTTATCACACAATATTTCAGAACACATGATATGAATTACTATTATATTTCAAAACAATGTTCACATTAAGGGATCAAATATCAATGGGATCAAACACTATCATAATGTTGTAGTGTTTGGTTTGGCTTTGTGCATTCCTGAGTTTGTGTATTTAATGAGAATTTAAAAGAATGCATTTGATGTTTTGGTGCATGCAGCAAGTGATTCGCTCAGTCATCGCACAGAAAATACAGAAAGCCGGTTTGTGCCATGCATAGCCTAAGCAATACGTAAGAGAGAGGCTGTATGTGAAATTAAAAGACAATCAGGAGGGATGCAAGACCAAGTTACAATTATGCAATCAGAGGAGGTTTAGTACCTAAAATATCTTGAGAATCACAGTAGAATGACTAGACAGACCCGCTGTTCAGGCCTAATGAAATAACACCAGAGGGCCATAAATATATGAAACACTAGCTTACAAAACATCATTATCATTATTATAGCTACTTTTTATCACCGTAATGCTGTTTTACTTTCATCTAACTGTAATTAGGATCTGATTGGTTAAGCAGAATTTAACTCTAGATTGTTAGTAGCCTAAATATTAGTAGCAAAAGAAAGGAATAGTTCAGCAAAACATGAAAATTAATTGAAAATACACAGATGAGTTTGTTTCTTCATCAGATTTGGGGAAGCAAATTATTAGCATTGAATCATTTGCACACCAACGGATCCTCTGGAGTGAATGGGTGCCGTCAGAATGAGAGTCCAAACAGCTGATAAAAACATCACAATAATCCACACCACTACAGTCGCATCAGTTAGCATTTTGAGAAGGCAAACGTTGCGTGTTTGTAAGAAACAAATCCATCTTCAAGTCTATAATCCATAATAATGCTTAAGTCATCTGCTTTGATTTCTCAGGAGAGAAAACTGCCCAGATCAAGCACCGTTTACAAGTCTAAAACAACCTTTTGGTGTGAGGTTTTGATGTGAGAACCAATGGGAGATGGACTTTATATGGAGTGAATTTTGTCCCAATATTCATCAAACAAATCCAGTGCTTTGCAAACAAAACTCACCTGTTTCTCACTACCTCTGCTTTTCTCAAAACCCCCAAATAGTTTTGTATCTGCAAATTGCTTTGTGTTTGTTTGAAAGTCGAATTTTTCTTTGCAAAGCAGGTTGTTTGCAAAACGCTGGATTTGTTGGATAAATATTGGCACAAATTTCACTCCATAACTTTTTCACTGGAAGAAGCATTATTGTTTTAGTTAAAAATGTCTTAATGATGGATTTGTTTCTTACAAACACACAGCTTTTTTTTTACTTTTTATGGAGTGAAATTTGTGCCAATATTCATCAAACAAATTCAGTGTTTTGCAAACAAAAACTTGTCTTTCAAACAAACGCAAGATTTCCCACTAATTTTGGTGTTCCCTGAAAAGGTAAGGTGTTTCAGGTCTTGGGAGACTAGTGTAAATTGACCAACAGTGCCATCTGCTGTTTTTGGAAAAGGAAGCTGCTCAATTGCATCGGTGAGAAAATCTGCCTCTACGCTTTTGTGAGAAAATTAAGCCAAGTTTCCTCAAAAAAGGCAACCGAGTCTCACAGTTGTAACACACAATAAATATATTTGTCCATACCTCTGCATTTTCTCTCATAAATAGAGTTTTGTGTTTCCTAATCACTTTGTGTTTGTTAAAGCAGATTTCGTTTGTTTGCAAAACACTGGATTTGTTTGATGAATATTGGCACAAAATTCACTTGCTTTTTCCACTGGAAGAAGCATTATTATTTTAGTTAAAAATGTCTTAATGATGGATTTGTTTCTTACTTTTTAAGGAGTGAATTTTGTGCCAATATTCATCAAACAAATCCAGTGTTTTGCAAACAAAAACTGGACTTTCAAACAAACGCAAGACAGAAACTAACCTGTTTCTCACTAATTTTGGTGTTCTCTGAAAAGGTAAACGGGTGTTTCAGGTCTCAGGAGACTAGTGTAAATTGACCAACAGCGCTGCTGTTTTTGCAGATGGTGCTCAATTGCATTTGTGAGAAAATCTGCCTGTACGCATTTGTGAGAAAATTAAGCCAAGTTTCCTCACAAAAAGGCAACTGAGTCTCACAGTTGTAACAAAATAAATATATTTGTACATATCTATGCATTTTCTCTCAAATAGAGTTTTTTTTATTTGCAAATCACTTTGCGTTTGTTTGAAAGTAAAATTTTTCTTTGCAAAGCAGTTTGTGTTTGTTTGCAAAACGCTGGATTTGTTTGATGAATATTGAAACAAAATTCACTCCATAACTTTTTTACTGGAAGAAGCATTATTATTTTAGTTAAAAATGTCTTAATGATGGATTTGTTTCTTGCAAACACACAGCTTTTGGCTTCACAAGATGTTAACTGATGGACTGAAGTAGTGTGCATTACTTGATGTTTTAGTCAGCTGTTTGGACTCTCTTTCTGACGGCACCCATTCACTGCAGAGGATCTGTTGGTGAATTCTACATTTCTACAAATCTGATCTGAAAATCTGAAACTCATCTACATCTTGGATGGCCTGTGGGTAAGATGTTTCACATTTGGCTGAACTATTCCTTTAACAGCGGGACACACCAAATCCACTTCTTATTCATGGACTCTTCTTGTGCCCTCACATCCCCAGTTCTTTCATTAAAATAACTACATGCCAGGTAAATGTTAGAAGTTCTGTCTGTTATGTGCGCTAGCATTAGTGCTGACAGCTTCAGGCTACACTGTTAGTGTTAGAGGAGCATACATTATGAATGCTGGTGTAATGGTACAGTATGGAGATTATAGGCTGATGAAGTGATGAGATGCAGCACAGAAAAACACTTCAAAACCAAGTTCAGTAGAAGACACATGAATTAACTTCTACTCCTGCAAAGCTAACTCTACAGCAAAAGGCTGTTCTTTACCCACCTTCATTACTTTTCAAAAGTATCTGCTCATTCTCATATTACGATTGACAATATGGAACATGAAGTATACAGGGGATATACTGTTTACTGTATGCAAAAATACTGAGAAACTCATACATTTAATAATAATAAATAATAATAATAATATTAATAATACATTATAGCCATAATTTAATATATAATAATATTAATAATACTACTTTTAGCATTTATTATATTAGTCATCATTTTAAAACAATAATAATTTATTGACTTTATTTACTGAATTTATTATTTAATGAATTTATAATATTTAATTAAATTATATCATAATAATTAGTAGTAGTACTAGTAACAGCAGCATTATATTATTTAATAAATTATTACAGTAATTTAATAATTTAGTACATGATACTGTATTAAATATAATTAATATTAGTGGTAGTATTATTACTATCATTAATGTTAATAATAATATTAATAATAATTTATGGCAATAACAGTTGATTATATAATAATAACAACAACAACAATAATAAATTATTATAATAATGTTTTAAATTATATCCTAATACAAATTATTATTTTCATTATTATTAATAATTAATCATAATAGTAATAATTTGTGATCATCGTAAATAAAAACAATGATAATAATATATAATTAATATTAGTAGTAGCATCAGTATTCTGTCATTTAATAAATGATTGCAAAAATGTATTTATACTGTTATTACTGTTAATAATAATAATTTATTGGAACAACAGTTATTATATAATAACAATAATAATAATAATGATAATAATAATAATGTTTTAAATTATATCCTAAATAATCCTAAATAAATAATAATAATTTAGGTAATGATACAGTAATAAATATAATTCATGTTAGTAGTATTAGTATCATGCAATTTAATAAATTACTGCAGAAATGTATTATTACTATTATTACTGTTAATAATAGTAATAACTATAATTTATTGCAATAACAATTGATTATGTAATAATAATAATTTATAATAATAGTGTATTAAATTACATCCTAATAGAAATTATTATCATTCATAATAATAATTAATTTGATATTAACAATAAGTAATAATTTAGTAAATAATACAGTAAAAATATGATTAATATTAGTAGTAGTATCAGTATGACATAATTGTTTTAATTATTGCAAAAATGCATTACTACCATTATTACTGTTCATAATAAATAAATCATTTATTGCAATAACCGTTGATTATATAATAAGAAGAATTTATTATAATAACATATTAAATTATATCCTAATACACAGATTTATTTAACAAATAGTATTTAAAAATAATTAATCATTAAATAGTGTTTAATTATAATTACTATTGTAATAATTGTAATAATAAACAAAATATAATAGTAATAACTGACTGTAATAATTTAATTAATTATATAATAAAACTATTCTGCATTATTATAATTAGCAGCAGCAGCCGCAGTATTATAACAAATTATTGCAGTGATTTATTATTGATACTGTTGTTAATATTCTTAATAATAGCAAAAATAAACTTAGTAAATTATATAATACTAATAATACTAATAGAACATGTTTGACTCAAATGAGTGTACTGCTAATATAATTTACACTAACGATTCAAACTAAAGCACAAGGATTTGTGGTATACTGTAGTTCTGAGAAAGGAGGTGTTTTTTGGGTAAAGAACAGCCACAACTACCCGATCAGAGAGCCGAACCTCACCGAGCGTCGACTCGCTGAGCGACTACACTACAACCGAATAACCAAACCACACGCTGTCAAACTACAACACTACGACAGTGATAATGCAGCTAGAACATAACAACAACAACAACAACAACAACACATGTTAGCATGCCGTATTAATGAGTTAGCAGACTTATTCCTATTTACCTGGACCCACCAATAGAACAGCATTAACGGCACTATGACTATGAGGAACATAGGGGTGAGGGCAGAGCATACGATCAGCACATTTACTGTGTACCAGAAAGTGCGCATCCAGATATCAATATTGTCTGGAATGACAGAGTCTATTGTGTCCACGTCTTTGCTGAAGCGGTTCAAGACCCGCCCAGAGGGGGTGGCCTCGAAAAAGGCCTGCGGGGCCCTCAGAATGGCGTGGAGCATGTGGAGGTGAGTCGCGTGGGCCGCCTTCAGCATGCTGTACGCCCGACACAGTAAACAGTTGGCCAGAATCAGCGCACCTGTTGAAGGGGCAGCACACACGAGTTAGTGGGGTCGGCCCTCGCTCGCTCAACCGCTGATTCATACAAGCACAAGTGTGAGAAATACTGACAGAGACTGCCACTGTGTCCTCGCGCGAACACACCCGCTCATCTAGGAGAGAAACAGACTCGTGTGGAGGTCAGATAACAGGTTTCTCTGGTGTCTGCCTGTGGTTGTGTTTCTTAGTATGCTTGTGAGAAATACAGATTTGAAAAGGCCGAAACCGAAAATTCTGGATGCACTTGGCTGAAAACCGAAACTGAAAATGCTTTGTCATAATTATTTACTATTTTATTAAACATATTTTGTAAGATTTTTTAATTTACCTCAATAATATGAATGATACCACATTTAAAAACCACAAGCCAATAGACCGATTTTCAGTAAACACCACAGTGACGTCAACTGCAGCTGCGCATGCATAATGGTTGCAGAAAAACACTGGTAACAAGTGGAGCTAAACGGGAAAAAATATATTTTTGTGCCTACTGATGTCAAAATCAGAGTGCAAATCATTTTTATAGAATACTGCAGACAAAGACGCCATTTGAAGCTAAACGCAGACATATAGACAATATACACTACTGTTTAAAACTTTGGGGTCAGTACATTTATATTCTTTCTAACAATAACATATAATAATTAACAATAAATAATAATTCAGTAAACAATTCAGTAAAATATGATTAATATTAGTAGTAGTAATATTTTTTTGTATTATTGCAAAAATGCATTATTACCATTATTACTGTTAATAATATAAATATTTTTTATTAATAATAATAAGAATTTATTATAATAATGTATTAAATTATATCCTAATACTGATTTATTTAACAAACTGTATTTACAAATGTAATAATTTATTATTTTTATATAATAACAACAAATAAAAATATAATAGTAATAACTAACTGTAATAATTTAATTAATCATATAATTATATCATACTGAACACTTTTATTCACCAAGGACATGTTAAATGAACCTAAAAATGATAGCATAGATTTACATTGTTAGAAAAGATTTATATTTTGAATAAATGCTGCTCTTTGTAACTTGTTTCTCATCAAAGAATCCTAAAAAAAAAGAAAAAATATTTGGCAGCACAACCGTTTCCAACATTGATAATTCTAATAATAAATCAGTATATTAGAACGATTTCTGAAGGATCATGTGACACTTAAAACTGGAGTAACAGCTGATGAAAATTCAGCTTTGCATCACAGGAATAAATTATATTTGAATGTATAATAAAATAAAAAAACATTATTTTATATTGTAATAACATTTTGCAATATTACAGTTTTTGTTTTTTTTGTTTTTTGATCAAATAAATGCAGCCCTGATGAGCATAAAAACATTACAAGTCTTACTGATCCCAAACTTTTGAGCAGCAGTGTATACTCACACAGAAAATAGCTATTTTAAATTGTTATGACATTTCAGAATTTTTTGTGTCCTTCTGATCAAATAAATGCAGCCCTGGTTGAAGAGACTTCAAAAACATAAAAAAATCTTGCCGACCTCAAACTTTTGAATGGTAGTGTATAGAATTTGATTTGATTTGAAATGTTTAACGTTCAAATCGAAATCTCTGGCATTTGACTGCAGACTTCAAATCTGAGATGATATTAAGATCTAATCTCAAACTACAGGAAACATATGAGATTATTTGGGTCTTTATCTAATGAGAAACATCTGAGAACCTAAAGACTTAAGCAAAAGATCTCTATATTATGTCATTGCTGACTAGAAGCAAAAATTGAGACATTACACGGCAAGTATTTTTTTCTTTAGTATTTTTGCCCTGTTTTTCAGTACAAATACCCAAACTTTTACTTTAAGTGTTTTCTGAAAAATGTCTAAAACAAGAAAAATGTCTACCAGTTTGCTTATTGCATATAAAATCACTTGATTTTCGATCATTTTTTCGGATTTTTTTTCAGCAAACAAGACTTAATATCTTAGTCATTTTGTTTTTCAAGTAAATTTATCTTGATGTAAGAAAGTTTACATACACCTTTCAGAATCTGCAAAAAGTTAATTATTTTGCCAAAATAAGAGGGATCATACAAAATGCATTTTCGTTTTTATTTAGTACTGACCTGAATAAGATATTTCACATAATATTGTCCACAAAAGAAAATAATAGTTGAATTTATACAATCGACCCCATTCTAAAGTTTACACACACTTGATACTTAATACTGTGTTGTTTCCTGAATGATCCACAGCTGTGTTTTTTGGCGATCAAGGTACATTTACATAAATGATTACAAAAAATTATACATTTTTAAATAATAAAAGGTCAGAAAAACAAACTTAATTCAAAGGAAAAACTAGTTTATTTTATTTACAGATTTTTCTTGTTTTAAGCTTAAACTTTTAAATTTTGATATTTTTTTCATAAGACAAGATATAAAAAATTGTCAATTTGCTTCTGTAAGTCCTAAATCAAAATACATTTACACAGAAAAAAGACATTTTAAATCAAAATACTAAGTACTGTTGTTTGAAAATGCATCAAAATATTATGTAATTCATCGCTGACTAATAGATAAAGTTTTAGTAAAATGTTTTTTCTTTAGTGTTTTTTTTATTACTATTACAGAAGGTTCAAACGCTCACTGATGCTCCAGAAGGAAACATGATGTATTAAGAGTCGAGCTAAATTAAAAACTAATATTAAGACAAGAACTAAATGAAAAAAAGTATGACATTTAGTTAAAGCAAGAACAATATACACATCTTTATTCTGTTCAAAAGTTTTCACCCCCAGCTCCTAATGCATTATTTTTCCTTCTGAAGCACTTGAGCGTTTGGACCTTCTGTAATAGCTAAACAAAAAAAACACAGCTGTGGATCATTCAGGTAACAACACAGTATTAAGAATTAAGTGTATGTTAAATTTTGAACAGGGTCATTTTTATATATTGTGGACTATATGTAAACGTCTTTTTTCTGAAATATCTTATTCAGGTCAGTGCTAATAAAAAAAAAACATGCATTTTGTATGAAAACTTTTGACTTCAAAGATCTCATTTGTGATAATAGCAAAGATTATTAACTAAGAACGAGACGATCACTAGGTTGTATTCAAGTAAAGCATTGCTCTCAAACCTCATTGATGCACCATTTTGACTGGAGAAGAGTGAATGTGTTTGATGATCAGCAGAGGGCGCTGGTGAAGCACGACGATCCGACACAAACCAGACACGGACAGACACTCCCAGAGTCCCCTGTGTGCATGTTGTGCGTTTGTGTGATGGTTTGTGCTCATGAATGAGTGTGAGTGTGAAAGCAAACAGCCGCAGAAGTCAAAGCAGGAAGTGGGCAGCAGGCGCTGAGGGAGGAACAGGAAACAAGCTCTCAAACACGCCGGGAGACATGAGACACGAGACGTGGCTTTGCTCACACTGCAAGAAAATCTGATCTTCAGGGCCGAGTGTCTGGGTGTGATAACAAAAGATCTGTGTTCAGTGCATCTAAAGCTGCTGTTTTTTCTTTTACTGTTTACTTCATACACTGCAAAAATTTCTGTCGTTTTCCAGAACATCTAAAACATTTTTACTAAAGAGACAAAGCCTTACATCAAGATACATTTAAATAGCAAAATTAATTAATAAGATATTAAGGCTTGTTTCTTGTTTCTTGCATCAAAATGATACATTTTAAATGTGAATGATAGAATATATAACAATAATAAAACTAGTTATTTTATTCCCCATTGACAGATGATTTTTGTTTGTAAGCTTAAACTTTTTGATAGATAAAAAAAAAAATACATAAATAAATAAAATAATATCAAATAATAGCCAACTGGGTCAGAAAAATAAATTTAATGCAAAGCAAAAACTACTAAACTACTAAAAAAAAAAATTTAACTCACTGAGAGATTTATTGCAAAAAGTGAATGATATAATAATTATAATATAAAATGTATAAAAATATATATAAATTACATAATATGTAATAATTATATCATATTATAATAAAAATAGCCAATGGGGTCAGAAAAAAGAATCTTAATTCAAAGCAAAATCTGCTATTTTTTTTACCCCAGAGACAGATAATAAATTATTGCAACTCACTTAATTTTGATATATTTTTCATTAAACAAAATGTAACATTTGCTTCTCTAGTAATATAATTAAATAATTAAATTTTTTTTAAGAAAAAGAAGAAATTATTGCAAAATGTTAATGAACGCTAGAATACAATAATAATAAAAATAAAAATAATAATAATAATAATAATAATAATAATAATAATACATTATTATTACAAAAAATATAGATTATATAATAATAAAAACAAACTTAACTCAAAGGGAACGTTGACATGATTTTTATGATTTTTCTTTCTTTAAGTTTAAACTCATTACAGTATTTTTCATAAAACAAGACTTAACATTTTAAGTCAGTCAACTTGCTTCTCTAGTAATGTAATTAAATAAGATAGAATATTTAAAAAATAAATTACAATTAATAAAATATTGCAAAATATCTAAAAAGTCTTAAATAAAGAGACAAAGTCTTAAATCAAGGTACATTTGCATAGCAAAATGGCATTTGATGGCATCAAGATATTAAATCTCGTTTTTTAAAAAATGCATTAAAATGTAGCCTAACACAAAACAAAAAAATAAAATAAATAAATAAATAATAAAAGTCATAGTAATAGCCAATGGGATCATTTACATAGCAAAATTACATTTTAAATCAAGATATTAAATCAGTTTTTTGAAAATGCTTTATAAAGTGAACTTAATATAATAATTAATATTACACAAGATTAAAATGAATTAAAATAATTGTTTATTTGCATTAAAAGCAGATAAATTGCAGTGTATGAGCAAAAAAAGACAGCTGTAGAGTAATGCACACTTTGTGTGATTTCATATTTACATGTGTCCTAAACTGGAGCGTCTGTTAAATTGTTATTTTAAAAGTTAAAAAAGCTAAGAAATCATCTTTTTCCTGCATGTCTGAACAAAGCCATATGGACATACAGTATAGAGGAAGGAATAAACAGGTTAGACGGACTGACTCTGACATCTCTGTACCATATCCTGGAAAGCAAATGTTATCCCGCTTTCATCCCGAACGGCTGCAACAAAAGGGAAAAAATACCTGCACAAAGATGTAAATCAAGGCCAGAGGGCCAATGACCAGCGCGAATATGGGTGTACTGCAAATGATAACAATCATGGTGGACACAGAGGCAAAGAAGGTGCCCAGGAACATGAGGATGGTGGACGGGAGGACCTCGTCGATCACGTAAATGTCCTTGGAGAAGCGGTTGATGATCCGGCCTATGGGGGTGGTGTCAAAGAAAGACTGGGGCGTGTGAAATTTGTTGTCCAGCAGGGCCTGATGCAGCTTGCGTGCGGCCTGGATTTTCCCCAGAGCCAGAGTAAAGGAGGAAAACATAACCAGGACGCCTGTGTTAGAGAGACCAGAGGAGGGGCACAGCGTCACTACACTACACACGCCTGCAGGGGATCGTGGGATACGGGAGAGCTACAGAGCGGGAGACAAACCGGAGCACAGTCCTCGCCACAAATACGCACACGGGGCCAGTTCACACAAAAACGACAGATGCGTGAGAGTGCCTGAACTCAGTGGAAGTGGGGGATTTTAAACTCATCTGGCAACCCAATCATCAAATCTCAAAGAGATTGTTAGTATTTTTTTCTCCTCTTTTTTTTTTATTCAAGGGAAAAAAATAGATATGAAGAGTTTAGATGCAAAACCCTCTAAAAGCCATCTCGGTCAAAAATGAGATAATGATACTGAGTGAATGCTCTTGACACATATTACACATCCATCATATACTTTTACTTCAAACTCCCCAAAATCCCACCCTCAGCCCTATCAGAAGTACCAGTACTTACATAGAAACCTATACATCAGAGCCTGATAAAAATGCTTTTTTTGAAGAAATGTGTCAGATGGATTTAGAGGCTTTTGCATCTGAACTCTTCATATATTTTAGATACTGGGAGTTTTTTTTTTTAGGCTACATTTGAGCAATAATAATAATAATAATAAAAAAAATAATAATAATTAAATAATAAAAAAGTATAAATTATATAATAATTGACAGATGATTTTTCTTGTTTTAAGTTTAAACTCACTTAATTTTAATCTTTTTTATAAGACAAGATGTAACACTTTAAGGCAATTTGCTTTTCTAGTTAATGTAACTAAATAAGTTAGAAAATGTAAAAAAGAATTTTCAATTAATAGAAAATTCTTAAATAAAGAGACAAAGTCTTAAATCAAGATACATTTATTATTATTATTATCACGATTTAAGTCTTGTTGTTTTTTTTAAAATGAAGAACATCAAAATGAATTATGCGTAAGCTTAACACAAGAAAAACATATTTAAAAAGAGAAAAATAAAACTGAAAAATTAATAGCCAATGGGGTCAGAAAAATAAACTTAAATTAAAGCAAAAACAACTTTTTGGAGAGATGATAAATTATTGCAAATGTTACTGAATAATAGAATGTAATAATATTAATAATAATAATAATAATAATAAATGATTACAAAAAATATTGTTTTATAAAACAACTATTTTTTTAAGCTAAAAAATTTAAATTAAATAATAAAAAAATAAATAAAATTACATAATACAAATATATAAATTATAATAATAAATGAATAAATTAATTATGCTTAACACAAGAAAAAAATATATAAAAAATGATAAAACTGAAAAATTAATAGCCAATGAGGTCAGAAAAATAAACCTATTTCAAAGCAAAAACTACTTTTTGGAGAGATAATAAATTATTGCAAATGTTACTGCTGCATGATAGACTATGATGATGATGATAATAATAATAATAATAATGGCCATTTTATAGACAAAATTCATGAAAATAAATAACTAAATAACTAAATAAATAAATAAAGTCAGCGTGGGTGTCATAAATATATATATGTTTTGTTATTTCTTTTAAAAGTAAAAGAAAATTTATTTTTGTATAAATATTATATATATATATATATATATATATATATATATTCATTTATATTATTAATTACATCATTATTATTAATTACTAATTCATAAATATCACATTTAATTTTATAACCTTAACTAATCGTGCCTTTTTGTTATAAAAACTAAATATTTACATAATAATAACAAATACATAATTATACGGTATATAATATAATCAATATAATTACAATATATTTAATAAATGTAATATTTTACAAGACTTGTTGACCTTAATACTCAGTCATGAGGTTCTGACTTATGACATAGTTATTATGACATAATTTCATGTTTTTTTTAGTTTTTTATTGTCAGAGATTTTGAGCAATTTTTTTTTATTATTATTATGAAGATATTTAAGGTGTTTCTAAACTTTGACAGACGTGGTCACTATAAACTGACATTAAACAGAAGCGAGTGAATCTTCATAATTTCTCCTTTTTTATTCCAGTGAAGCAGCATCTGGGTTTGGAACAATATTATGACGAGTAAGTTTTCATTTTTGGGTGAACTGCCCCTTTATGGTGGATGTGAATGAAATGATATGACCAGGTGGTTCAGTCAGTATTTCTGAGGTTAGTTATATGACAGAATCAGACGAGACTCGTTAGATTAGCATTAGCACAGGCATAGTTGACCGTACCTTGTGAAATGCCCAGCGAAGCGTAAACCCCCACCCTCATGGACACTTTTTCCTGCGTGCGGTTGTGTAGCGCGTCGTTCGTCCATTCGCTCAACCAGAAGTTTGCTCCGATGGAGGCAGCGCTCTGACAGCCATACAGGAAACAGATGAAGAGCGACAGGAGCGGACCGACGGCCTTCGCATACTCCCAATACACCTTGAACTTCACCTGCAACACACACAACACACAGACACCATGAGAACATACTCAAATATGTGAAAGCATAGATATTACTAGGTGTTGGTTAATTATTTATTATCCCTATTAACAAAATGTTATGTTTAAAAAAAAAATATATATATATATATATTTAATAATATGGGGCTTTTGTTATTTCATGGCATAAAAAAGAGAAATTAACAAAATCCATGATGTTGAAATGAATCAGGATTGGTCATTTGTAATTTATTGCTTAATTATATTTTTTTCTTACAATTAACTTTTTATAATATGAGGACAAAAAAGGACAAAGACAAAACTCATTTAAAAATACATAAATAAATTTGAGAATTGTTTTTTACATTAAATATTTTATTAATTTTATTCATTCAATTTTAATTTATTCATAGCAAAAAAAAAACAGGCATAATTAATTAAATAAAAAATATTTTTAGTTCTATATTATAAAATATTTATTGAAAGAGAAAAACTAAACTAACTAAAACCGACTTTTTAAAATTTAAACATAAAAAAAATAAATATTACAGTGTTTTGTTTTTTTGTGTGTGTGAATTTTGTCTTCGTTAAAAACCTATTTATCATAACATTTTGGTACAAGGGATAATAAATAATTATTATATTTTACTAATTAAATATTTATATACTGTGACTTTTATTTCATGAATTTTTGTCTTTGTTTTGGCCACATATATTATCAATATTTATTGCCTTAACAATGAAACTTTTAATTTCATGAATTTTCTCTTTGTTCATTTTTTAATTAAATTACAAAATTAAAATTCAGACAAATCTGTCAGGATGGGCATTATTTTTTGGGGGACTTTGGCTATTTTATTGTACTAAAAAAAAACTATTATAGAATTTAAAATTTTAATTTCGTGAGTTTTCTTTTTGTTAATTTCTCTTTTTTTTAAATAAAATAACTAAAGCAATAATATTCTATAATATAATAATAAGATAAAATAACCAAAGTCCCATATTATAAAATATTTATTGTAAAAAAAGTTACACAATTTAAAAAAGACAGATTTGTCTCAATTAAAGTTTTAATTAAAAAAAATGCTGTTTTTTTTTTTTGCTACGCAATAATTAAAAACAAAACTAATTGGAATACAATTCAAATATTTATAATAATAATAATAATAAATTTAAAAAAAAGAACATTCAAAAATTATAGTCCGCATCTTGACAGATTTTTCTTAATTTGAGTTTTTTATTTTTTGTGCAATAAAATAACCAGTCCCAAATTATTTCAAATTGAGAATTTTTTTTTATTTTTAAATTGAGAAAAATATTTTTTGATGGGAACAAAACATTATTTATTTATTTTTTAATTGTTTGCAATAAATATTTTATAATATGGGACTTTGTTTATTTTATTAAAAAAAGAGAAATTAAAATTTTTGAAAATGAAATGAAAATTTTAAAGTAAGAAATTATTTCAATGTTTATTTTTTTTTATTGTTTGCAATAAATATTTTGAACCTACCTAAAAACCCAAAAATCTATCTTTACTCTATTGTATTAATTTGTGCTGTTGCTTGTAGTTAGATTATTTGCTCTTATTTTCTGTATTTTTATTTAATAGTATAGTTTTTTTCCCTAAACATAGCACATACTGAACCTTACCAAAAGTGTGACTCTAAAACCGTGATACAAACCAAACCGTGAGTAAGTTGAACCATCGCACCCTAGTATATAATAATCATACTGTCTGTGACAAGTTAGCTTAATGTGCTAATATAGACCTCCGCAGTGCTGCATCAGGTCGAGTTTTGAGTGTTATGTTTGTGCGGTTGTTTAGCTGTGTTCCTCCAGACGAGGGCAGCCTCGAGTCACTAACCCGTCCGGTCTCAGTCGTCTCAGCCTGGATGAGTTTCTCCACCTTTGGCTCCTTTTTCTCTGTCGGAGACTCTGGGTGTTTCCGCTCACTGAAGCGTCGGCGTCGGGACATTTTCTTGGGGTTCTCCATATCGTTAGACATGATGCTCATCTGCCTACAACAGACAGAAAAGTACGTTTTTACCCTTTAAACCAATCCTGTGTATATAGGTTTCATAAACATTCAAATAGGAATAAATATAGCAGTTCATTTGGCTTTTTTATATTCCACTGAAAGTGATTTGAAGTGTTTTTTAACTGGAAATGCAACATGCAAATTGCATTGTATACTATGAAGCTGAGGACAAATAAAAGCAGTGTTTGCCGAGAGCCAAATTTGTCATCAGGGAAAGTGTTCATAAAAGCAAAAGTCACAAAGCCAAAGCGAGCCTCAGAGCGAGAGGCATTAAAAATGCATGTGTACCTCATGAACTGTCTGCGTGCCTCGTTGACTACAGGCTCGTTATCCACCATATCTGTGTGATTACTGAGAGCATCTTCAGGAAACTCCTCCTCCTCATCATCAACCACTGAAACTATCATGAAAAACATAGTGTGAGATCAAAGATTAAAGCAATAATGTATTATAAATGTAGTATAAGTAAATAAACAAATACATTTATATTATACATAATTAATATTTAATAGTTTGGTAACACTTTACAGTAAGGTGTCATTTGAAATCAACTAACAATGAACAATGCGTTTATTACTCTATTTACTATTTGCTTGTCCATGTTAAGAAACAAAATTGGTGATTGGAATAATGCATTAGTAAATGCTGAAATTAACATTAATTTGGATTAATATATGCTGTTGAAGTGTTGTTCATTCTTAGTTCATGTTAACTAATGTAGAAACTAGTGAACCTTACTGTAAAGTGTAACCAACTGTTTTAATACTTTTAACATTTAATTAATGCTTTAGAACATTACTATAATATGCATTATTAATAAATATGTAATGATATATCATAAATAAATATGTACATATTAAACATAATTATTTAAGGGCTAATTAATATTTAATGAATGTTTTATGATGTTAAAATATGCATTATAAAATAATAATAAATAATATTACATTATATATAATAAATAAATAAATAATTAGATATAAATATCTGAATAATAAACATGTTATAATATGTATTACAAATAAATTATGTATATATAAATAAAATGTAAATAAATAAAATACAAATAAATAAATAAATAAATGTGTGTGTGTGTGTGTGTATATATATATCCTTGTCAACCAACAAAACTGAAAAACCCTCAGAAGTCAGTGATTAAAAAATATGAAAATATGAATATAATTATGTTATTATTTAACAGTCAATTAATATTTTAGTTAATTAATAATTTATACTATTGTAATATGTCTAATAAATGAATTATAAATAAACTAATTATAAATAAATGAATTATAAATAAAAAAATATAAATAAACAAATAAGAATTAGAAATAAGAAATATGTAAAAGGTATTTATATAAATAAACAAAAATATGTTTATCTATAAATATCTTTGTCAACCAACAACACAGAAAAAAACATTAGGAGTCAAGGTGATAAAAACTTATATAAGAACAAAATGAAAGCAATAAATAATTGCAAATAAATGAATAATTTATAAAAATAATTTAATAATAAAAACATATATAAAGAAAGAAAGAAAGAAATATGTATTAGAAACAAATTGTTTATTCATATGTATTACAAATATTCTAAATAATCTGAATATATGAATAATAAATATTTTATAATATGTAGCATAAATCAATAAAAAATAAATATAAGGATCAAAATAAAAACAATAAATAACTGAAAATAAATTCATAAAAATTATTTCTAAATATATAAATAATATTTTGTATAAATAAATAATAAATATGTATGTATAAGAAACATATTCTTTATACATATATATTATAAATAAATACTCTAAATAATCTAAATATATGAATAATAAATATTTTATAATATGTAGTAAATAAATAAAATATATCAGGATCAAAATGAGAGCAATAAATAATTGAAAATAAATTCCTACAAATTATTGCTAAACATAGCAATATTTTATATAAATAAATAAATCAATTGGTATGTATTAGAAACAAATTCTTTATTCATATGTATTATTAATAAATACTCTAAATAATCTAAATATATATGAATAATAAATATTGTATAATATGTAGTATAAATAAATAAAAAATAAATATATCAAGATCACAATGAAAGCAATAGATAATTGAAAATAAATTCATTAAAAAAAGTTCTAAAAATATCAATATTTTTATATTATTTTTTAATTATTTATTAATGTATTAAAATAAATACTCTGAATACTCTAAATATATGAATAATAAATATTTAAAATGTTTTATAAATAAAAATAAATATGTCAATATCAATATTTTTGAATTCTTTATTCATATGTACTATAATAAATACTCTAAATAATCTAAATATATGAATAATAAATACTTTAAATGTATAAATAAAAAAAATATGTCAAAATCACAATGAAAGCAATAAATAATTGAAAATAAATTCCTACAAAATATTTCTAAATATAACAATAATATTTTATATACATAAATATGTATGTTATATACGTAAATATGTATGTAGTATAAATGAAAAATAAATATATCAATGATAAAAAATGTTGTGTATTAGAAATGTTTATAAAATTTTAAACTTAGAAATAAATAACAAATATCTGATAATATATAATATGATCATTTATATGTCTAATAAATATTTTATAATATGTATAATGAAAAAATACTGAAGAATTCTCCTATGTACCGTCAATTTCATCGTCTTCGATGATGTCCTCGAGAGAATAGTTCCTGAGGAACTCTGCAAACGCTCCATTCTGCTTGAGCAGATCCTGATAGGAGCCCATTTCTGACACGCGTCCCTCCACCATCACCAGGATGTTGTCCACCTGCGGCAGGAAGCTGATCCCGTGGGTCACCAGTATCCGCGTCTGGAAGACATTATTACGTTTACATGATTAAATAAATAAAGGGAAGTTCTGCAGTTTCTCCTGTCCCTGACTTGTTTCTCCACCAAAATGATTTCCATTGAACAGGCTCACGAAAATACCTTTCCCTTGAGGGCTCCTTCAGGCCCGATGACGTTGTCGAAGATGTGTTTGGCGACGTGAGCGTCGACGGCGGACAGAGGATCGTCCAGCAGATAGACGTCCGCTTCACTGTACAGCGCTCTGGCCAAACTCACTCTCTGCCGCTGACCGCCGGACAGATTGATGCCCTGCAAACACACAATTAGTTACATCACACTGAAAATAATCACTTTTATTTGAAGAGTTTGGTTCCAAAACGCTATAAATCCATTTTGAGTAAAAATGTGTTTTCTTTACCAAGAAAGTGGCAAGATGAAAACTTTCACATAGCATCTTTAGGTTACACAGTCATGGCCAAAAATATTGGCACCCTTGCAATTCTGTCAGAAAATGCAACACTTCTCTCAGAAAATTGTTGCAGTTGCAAATGTTTTGATACTCACAGGTTTATTTTTTATTTTTTTGCACTAGAACAAAACAAAAAGAAACTGAGAAGAAAAGTCAAAGAAAGTAACTTGCTAATCATGCTAGCAACATGCTAGTAACATGATAATCAGGTTAGAATCATGCTAGTAACTTGCTAAACAAGCTAGAATCATGCCTTATTAATACTGCTAACAATATGATAGCAACATGTTTAACATGCTAGTAACATGCTAATCATGCTAGAAACCTGTTAGCAACATGCTAGCAACTTGTTAATCATGGTAACAACATGTTAGTAACACCCTAGCAACCACCCTGAGTACCTAGCAACCACATTGCAACACCCTAGCAACGACCCAGAGTACCTTAGCAACTGCATAGCAACACCATAGCAACCACCCCACCCACAGTACCTTAGCAACCGCATAGCAACACCTACCAAGTAGCCTAACAACTGAATAGCAACACACTACCAACCGCCCAGGGTAACCTAGCAATACCCTAGCAACCACCTAAAGTACCTTTGAAACCACATAACACCCTAGAAACCACCCTAAGTACCCTAGCAACTGGATAGCAACACCCTAACAGCATCATAGCAACCACCCCACCCAGCAACCGCATAGCAACACCTACCAAGTACCCTAGCAACCGCATAGCAACACCACCCAAGTACCCTAGCAACCACATAGCAACGTTCTAGCAACGACCCAGAGTACCTTAGCAACTGCACAGCAACACTTACCAAGTACCCTAACAACTGCATAGCAACACCCTAGCAACCGCCCAGGGTACCCTAGCAACACCCTAGCAACCACCCAAAGTACCTTAGAAACCACATAACAACACCCTAGAGACCACCCTAAGTACCCTAGCAACTGGATAGCAACACCCTAACAGCCACCCCCGGGTACCCTAACAACCGCATAGCAACACCACCCAAGTACCCTATCAACCACATAGCAACGTTCTAGCAATGACCCAGAGTACCTTAGCAACCGCATAGCAACACCCTAGCAACCACCCCAGGTACCTTAGCAACCAAATAGCAACTGCGCTGGCTACCCTAGTAACCACATAGCAACACCTGATCTATTTCTTTTTCTAATAGACTGTGTTGCCTTCAAAACATTCAGACTTTAATCTTTCAAACCATTTTAAACAGAAAACTATTTCAAACTGAAAACCATCAAACATTTAAAACTTTTTAAAGCTTTCTGGCTAAATTTTTTCAAGCCAACTTAAAGTTTGTCTATGAACTTTACTATCTAGCTATTATTAACGATATTATCAGGTAAAACAAACCTGTTTCTTGATTTGAAGCAATATTACTCATTAAAAGATGCATAACTAAGATTTTTTTTTTCTTTTAAGATACTTACTTTGTTAAAGAAAAAAAAAAAAGGAAAAAGTGTGAAGAATTAAAAAAAAAACAAAAAGTGTTTGTCATGCTCTGAACTTAAAGAATATTTTAAAGCCACATTTAACTGCCATTGTAGCAAATATCTGCTTTTAAACTTCAAATAGATAAAAATGTGATATTTATCATGATAATTATTTTTTGGCCATATCGCCCAGCCCTAGCGCACACTGATATTTGAGCGGATGTAACGCATTCTGCAGAGAAGGAAGACTGGTGTTTATCACCGTTTGGAAAGATAGGGAGAAAACATGACAGAATAACCTGATGAATATCACATTTTTGCGTAAAACTGACTTTTCAGTACCAAACAGATACAATACTGATTTTTACAGGAACTAATTTTTTTTAAATAACCAAACACTTCATTTATTCATTGAGATCCAGCACCTTCTCTCCGATCTCTGTCTGGTCTCCTCCAGGAAGCACTTCCAGGTCAGGGGTCAGAGCGCAGGCCTCCAGCACGCAGCGGTACTTCTGCTCCACGTAGGGTCTGCCGAACAGGATGTTGTCTCTGAGCGTGGCGTTCTGGATCCAGGCCTGCTGCGGAACGTAAGCCACGGATCCCTACAGGAGGAGACGAGCGTCAAACACTGCTTTCTCCTCCTTCATAAAGACTGATCTGGAGATGAAATACACACCCGTATGGAGATCTGACCCTCCTGCTTCTCCATCTCTCCCAGCAGCGCGGACACGAGCGACGTCTTCCCACAACCCACGTGACCCACGACCGCCAGTAGAGAGCCCTGCGGCACCATTACGTTAATGCTGCAAACACAACAGATGGGTTACTCAGCACTGGAATTAATCAATCACTTGCCCTTTAAGGGTCCTCTACCTTTAAATCTTGTCTTTAAACATCTTACTTAAGGATTCGATTTTACTTGACTACTGGTTTAAATTCTGTTTATTTATTTTTATTTTACATTCTGTTTTTTAATATGTATTTTATTCCATATTTTCTTTAATTATTGTTGTATTTGTTCTGTTTTATTTCATTTAATATTTTATTTTGTTTTATTGTAACTTCTATACTATTTATCTTAGTATGCTTATTTTGTTTATTTTATTTTATTTTATCTTTTATTTTATTTTTTAATAATTATTTTATACACCTTATTAAGTAGGTCACTTCTGAATATTAGAGACAAATTGCACTTGAACTGAAACTATTTTTGCTTGTCTTTTATTTATTTATCTATTTATTTTTAATTAAAAATTTTATTTAGTTTTTTATTTTATATTTTATGAATTTGGTTGTATTAATTTATTTAATTTTCTATTTAATTTTAATGTTTATTCAATTTTACTTTGCTTATTTTGTATTTTCTTATTTTATTTAATTTTAATATATATTGTATTTTGTTTTATTTTTATTGAATATTTTCTTTTATTTATTGTTATATTTTTTGTTCTGTTTTATTTTAATATTTTATTTTAACTTCTAATTATTTTATTCTATTTTATTATGCTTATTTTGTTTATTTAACCTTCTATTTTATTTTATTTATTCTTTAATAATAATTTTATTCTATTTTATTTTCTTATTTTATATAATTATTTATTTGTTATTGACCTTTTTCATTAATTTTATTTTATTCTATTTTAGTTTGCTTATTTATTTTATTATTTATAGTTATTTAGTTTATTTGTTTATTTTATTTTATATTCCATTTTATTTTATTTTCTAATAATTATTTTATTTTATGCTCAGTTTGTTGTTGAGTTGTTTTTTTATTATTTTATTAATTTATTTTATATTCTTTTTTTCTTTTGTTTTCTTTTGTTTTATTTATTTTTGTTGTATATTTTTACCTTTTATTACAAATTTTGTTTTAGTTTAGTTTTGTGCTTTCCCCCTTTGTTGTAAAGTGCTTTGATAAGGCAACTTTTAAAGGCACTATATGAAATAAAGTAAATGCAAATGCACAGAAATGTCGATACATCAATAAGTTTGCAGTTTTTTCTAAAGGATCACATTTAGAAACCACACGTATGTGAAAAACACTTTGGTGTCATGAAGGTGTCAAGATAAAATGCCTCTTGTATAGATAACAAATAACGAAGTGATCCTAAAGTAAGTTTCAGAGTACTATAAATTATGTTCTGCATAAATTTAAAACAGATTCATTATAGAAATGCAGTTGAAATATGCCTCTGTTTAAATTACACTTTTACTCTAAGCATATGTTTGCAACAGGAGATTCATAAAGCCCATATATGGAGATAATGGGTGTATATTATGCTAATGAGCATCTGCTGACACGCCTCCCTCATTTAGAATCATTCCGATTCAGACCTGCCATTGTAAAACCTTTCCTGAACACATAAATGAGGTCATCTGTACACATTATGATGAATTGTGAACGGAAGTCTTACTTGTCAAGAGTGGCCTGATCTTGTTTGGCCCATGAGAATTTCCCATTTATGACGCTCACAGCATATTCTGATGAGAGAAAAAGCGTGAGTCAGCTAAACGTCGGAGGAAAGGAAACTTGCGGACAGCAGTCGAAAAGCATGGATTTCACAATGACTCAGCGTGAGAGATGCTCAAGAACAGAAAGCCAATCCTGCTGCAGTCAGGTTTGATTGTTTCAGCATGTCGGCTCTGTTACCTGAGGCATTATTTCTTCTGTCCACGCTCTCTGGATCGAGCTCATCGTGACTCAGGAAATCCTGGATGCGCTTCAGAGACACGCTGGCCTGGTGAACGATCAAACACATAAACAATCGGACGTCAAGTGGGGCAGAACTGCTTATTCTGTAGGAGCACAAAACACGATGAAGCTGATCTCACTGCAGGAATATCCTGTACACAATTATCTATAGCTATCTATGACACAAACACTAACCTTCTGAAGTAGGTCACTTCTGGATATTAGAGACAAATGATGACATTGCATTTGTACTGAGCCCAATCAGTTTATTCAAACTGAGGAAAAAATACTTTCTGCTTTTTGTCAGCATATGTGACGAAGCAAAACTTTAGCTCTGACATGCTGACAGAAAAGCAGAAATAATAAATAATTTTGCCTCACTTTTTTATCTATGTATGTATATATACATTTTTTTTCTCAAAGTGAGGCAAAAGTAATACGTTTCTGATTTTCGGGTCAATTTATAATAATTTTTTTTTAATTTATAGTTTTTGAATTATCTGCCAGTATCCATATATATTTGTGTGTGTGTGTGTGTATACTATATATACAATATAATTAAATATTTTAATTAATTAAATATAAAATATATATATATATATATATATATATATTTATTTGTGTGTGTGTGTGTGTGCATATAATATACTTATTTTATTTACAGAATTTATATTCTATATTCTATTCTATATAAAATATTATTTATTATTTATATACAATAATTATTAGAAATACAAATTATATATATATATATATAAAAGTTGTATTTCTAATACATTTCTAATACATAATTATAATATTATATATACATATATATATATATATATATTAGTTATAAACAAGAAATAATATAAAATGTAAACTATAATTAAGAAAATATAATTATTAATGTAATTTAATATGCAATACAAATAAAACAGTTTTAATATTTTATATATATATATATATATATATATATACACAACACATATTATACACACACACACACACACACACACACACACACATATATAATTATGTGTGTGTGTGTGTGTGTGTGTGTATAAAACACTTATTTATATATATATAACATAAATATTAGAAAATATAAAATGTAAATGTAACATAATGTACATTAAATATTTAAATTTAACTGTTTTAATATTTAATACTTAATTATATGTATATATACACACACAACACATATACACACACACACACACATATATATAATTATGTGTGTGTGTCTATATAAAACATTTAGATTTATATATATATATATACATAAATACAATAAATATTAGAAAATATAAAATGTAAATGTAACATAATGTACATTAAATATTTAAATGTAACTGTTTTAATATTTAATACTAATATTATATATATATATATACACAACACATATACACACACATATACATAATTATGTGTGTGTGTGTGTGTGTCTATATAAAACATTTAGATTTATATATATATATATATATAAATAAAATAAATATTAGAAAATATAAAATCTAAATGTAACATAATGTACATTAAAAATTTAAATTTAACATTTTAATATTTAATACTTAATTATATGTATATATATATATGTGTGTGTGTGTGTGTGTGTGTGTATAAAACTTATTTATATATATATATATATATATATACACACACACACACACTTACAATAAATATTAGAAAATATAAAATCTAAATATAACATAATTTACATAAAATATTTAAATTGAACTGTTTTAATTTTTAATGATATACAGTGTATGTTAATATAATTGTAATTTAATGTAATAATTTAATTTAAAATTTATATATATATATAATATATATATTTTATTTATAATATATATATATAATATATATAATATCTGCTGCTCTACATGACAGATATTATATCATGACAAATATTTTGCCTTACGTAAATTAATTTTACGCTATAATCAATAGCGTCCGTGATGTAGCTGTAAAGCTGTATTTAGCCTGTAACAGTGCTGTAATATGAATGAAGCGGAGGCTCACTTGTACGATGCTGCTGATGACCTGTGGGAGCATGTTCAACGGGAACCTCAAGATGTTAAACAGAGACAAAGACACAAAGGCCTTCTCTGCATCCAATATATTTTTCTCATCCACAGTCACGAACACAGCAAACGACGTCAAAGCCACCTGAACGACATCAGAGCACAATCATGACACATTCACAATTCAGTCAGCTCTAAAACAGTATGAAAAAAGTGCACTTTTTTCGCGTGCAATTTGAGCTTATTAATCACGCTGGCTAATGCACTTTTGAAACACGAAACGGCAACCTGACGCCTAGATAGGGATCTACCACATCATTAGGCATATCAAAGATAAGCCCCTTTGCATTTGTATCAGACACACAAACCCGCACAGAAAGCGATAAGTTACCAGGAAGGGCGCGCTGGTCCAGGCCATGGTGGAGAGAGCGCTGAGATAAGCCGTTTTACGCAGCACATTCAGCTCCTTCTGCCGGATCTGCAGGATCTTCTCCTTGAAGGAGACTTCCCAGGCGTACAGCTTCAGCACCTTTATGCCATTGAGAATCTCGTTCATCAGCTTGATGCGGTCGTCCTTATATTTCATTTGCTCCACCTGTGCAGAACAACGCATGTTTTTATTCATATTCTGAATTAGATTTTATTTTTATATTTTATATTTTAATTTTACTTAAAGTTTTAGTCATTTTGTTGCGCATTTCTGTCATTTTTTTTATATTTAAAATGTTTTTATATAAATGTTTAATTTCAGTTTTAGTTAAGTGCATCAACTTAAACTGAATAAAAATGAGAAAGGTTGTCTTGCATATAATTTAATTTATAAAATAACATTGCCTCACTTTGAAGGAAAAAATCTCTATTATATATGATGACCTCATACAAATGTATATTTAATTTAATTTAATTTAATTTAATTTAACAATTTAATTTAATTTAATTTAATTTAACAATTTAATTTAATACCTAACTTAATTTTGAAAATACAATTAATATTATACATGGTGGTCTAACACAAATGTATAATATCGTATAATATAATATAACATAATATAATATAACATAATTTAACAATTTAATTTAATTATTTAATTTCATTCTGAAAATAATATTACCTTACTTTGAAAAACTAAATTCAATATTATACAAGATGGTCTCATACGAATGTATATATAATTTATTTGATTTAATTATTTAATTTAATTTAGAAAATAACATTGCCTCACTTTGAAGAAAAAAATCTGTATTATATATGATGATCTCATACAAATGTATATTTAATTTATAACAATTTAATTTAATACCTAATTTAATTTTGAAAATAAAATTACTATTACACATGGTGGTCTAACACAAATATATAACATCGTATAATATAATATAACATAATGTAATATAATTTAACAATTTAATTTAATTATTTTATTTAATTTTGAAAATAATATTATCTTACTTTGAAAAACAAAATGCAATATTATACAAGATGGTCTCATACAAATGTATATATAATTTATTTGATTTAATTATTTAATTTAATGTAGAAAATAATATTATCCCACTTTGAAAAACAAAATTCAATATTATACATGATGGTCGCATATGAATGTATATTTAATTTAATTTAATTTAATTTTGAAATAATATTATCTCACTTTGAACAAAAAATCAATATTATGCATGGTGGTCTTTTACAAATGTATATATAATTTAATTTAATTTATTTCAATATTTAATTTAATGTTGAAAATAGTATTACTTCACTTTGAAAAAAAAAACAATATTTAATTTAATTTAATTTAATTTAGAAAATAAATATTACCTCACAATGCAAAATTATTCATGGTGGTCTCACACAAATTAAAATGTAATGTAATTTTATTTATTTTAATATTTAATTTAATTTAATTTAAATTAATTTAATCTAATTTCTGCCATAATTGACTGCATGTGATGTAGCATATTTTCTAATTTTTAATTAATTTTAATCACTGAAGTACATAAAAAAAAAGGATTAATAATAGATGAAAAAAAAATTTGATTGAATAAATTATAATGAAAAATTATGCCTTGGCAGCTAGATGAAATAAAATAAGTATATTATGTTTTATATTGTATATTTTTATTTATTGTTATATATTATAAGTAAATGCAAAAAGCAAAAAAGCTAATGTTTTTTTATGGTTTTAGTTAACAATAAAAATCATTACCATAACTGTTCAGCTTACAAAAGTAACCAAAATATTAATGTTCAAACAGAGGAAATGTATTAATAAACAATACAAACTGGCAACAATATGCTATTTATTATTATGCTAGTTATTAAGATGTCATTGGCTCAGGAAAACTGACCATTTTTAACTAGATTTTATCTTTCATCAAGTTTTTAATGTTATTTTATATCAGCTAACATTTGTTTCAAATAAAGTTTTAGTTATCTATAATAACCCCGGTGAAATGAAAACATGTTTTTTTGCTTTCAGTTTGATTTGTGATCTGTCTCTTTAAGAGGAAATGATGACTTGATAGAAACTTCACCTAAATCTGAAAGACTGATAAGCTTGAGCTGAGAAAACCTCAGAGCGGATGCAAATATTGATGAGAACACAAACTGAACGCTAAAGAAGAGAAGAGAGACAAACCTGGTAAGATCTGGTCTTCATGGCGATGAAAGCGTTGAACGGGATCAGCAGAACCATCACAGCCACACCGGCCAAAACCGACGGACCCAGATTCTGAACACGAGACAGAAAACCATCAGAACAAAGCTTTCTGTCATACATTTGAAGGAACACACCACATTTTTTGCACATTTTTCTCATTTTCAAACTCCCTCAGAGTTAAACAGATGACTTTATAGAAATTTAGAATTTATACTGGACATCAGGTGGTCACCCAACACAATAACTATCATAACATTTGTTAATTAGATTTATTTTTTTATTATTTTATTTTCACTTTAATTTTAGCAAAAATGTTAGTAATTTTGTTGTGTTTTTGTCATTACCATTAGTTTTTGTTGTTTAATATTTCTCTGTATTTTATTCATTTATTAATAAATTCAATTGAATGAAGAATTATTCATTGTTATGGTTTTAGATTTTGCTCAGTTGAAGATCATTTAATTTTTTATTATTTTCACCTTCATTTCAGCTATGCTTTAGTAATTAGGGGCCAAGCACAGAAGGTGCGGAGGCACCTATTGTATCCGTTACAATTCCTATTATTTTTTGCTTCTTCTTCTTCTTCCGCTCAAGTCTATTGCAGCCCATAGAACCGCTTGCGGGAAAGTTGTGTAAATTTGGCAGACAAACAGAGGATAGTCTCAACATTAACTATAGCAAGTTTGGAGTCTGTAACTCAAACTCTCCAGCCACCAAAGTTTCACTTTTCTTATGCTAATAACATTTGAACCGTAAGGCACAGAATTGTGCTGTACTGATTTCTTGGGTCATGCCGAGTCGAACGGACACAAAAATTCAAAAATCGTAAAGCTTAGTTTTTTCGCTATTTTTAATTGTTCATAAAACCTACTTTTTCTAACTCGTCCTAGGATGGTTTGTCTGATTTTCACCAAAATTGGCTCAGACCATGCCGGCAAAAAGTTGATTAGTCAAACTGTTCTCGAATAACATGCAAACGAATTCAACAAAAAGCACGCAAAAATGGATGTGAGGCTATATCTCCGCAACGGTTTGGCGCATTGAGACCAAACTTGGTGTATGTTATAACAAGCATGACCTGAGGCTACCTGCAGTGTTTCGGCACAGTGCCACCTAGTGGTCTGGAGATATGAAAAATTGCTATTTTTGCTTATAACTTCTCAATGGTTTGGGCAAAAATCACGAAACTGGTCTCTTTTCAGTAGGGATGGGTACCGAACTCTGTACTTTTATTGGCACCGACCGAATTGCGTCGGTACTACCGAGTATCGATTCACATAAAATCAATCGGTGTTCAATTTCGGTACCTGAGAGTACCATAGATAGAACACGTCTGCGTGCCACGTGAGAGAGGCGGTGCTCAAACACGCAGGGCAATGGCTAACAGAAAGCGATGTAATGTGTGGGTTACATTTCACAAAGGTTCATGCGGACAACAATGCCTGCTATATTTGTAATAGTAAGTGCAAGGCAGGCAGTGGTAATACATCCAACCTGAGGAAGCACTAGTTAAACACAACGTGCATTTAAAAGCGCAGGAGCGCAATTTATTAGATAGCCGAACCCAGGGCTAGAAATGGTGTGGGAAATGGGGGACGGAGTTTGGGGAGTGAATTTCAAAGGATGATGGCATTTCAGTTCCAACTGGTTTGTTGTATTTGGAAATTAAAGTGATTTCTATTATTTCTATATTTTAGTATGTGTCTATGATTCGCTGCGAAATGATCTGTGCGCGTTCTGCCACTCAGATATAAATACACACACACAAAAGCACACAACATACAACAAATCTTTAATTTGGCCATAATTACAGGTGCCTGTCTTATAAAAGTAAGTTTAGAGAAAATATGAAATAATTTTAATGTTATTATAGACTAAGGGGTTAATACATCTGAAAGGACATTTAAAATTACCATTAACTTCTTATAAACCTACAGGTCCCATTGAATGGTAATTTAAATGAGCAGAACAATACCATTGTTGATTTAAATATTGTTTTACTTTTCCATAATACATATTTAAAATGTATTACACCAGTGGTTTTCAGTCGCGATCCTCAGGTGGGTCGTGGGACTTTAAAAATGGGTCGCCAGGATGATTTAGGAAGGAAGATGTATATGTATGTATGCATGTAACAAAGTTAAAGACTCAGGGAGAAGGATGCGCGAAGCTGCAAACGTAACTTTAATAACAAAAACAACAACAAAATGAAAGTAAGCACGCCAGACTCCAGTGCGTATCTGTGTTTGCGTTTATCACTTAGAATCCACTCACCGCTCATAACGCTGGACTTTTTGTTCAGTCCTGAGTTCTGCAAGCTAATTAATCCTCTCATTGTAACAAAGCCTGTAGACGCGCCTGTAGAATGCACTTTCAGTGCCGCCGAAAGTTTCACACGATCATTAAAACGAAACCAAAATTAAAACGCGCACGTGCATTCAAAAGCAAGTTTAATACCCCGCGTTTAGATGCGCGCAAATTAGGCTATATAACATATCCACTGAAAGTCACTTAAATAAGAGTAAAGTATCGAAAAAGGTACCGCAGGGTACCGGTATCGAATTTCAGATACCGGTACTAGAACCGTACTGGTAAAAATGTGAACGGTACCCAACCCTACTTTTCAGTGCACCATGCTGAGTCAAACCATACCCAAATTTCCCATTTTTAATTTGTATAATGCTATATTTTACGAACGCATCGACGTATTGTTACAAAACTCGGTATGGATCATCAGCATGCTGCCCTGAAGGAGCCTGAAAAGTTTCAAGGCGGCACCACCTAGTGGTAAAATTAAATATTCACATGCTTATAACTTTAAGTGTGGTTGACTTATTTTCACAGGAGTCACAGGAGTCTTTTTAGACTCCTGAATCCTTGCCGAGTCCAGCGATACCAAACATGGCAGGTTTTGTCTTATGGTTTGTGCAACGTTGCATTATAGCGCTTAAAAAACATTTACCAATATCTTAGAAACCGTTACTCTGATCGACATGAAACCACTGTAGGAAATTCGGAAACGTAGCATGCCAGCTATACGCTAATGCCTAATTGCCAAAATTTAATAGTAAGTGCCATGAAAATGCAAACAAAGTCAGCCATCGGTCATTTTCTCTCTTCTCATATATAAAAATGTAAAAAAAAAAAACTGAGTGAGATATTTTTATCAAATTTGACACACATGTATGGGCACACTCTAATGACACAAAGAATTTGGTGGGATTGTGCCTCTTGTTGGCGCTATAATTGAACAAAACATAAAATTGCCATTAACTACAATAGAGTATTATGATATAAAATGCTACATTTTTACAAATGCATTGGTGTACCATTACGAAGCTTTGTATGTACCATCACGACCAGTACTCAAAACGTTTTGAGACAATGCCACCCTGTGGTCAACAGTTATAATGAAATTTAAAATAAATGCTAATAGCTTTCTGTGAATTTTGCCTAATGTCAGCCAAACTTCTTGTCCGCCATTTAGATTTTCTTTAAAAACATACTTTTTCAAACTCCTCCTAGACTGTTGGTCTGATTTTCACCAAAATCGAATTGTATGATCTACAAACCATGCTGACAAAAAAGTTATTTCGTGACAACAAGTTGTGTCGATAGACAAAAACGCTGTCGCATACCACAGCAACGAATTTAAGGCATGATGCCAAAATGACACTTGAGGCTGTATCTTTGCAATGCTTGGGCATATTGACATAAAACTTTGTGTGTGCCATTGTAAACTCGCATAGAACACACCACATCAATTTGATAACAGCGCCACCTATTGGTCAAACATGATAAGGTAATAAATTGATATGATTTTTCAGCCGTTTTAAATAAAATCATCCTAAAATGGCTTCAGTTACTCATTGCTTCAGTTGCTCTGATGCTCGCTGCCTTGCTTGCCTACTGCTTGGCCACGTAATTGCTGCTTGCAGCTATATTTTTATTTTGTTTCTGTCATTCTCATTGTTTTTTTTATATAAATGTCTCTATAATTGTACATTTGTTTTTTTTTTAAATTAATGTATTCATAAACCAATTATTATCAAGCAATTAATAATTTTTATTTTAAGTAATAAAAATGTTTTTATGGTTTTAATTTATTGACAAATTTATTATATTTGTTTTCACTTTAATTTTAGCTGGCTATAGTAATTTTGCTGTTTTGTCATTTTCATATTTTTTTATAAATGTCTTTACATTTTTTAATTAATTGTATTTGTTAATGTATTAATAAATCAAACTATATTAAGAAGTATTCATTTATTATTAATATTATTAATAATAACAATTAATTTATTTATTAATTTTCTTGGCCTTGGCATTGACAACTAAATTAAATAAAGTACGTTTTAGTATTTTATTTAAATTACCGTTTATTTTAAGTAATGTTTTAAGTAAATGCTTTTATGGTTTTAGTTTAATGACATTTATTATTTTCACTTGAATTTTAGCAAAAGTTATAGTAATTGTGTTGTGTTTTTGCAATTTTCTTTTTTTTTATATTTGTATTAATTTATTTTTTTTAATAATAAATAATTAAAAATAAATAATTTTAATTTATTTTAATAATTATTAACATTACCAATTTAGTTATTTATGAATTTCCTTTAGTTTTAGTTATTCTAATAGCTCAAGTTAAAATAAATAAAAATGTTGCCGTTTCAGTATTTAATTTCAATTAATATTTAGTTATTTTAAGTAACACTGACCAACAATATTATTAACCAGACATTAGCTAAACAGAAAAAAACTGACAATTTTTTACTAAATGTCTTACATTTCAATGGTTTCAGGCAAAAACTATTCTTTACTGTGTTGCAAAAGAACTCATATTTAATGTCAAATGTCTTTTTGCACGTTGCATATTCATATGTACAAAATCTTTTCAAACTGTCCCTTTAAAAGCTATCAAACCTATTTATTTCAATCAAAACTAAGCATGATTATACAGCCAGAGGTATTTTAGATTTGCATTCAGCATTTGTTTCAAAACAAAACCTGACACACATTTGAAAAGAGAAACATTCTGTATGAATATAACAGAAGCCAGAGTAAGTATGTAAATGTATTGAAATGTGTGGCACTGTACCTCCCAGAGGAAGAAGAGCGCCAGCATGATCTGCAGTGGCGCAGACCACAGCATGTTCAAGAAGGTAGTGAGATCCATGAAACGCTGGGCATCTACAGACATCAGGTTCACCACCTCACCCACAGTTGATGAGCGCTTGGCCGCGTTCGTGATCACTAGAGACTGAAGAGAGTAACCAAAGCTGTCAGAAATTGCACTGCATTCAACACTAATTCAATCTAAAGTGGTATAATAAATAACAACAATGATAATAATTTATTGTTATTTATTAATAATGAATCAATAATAAAATTTGTAATTTATTAGTAATAAATAATATTTCTGTAGTTGTCAAAAAGGTTTCCAAAAACCAGCACAGACTGTACAAAATATTTTTTCATTTTCACAATTCAAAAACTTTGAGTTCAGCTAGATGTTTCATCAGTAATTCAATTTAAAAAGTAATAAATAAATTAAAAAAAATTGTTTGTGGCTAAAAAGGTAATAAATAATAATAAATTATATTTTTATTGTTGTCAAACAAATTTGCATAAACTGCAATACTGCAAAAATCTTTTTTTTCATGGTAATAACACAAACACAACTAATAATTTAATTTCTACTTTGATTTTAACTCTATTTTCTGGATCTGTAAAAATTCAGTAATAAATAGTAATAAATAATATCTCTGTAGTTTTCAAAACGGTTTCCACAAACCAGCATAGAATGTAAAAAATATTTTTTTCATCGTCACAATTCAAAAACAATAAATAATTTAATTTCTACTTTGAGTTCAACTAGATTTTTCATCAGTAATTCAATTTAAAGAGGTTGAAAAAGTAATAAAAAATAATGTATTTTTACTTTCCAAAAACAACTAAGAATTTCATTTCTGCTTTGAGTTCACCTAGATTTTTCACCAGAAATTACATTTCATGTGGTTCAAAAGATGTTTAATAATAAATAATAATATACAATATTTCTGTAGTTGACAAACATGTTTCCAAAAACCAGTAAACACTGTAAAAATCATTCTTTTTTATTGTCACAATCCAAAAACAGCTAATAATTTCATTTCTGCTTTGATTAAATCTTTCATCAACAATTCAATTTAAAGTTGTTGAAAAAGTTGAAAAAGTAAGAATAAATAATAATAAATAATATTTTTGTAGTTGTAATTCCAAAAATGACTAATAATTTCATTTCTGTTTTGCAACTTTTTTTTTTAAAGTGGATAAATAAATAAATAAATAAATAAAATTAAATAATATCTCTGTTGTTGTTGTTAAATAAGTTTCCACAAACCAGCATACCATTGTAATACTACAAACTTACAAATTCATTGTAATAATACAAACACAACTAATAATTTAATTTCTACTTCGATTTTAACTCTATTTTCTGGAATTGTCAAATAGATTTCCACAAATCAGCATAGACTGTAAAAATATTTTTTTTCATTGTCACTATCCAATAACAACTAATAATTTAATTTCTAAATTGTGTCATCGATTCAATTTAAGGTATAATTTCATTTCTACTTTGCAACTTGATTTCATGCAACATCATTTTAAAGTGGATAAAAGGGTAATAAATAATAATAAATAATATTTTTGTGGTTGTCAAACAATTTTCCACAAACCAGCATACGCTAAAAAACATTTTCATTGTAATAATACAAAAACAACTAATAATTTAATTTCTACTTTGATTTCAACTAAATTGTGTCAGCAATCAGCAATTCAATTAAAGGTTTAGTATTTTGTTTAGTTAAACAAAAACGCATCAATAATTAAATTTAAAGTGGTTAAAAAATTGAGTAATAAATAATAATAAATATATAAAATGTAGGTTGTAACTCTGGTGTCACTTTTTAGGATTTAAATTTTAAAAAATAAATATAAATATGCAAATAATATTAAATTTGACATTTTCATGGACTATTTTTTATAACAAATTAATGTTATGCCAATCCCAGCATACCTCACTATGCACTAATTCAATTGTACATTTTCTCATTGTGTAAAAGTGTGTAAATGTTGATTTTGTCTGTTTCTCTGCCGGAAAGTCTAAAACAACAGAGCAATAAAAACCTTAAAAAGTTGATACTAAAAAAGTTATAAACTAAAGTTTGTACTATGTTTTTTGGACTTGATTTCTTTGATGTTAACTAGAGTGCCATTGCTGAAGTTGCATAGTATAAAACAAAGTACTTAATGCATTGCATTTCATTGCATGCATTGAACTGTATATCATTTCAGTGCTTTTTCTAATGCAATATCCTGTGAAGGAGCAGATTTATGGCGGTTTCAGTTTCAGGAATATTTGCAGATGACAAACATACACACCCACAGTTTAGCAGCATTTGAAGTGTTACGTAGATGTGGGTAAAAGAGCACCAATGTGTGTGAACACCCATCAAACCTACACCACACCTAACACAACTCAAATCCTGGGTCTATTGTATTCTTTGTCATGTAGAGTAGAGTAGTAGAGCAGAGGCCACATGACAAAATCACTGTCTGTCTGTAACCATGACTCGGTTTATTCTCTATTCTAAATGCAAAATCCCTGCTGTCATGCTGGAATTAACTGGAATTAACATTTATTTGTGCATATCTTCATTTTCATTGCATTTTTTAAATACTTGTTGAACTCTGAAAAACAATGCTTTTTACGTATACTGTCACACATAATAACCAGCGTTTTATTTAATAAAAGTATGAATTATGCCATTTTTAAGACATGCACAAATAAAATGAATACTGTATGAGTGGGGTGGGGCAATGTCTATGCCTGGTAACATATTAATGGCTGGTACAAAAAAAAAAACATGATACTAAACTAAACCAACATTTTCAAATTCAAAACATCTAAACACATCTAAATTTCCAACACAGGTTTTTCACAAATACATAGAGTTTTATATAGTGATAAACCTCACATTTCAGCCTTTTAAACTATTTTTAAGACTAAGGATTAGTCAAATATAGCTATAAATTATTATCTTAATTTAACACACACACATTTTCTATCGCCGTACACCAACCCCTAAACCCACCCGTTTTTTCACCCATTTTTACTTTCTCAAAAAAACTAATTCTGTATGATTTAGAAGCTTTTGTACCCATGGGGACCTCAATTTAGTTCCTAACACTGCAAAAAAATGCTTTTCTTACTTAGATTTTTTGTCTTGTTTCTAGCCAAAATATCAAAAAATTCTTAAATCAAGAAGGATTTTCTAGACAAGTAAAAAATACTGCACAATACACACAATCTTCCAACCTATAGTGAAGTCTTTATGTTCATTTACATCGATTTGGGACAGATATGATGTATTTAATGTAAAACTCTGTGATGCGGCAGATTTTCTGTCGGCTGAATGAACACTAACTTTAAATATGCAGCTTGCAAATACAAATGCATTCATGTGATCGGCTGGATATAAGCTAATGCAAATAGATGTAATGCAAATACATTTGGGTTGGACTTACTGTTTTGGTCACACTGTTTTAACCTTTTGAGGTGCGGCTAATGTTCGCTTCCTCTCAGCCTTGATGGCAAACATACTGCTGTGCTTTCTCTACTAATGCAGCATCTAGTCAACAAAGTGCTTACTAAGTAATGATATGAAAACATGCGCTATAGTTCTTTGTCAATGTTTTAAATCCGCATTTGAAGAGTCCCGCTCTTTTCAGCGTGCAGGATCACATGTGTAAACAAACAGCAGGTGTTGTTAGTGATTTCCGCCTCTAGAGGCCGCTCTCATCATACATATCTATGGCTCTCATACGGTAGAATGACTTTTACTTTTACCATAATTTGCATTTGTCATTCTCAAGAAGAGGTTGACTGATGTATCGGTTTTGCAGATTAATCAGCACCAATAGTTGATTGGAGGAACTGTCAGTTATTGGCAAAAAATCATGCTTAACACATTTAAAGGAACACTCCACTTTTTTTGAAAATAGGCTCAATTTCCAACTCCCCTAGAGTTAAACAGATGAGTTTTACCATTTTTGAATCCATTCAGCCGATCTCTGGGTCTGCCGTTAGCACTTTTAGCATATCTTAGCATAAATCATTGAATCAGATTAGACCGCTAGCATATCGTTCAAAAATGACCAAAGATTTTCGATATTTTTCCTATTTAAAACTTGACTCTTCTGTAGTTACATTGTATATAAAGACTGACAGAAAATTAAAAGCTGCAATTTTCTAGGCTGATATGGATAGGAACTAGGGAACTCTAGGGGAGTTGGAAAATGAGCCTATTTTCAAAAAAAGTGTTCCTTTAAGTGCAAGTATTTGTATCAATGTCAATCAATGTTTAGAGTATTCCTTGAGGCTGAATGCACTTTCCCTGACATGTACTTTATGAACCCAACTACATTTATAATAATAAACGTCAACCTGTAATACTAGAGCATGGAAAGGTCAATTGAGTTTGAAAAGGTACAGTTTCTAGTATAATCTATCAAGCATATGAACTATCAAAAAAATGTGATTCCTCACTATTTAACCCCTACTGTATAACTTGCTTAAAAAATATGGTTCACCCAACAATTTAACATTTTGTCATCATTTACTCATTCTTATGGAAGACTGTTTCCACCACAGAATTAAATTCTGAGTTTATATCTAAATTTTTTTTTTTATATTTGTGACTTTCATCTCACAAGTCACTCACATTCCTGACTTTTTTTTACTTGCAATTCAGCTTTATACATATATTTCTGAATTGCACAAAAAAGTCAGAATTGTGAGACAAACAAGATGCAATTTATTTATTTTTAATTTATTTGAGCCTGTGGCAGAAGAAAAGCTTCTATAGGTTTCAAGCCTGTATGCAGTATTTGTATGTACTATGCATTTCCTTCCTCTGCCTAACACAAAAGAAGATATTCTAAAGAATGATATATAGTTTTGATATTATGTTTTTTATAATATTTTGAATAAGATTTAACTTTAATTTAATTTTATTTTATTTGACTTAAATGTTTAGTTAGTTTTAATTTAGTTGTTTATTAGTCATTTGAATTAGTTTTTTTAAATATATCTCTAAAGTTTTTATTCATTTATATTTATTCATTTATCATTAATGAACTATAAAAAATGTGATTCTTTAGTAATTACCCCATAACTTGATTACAAAAATATGGTTTACCCAAAACTGGAACCAAAAAAATATTGTTCACCCATCATTTTGTCAGTAAGAATTTTTATGTTTTTAAAGAAGTCTCTTTAGCTCACCAAGCCTGCATTTATTCGATTCAAAGTACTGCAAAAACAGTACAATTCTGAAATATTTTTACTATTTAAAATGACTGCTTTTTATTTGAATATATTTCAAAAGGTAATTTATTCCTTTGATCAAATCTGAATTTTGAGCATCATTACTCCAGTCTTCAGTGTCACATGATCCTTCAGAAATCAGTCTAATATGCTGATTTGCTGCTCAAGAAACATTTATTATTATTATTATTATTATTTAAAACAACTGAGTACATTTTTTTCAGGATTCTTTGATGATTTTTTTTTATTTCAGAATTTATCTGAAATAAAAAGCTTTTGTAACATTATACACTATGCCATTCAAAAGCTTGGAGTCAGTAATTGATCCTTTTATTTAGCAAGGACGTTTTAAATTGATAAAAAGTGATGATAAATGCATTTATAATGTTACAAAACATTACTACTCTTCAGAACTTTTTATTCATCAAAGAAACCTGAAAAAATATATACTTAGCTGCTTTCAACATAATAATAATAATAATAATAATTTGAGCAGCAAATCAGAATATTATAATAATGATTTCTGAAGGATCATGTGACTGGAGTACTGATACTAAAAATGCAGCTTTGACATCACAGGAATAAATTAGATTTTAAAATATATTCAAATAGAAAACAGTTATTTTAAATAGTAAAAACATTTTACAGTTGTACTGTTTTTGCTGTAAACCCAGGCTTGGTGAGCAGAAGAGACTTCTTTAAAAACATTAAAAACATTTGACTGGTAGTGTATATATTATGCATTTCTGTTTTTCTGTGTAACACAAAAGAAGATATTTTGAAGAATGAGGAGCCCAATTGACTTCTACTGTTGACATGGTCCACAAAAGAAAGAAAGTCATGCAGGTTTTCATTTCATTTTTGAGTGAACAATCCCTTTGTATCCCCCAATACAATTTTTGGTCAATCAGCTCACTGCAAACAAAGACTATTCTGGTCGGCCACCACTAACCAGCATCAACCAATCTTGCCAGAACATAGGTTTGTGCTGGTCTGAGTAAGTAAGTGTGCACCTTCCTGTAAATGGCTCCGATGATTCCTGTGCGCAGCCTCATGCCTGTGACAAAGCAGTACTGAAAGTGCTGATGTAAGATGAGGGTCTGTAAGAGGGAAGTGCCGAACATCAGGAACGCCAGTGAGTATCCCCACCACGCCGGGGCTTTGGGCTGCTTGGTGAAGTCAATCAACATCCTGACAATAAAAGGAGTATCATTTTAAAAACACACCACTGTGCATTGTCGTTTCCATGTATTATAAATTGTATACACTACCAGAAGTCTCTTCTGCTCACCAAGGCTGCATTTATTTGACAGAAAATACAGTAAAAATTTGAAATACTATTACGATTTAAAAAAGCTGTTTTCTAAGTGAATATATAGTCAAATGTAATTTATCAAGCTGAATTTTGTGTGATCCTTTAGAAATCATTCTAATATGCTGATTTGCTGCTCTAGAAACATGATTATTATTACCAGTGTTCATATTTAGCTGTGATACACTATTCAAAAGTTTTGGGTAAGTAAGATATAAAAAGCATTAAATCTGCATTAAACAGATCATGAGTGGCATTTGTTACAAATCTGTTACAATGTTACAAAAGATTTTTATTTCAAATAAATGCTGTTCTTTTGAACTTCATCAAAGAATCCTGAGAAATTAAATTTATGACTGTTTCCACAAAAGCTGTTTTCCATGACAGCGTTTTAGTGCCGCATAAAAAAAAAAAATATCAAAGATTGCGAGATTAAAGCTGCAATATTTAGAGAATAAAGTCAAAGTATTTTGAGAATAAAGTCGAAGTATTACGAGAATTGAGAGCAACGGGAGAAGTTACCAGGCCACCGGAATTTATTTGAACATTGTTGCGCCTGAGCGGCTGCATCATCTGAGGAAGAGTTCATTTTAAGGACTCGTGGAAACAGCCTAATATCATGAATATGACTATGAATGTGATATGAAGAATATGATTATGTATCGACTTTATTCTTGAAACATTTCACCTTTATTCTCGTAGTATTTAGATTTTTTTTTTATTTTGACTTTATTCTCGTAACTTCTACTTTATTCTCGCAATTTTACCTTTATTCTCTAATTATTTAGACTTTATTCTCGTAATGTCGACTTTATTCTCAAATAATTTCATTTTATTCTCGTAGTATTTTGACTTTATTTTCGTAATTTCGACTTTATTCTCGAAATATTTTGACTTTATTCTCAAAATATTTTAACTTTATTCTCGTAATTTTGACTTTATTCTCAAAATATTTTGACTTTATTCTCGTAATTTTGCCTTTATTCTCATAGTATTCAGACTTTATTTTGGAAATTTCGACTTTATTCTAATAATTTTTATTTGAATTATTTAGACTATTCTCGTAATGTCGACTTTATTCTAGAAATATTTTTATTTTATTCTCAAATTATTTCGACTTTATTCTCATAATTTCCACTTTATTCTTGTAATTTTATCTTTATTGTCTAATTATTTAGACTTTATTCTTGTAATGTCGACTTTATTCTCAAAATATTTAGATTTTATTCTCGTAGTATTTTGACTTTATTCTCGTAATTTCGACTTTATTCTCAAAATATTTAGACTTTATTCTCAAAATATTTTAACTTTATTCTCGTAATTTTGACTTTATTCTCACAATATTTTGACTTTATTCTCGTAATTTTGCCTTTATTCTCACTTTATTCTAATTATTTCGACTATTCTCGTAATGTTGACTTTATTCTCGAAATATTTTGATTTTATTCTCAAATTACTTCAACTTTATTTTCGTAATGTCGACTTTATTCTCAAAATATTTTGATTTTATTCTCGTAGTATTTCGACTTTATTCTCGTAATTTCGACTTTATTCTTGAAATATTTTGACTTTATTTTCATAATTTCACCTTTATTCTCATAGTATTTAGACTTAATTTTTAAAAATATTTCTACTTTATTCTCGTAGTATTTCGATTTTTTTATTATTTTGACTTTATTCTCTGAATTTCTAGTTTATTCTCATAATTTTATATTTATTCTCAAATTATTTCAACTTTATGCTCGTAATTTCGACTTTTCGACTATTCTTGACATTTCGCTTTTATTTTGGAAATATTTAGACTTTATTCTTGCGGTATTTTGACTTTATTCTTGAAATATTTTAACTTTAATCTTGTAGTCTTAGACTTTGATAATAATCAGAAATGTACAAAACAGCAAATTATTATATTCACACAGAAAACAGCCATTTAAAATTGTTGATCAAATATACACGTAATTATTTAAAGCCTTTGACCAAAAGTGCACGACTCAAAATAGTAAAAAGCACTGTAGAGAAACATATTTGCATTCTTTTTGCATTGTAAAACAGGCAGAGAGTGTGAAAACCATATGTGACGAAAGCAACACATCAAGCAAACGACTCTACAGGGTTGTATGGAAAACAGCAGTATAAAAGATCATTTTTACACCGCCTTCCAGGTAATCAACGTATTTCATGTTTGCTCTTCCTGTTATACGCAAACAAAATAAATCCATGCGGGTAATAAAACCCAGGTCTAGGTAAATGTTAAAGCAACAGAACAGCTATTGTGTCCTTCATTATCAGACTGTTGCAAACACTTACAGCTGTTCAGACCAAATGAATCCCTTCAATATACTAATCATGAATATCAGAAGCTACTATTAATGAAAACAGAAGTTCATCACAACCCTGTGAACATCTGCTGTAAATAACGTCACTTACTGACAGATTTATCTTTCACCTTCCCTATCATAAAATCATAACTAACTATGACTATAGTGTTTCTCTCTGGCTGGGAGTGACGCAGCGGCGGCTTCACCTGAGCAGCTGAGGGTTCACGAAGGTAATGAGATCCTGCAGCAGTTTGAAAGCGGAGCCGATGAGGAAATAGGGCCCGAAGGCTTTGAGAAGGGCCCGCAGGAACGAGGGCTGCCGCACCTCCTTTCGTTTGGTAAGCAGGACCTCCTCCTCCTCTGGGCTGGCGCTCACGTGGTTGGGTTCAGCGTCTGGGCCTGCCTTCCTAAACTCGGCCTGCTCCTTCACACTCTGCTCGCTGCACAGAAAAACAAGAATGAATGATCTTCTGAAGCTGGAATGACTCTTTTAGTAGCAGCAGCAGTGCCAAGCTCAAGGGTTTAATTTACAGTGAATGCATGAATTGAACAAATGCACAGTTGAATGCAATGTAAGTGTCTGTCAAATGCATGAATGTAAATGTTTAGTAACTCTGAGTAACTCAATGGAGTTACTCGTGAAATGTGTCATTCCGGACTAAAAACAACTGCAAAAAAAAAAAAAATTCAAAATGTGTTCAAAATGTTTGCTATATATTCATAATATTAATTATGGATCACTATATTATAAGGTATGAGTTATGAAAACAGAAGCACACTATGAACATATCCCAACACTATGAACATAAATAAAATACATGAACACAATAAAACACAATGAACATAATTTCTAGAAAAAAAAAAAAATACATTTCTAGATAAATAAATAATACTAATTTAATCAAATAGACATGTTGTTTCAATTTATAACATTATATCAAACCATTTGAATAGAACCCAGAAAAATATAAAAAAAGAGAATTTGGTAAAAAATGAAACTAAATTTGAGGAAAAAATAAAATAGATCTCGTAGGGACCTATAAATTTGATTTCTGTTAAACCGCTAATACATTTTTTTGTTAATTAAACTGTATATATATATATATATATATGCATGATTTTCATTAATCAGACATGCCTTTTGTTTATTTAAAAAAAAATATATATATAATATATATATAAAAATATAAAAATATATATAAAAAATAAAACAGATTTCATACGGCATTATTTGACTAAATAAAAAAATTAAACAACATTTGAAAAAAAAACAAAAAAACAAAAAACAGATCTCATAGGGCCCCAAAAATGTAATTTTTGTTATACATTTGTGTAAATTAAATTGTAAATCTAAATATTTTTAATTAATCAGACATGCCTTTTGATTATGAAAATTATAATTAAAATAAAAAAAGAAACTACAACAATTAAAATGGAAAAAGGTCATTTGGAATATAAATAAATAAAGAGAGAGAAATTAAAATAAATAAAAAATAAAATGTACTTTGGGAAAAAATAAAACAGATTTCATAGGGCATTATTTGACTAAACCAAAAAAATAAAATAAAAATGTGAGAAACATAAAACAGATCTCATAGGTCCCAAAAGTTTTTATTTTTGTTAAACTTGTAATATATTTTTTGTTAATTGAATTTTAAATATGAATGATTGCAATTAATCAGACATGCCTTTTGATTATGAAAATTAATTAATAATTAAATTAATATAAAAAATAAACGAATTATAAATAAACAAACCATCAAACAAATAAAATGGACTTTGGGAAAAAATAAAAAACTAAATGACTGAATCATAATCTTTTCCATTTTCTGTATTCATACCTCTGTGCTTTGGATTTCTCCACCTCCCATTCATTGAGCAGATTGGGAACCACCAGCTCTGAACTGTCATGCTTGTTCAGCGACCAGAGATCTTTATTCTCTAGCGGTGATTTATAGCCTTTGATCGCCATACTGAAAAACACAAACAAACAACTGTCTTAGAAGCATCTTATGCTGAGTTAAAGTGACAGACAGTTCTGTCATCATTTACTCACTCTCATATCTTTTTTATCATGTCTTCTACTGAACAAATTATGAAGATACTTTGAAAAACTGATGACCATACTAAGACATTTCTCAGAATATCTTTGTTTACGTTTCAGAGAAGAACGAAAATCTCAGAGGTTTGGAAATGATATAAGAGCAAGTTGATTTTTTGTTTAACTATCCCTTTAAATCTTCCACTTTGGCTTGAGAAAATATGTGCATTCATTTATAATCCAATATTCAATAAGACATCTTATAATTGTGCTAAAATATTTGGGATATGTTTGTTTCTGACGCCACGCTGCAAATTTAGGTTATACAAATGTTGTGGAAACATTTGCTAAATGTTTCTTCTTGTGATTAGAATGTTATTTAAATGTTACAAAAATGTTTCTTTCAACATTCTATGAACTTTATTTTCCCTCCAAATGTAACAGTATTTGAATGTTACTTTTAACATTCTAAAAACATTAAAATGTCAAGTTTACTTATCATATTGGAAGGTTACAAAATGGTTCTTGCACCATTTAATATTTTTCTATTCTGTTCTATTTTACTTTATGTTACTCACCTGGTGAACCACCAAAAGGTCATTTTGGAGAGGAATCCAGCAGTCGTTTCTGGACATGCATTCTGAAAAACCAATAAAAACACCACAGGCACTTTAGTTTGCTGTTCTGACTTATCCATGACCTTTCTAATGTTCAAAGAATTCCATAATCCACAGTTTATGGCACTAAATCATTCTTTTATTCAGTCTTTCCTGGCCTTTGAGTCGATAAACACACAAACACACACACACATCGACTTACAGGATCTGTGACTACGCTGGAGAAGAGAGGAGGCTTTTCATTGAAGCATGACAGGATGAGTTGAAGCAGGGTGAGGCCGAAGTAAATGTAGAACGTGGCGATCCTCAGCGTGTCTTTGTCCCCGTTCTGAAAACAGAGAGCGGCGCTTCATCAAGTAATCGTAACATCTCTACAAGCCACATCACAAACGCCTTCAGCCCTGAGCGTGTCCTTATTCCACTTTATGAGCACAACATATCTAGTTTTTATTTGCCACACTGAGCCTGTTCACACTGGACATTCACCCCAAACTCACTTCAGAGTGATGCTTTGAATAGTGTCACAGTGTTTTCTGTTTCGAGGAAATCGGCCTAAAAAGAGCTAACTTTTTGTTGCATGTTCTCATTAAGCTTATAGCATTTAAACACTGAAAAAGTGACATTTGTTAACTAATGAATCTTTAGAACCAAAACAACTTTTGATGAAATATCTGAAAAAGGTAAATGCATAACATGCAAAAAGAATATTAATATTCTTAAATGAATATATCAGAAACATGTTTTGCATTTAAAATGTTTAGATAAACTGATTTAATAATATTAATATTGTTTTGCATTTAAAAATTTCTAATATATTAATTTAAGAATTTTTAATATTGTTTGCAGGTTTTGCATTTAAATTTTTCAGATAAATTAATTTTTATAATATTAATATTGTTTGCGCATGTTTTGCATTTACATTCAAACTATATTAAATATTCTTAAACTAATATATCTGAAAAGTTTACATGCAAAACATACACAAACAATATTAAATATTACTTAATATCTGAAAAATATAAATGCAAAACACGCAAAAACTTTTCAAATTAATTTATTTGAAAATTTTAAATTTGTATTTATATTAATAAATTAATATATCTGAAAAATGCAAAACCACAACATGCACAAAGAATATTAATAATCTTGAATATATCTTAAAAATGTAAATACAAAATGCACAAAGAATATTAATATTATTAAATTAATATATTTGAAAAATTTGATTTGCAGAACACACAAAAACAATATTAATATTATTAAATTATATTATCTGAAAAATGTTTAATGCAAAACATGCACAAGCAATATTAAATATTTCATTAATATATCTGGAAAACGTAAAAGCACAACATGCACAAACAATATTTATATTATTTAATGAATTGATCTGAAAAATGTAAAAGCATAACATGCACAAAGAATATTAATAATCTTAAATATATATATAAATATATATATTGTATAATGCAAAACATAATACTAAATATTACTTAATATATCTGAAAAATGTCAATGCAAAACACACAAAAAATGTGAATATTAAATTATGTGAAAATTTTAAATGCAAAATATGCATAAACAATATTAATGCTATGAAATGAATATATTTAAAAAAATGCAATTGCAAATCACACAAAACAATATTAATATTATTAAATGAATATATCTGAAAAATCTAAATGAAAAACATGCAAAATATTAATATTATTAAATTAAAAAACATGCACAAACAATAACAATATTATAAATTAATAAATCTGAAAAAAAATGTATGACATGCACAAACAATATTAATAGTATTAAATATATTTATCTGAAAAATGTAATATTATTAAATTAATAAATCTGATATATATATAAAATGCACAACATGCACAAACATTACTAATAGTATTAAATGAATTTCCCTTAAAATGTAAATGCAAACCATGCACAAACAGTAATATTATTAAATGAATAAATCTGAAATATATATATACACATTATAATGCACAACATGCACAAACATTACTAAAAGTATTAAATATATCTGAAAAATGTAAATGCACAACATGCACAAACAATATTAATACTATTAAATGAATTTCTCTTAAAAATGTAAATGCAAACCATGCACAAACAGTAATATTTTTCAATTAATTTATTTGAAAAATGCATAACGCACAACATGCACTAATATTATAATATATTTTTATTTACAATATTTGCGCGTTCCTGCAGAGCATGACATCTCAATTCATGAGTTCAGTCCCCAGGGAATGCATGAAGTGAATAAATATATTTGAAATGCAACGCGATTCACTTTGAATAAGAGCGTCTGTCAAGGGCATAAAAATGATTATTCAAAATGCAAAATCAGATGGCATTTGTCATAACCGGGAGCGGGAATCAGACTTATTTGACTTGGAAAAACAGCGACAGCCTTGAGTTATGTTTGTGGCTCTGTGAGTTAGATAAGCTGTCTTGAAGCAGGTTTTACGAACAACAGCGGCTCTATTCTCTCAAAACAGTGGTGGCCTTAACTGAACTCCTTCAGAGCCAAGAAAAAGCTGAACATGTAGGTCAAAAGATGCATGTGAGGAATAAAGCGGCAGAGAGTCACACATTACTGAGAGATGACTGAAGCGACTGAAATGAACTACTCTATCTGCTTAAAACCAACATACTGACCTCTGACTGATTGGGATTTATGATTTTGGAGCGGAAAGGCACGATGGCACACAACACTGAGATCGTCCAAAATATGAAGAGCACGCCGGACGACTGCACTCCTTTCAGTCTCTCGTACTGGATCAGGAACGTGGCTAACAGCTAGAGGACAGAAAACACAGCAAAAGTTTGACAAAACATTGAGATAAAAAATGTGCATTTTTATAAATAAACACATTTATTTTATGACGTCAGGGTAAAAGGGTTAGTTAGGGTTATTATTGTAAATAAAAAATCATTTTCATTACCAGAAATATATTAAAATAGTTAAAATAGTTTTAAAATAGTTCAAATAAAAATAATAAAAATAGTCACAATAAAAGTAGTTATTTTTTATAATAAATAACTATATATTAAATAGTTAAAATAAAATAAAAATGAATTGTTAAAATGTAAAATAAAATTAAAATAGTTTTTAAAGTAAAGTAGTTATTTCAGCTAGCTTTATTATTATTTGTATTATTAATTAAAAAACAAAACAAAGATATTAATAAGAATATTAATAAAAACTATAATCGCTTTTATATAAATATTTATAGTATATATATTATTCTATTAATGTTAAAGGTTTACTGTTTAACCTGATTTTTATTTATTTATTTATTTATACTTTTTTAATAGTGTGATTTTTGGTGAATTGTATTAAATCTAATAATAATAAAATTACCCAGAATTGGAACAATACAAGAGTTAGTCAGAGTTATTATTGTATTATTAACTTAAAAACATTAATAATAAATAAAATTGTTAAAATAGTTCTTAAAAGAGTTGTATTGTTTTATTATAAAACAAAAACTATATAGAAATAAAATCGACAAAATTATAAAAAAAATATGTAACTACATTTTTTTTAATTTAAAAAGAATGAATCACTTTTAAACACATTTTATATAGTTTTTTTATAATAGTTTTTATATTCATTTTTTTTTTTTATTCTATTAATGTTGAGGTTTACTGTTTAACCTGATTTTTATTTATTTATTTATGAATTATTGTGTGATTTTGGTGAATTGTATTAAATCTAATAACAATAAAATTATCCAGAATTTTAACATAATACAAAGGTTATTCAGTGTTATTATGGCATTATTAACATAAAATTATAAAAAATTATATTCAAAATAAATAAATTAATAAAAATCAGGTTAAACAGTAAACCTTTAACATTAATAAAATTTTAAATGTATATATAAATATAAAATTATAAATAAAATAAAAAAATACATTTTTACTGAAATAAAAATGAATAAAAACTATATAGACCATATTTACTATATACTACATAGACAATAGATTTACAAAAATACAATCAAATTGTCAAAATTGCAAAAAAAAAAAATAATAATAATAATAATAATAAAAACTATAATCACTTTTATATAAATATTTTTAGTTTTTATATTTATATAAATTAATAAAAATATTAATAAAAACTTAGTTTTAGTAATTTAGTTTTTCATGACTATTGTCCACACTCACTGTACTCCACTGTAATTAAAGTGTCATTTTGTTTCCCGCTGTGCTTTTATGCAAGTGAACAAAAGTGCCTGAATTGCACAGATTCATAAAATAGTTCATGTGCAATTCATGTTCATTCTGTTGATCTGTTGTTAGACAACAATGTAAGTTATGAAAATGAGTCATTTGTGAATGACGGCTTTTTTGGACTGGAGAGGAAGTTCTGAGGTCTAAAAGGTCATTGTATATTAAAATTGATATTAAGATCAGACACACAGGACACAATCAACATATTCAGCGTCCGTTCACACTTACCATTGTCATGCCAACTATTAGAGGGGTAACGAAATATATTGGGGCTTTCGACTGATTCTGGCTCATCTCATGAAATGAAGCAAACAGGTCTGTCCAGCATATGATCCACAATATCAAGCCGAGAACCTGCACACACACATGTGATGAATCATTACAAAGACTGATAGTCATGGCCAAAAATATCGGCACCCTTGCAATTCTGTCAGAAAATGCAACCCTTCTCTCAGAAAACTGCAAATGTTTTGGTACTCACATGTTTATTTTTTTTGTTTCCATTGGAACAACACAAAAAAACAGAGAAGAAAAGTCAAATCTGATTTAATTACACACAGAATCCAAAAATACACCGGACAAAATTATTAGCACCCTTAGCTTAACATTTGGTAGCACTCCCTTTGGACAAAATAACTGAAATCAATTGCTTCCAGTAACCATGAATAAGTTTCTACACCTCTCTACTGGAATTTCGGACCACTCTTCTTTTGCAAACTGCTCCAGGTCATTCACATTTGAAGGATACCTTCTCCCAACTGCTGTTTTGAGATCTCTCCACAGGTGTTCAGATCTGGACTCATTGCTGGTCATTTCAGAACTCTCCAGCACTTTGTTTGTAAACATTTGTGAGTGCCTTTTGAAGTGTGTTTCGGGTCATTGTCCTGCTGGAAGACCTATGACCTCTGGTGGAGAAGCAGCTTTCTGACACTGGACCAAAATTCTTTGGTAATCTTCAGATTTCATGATACGGTTCACACAGTCAAGGCATCCAGTGCTAGAAGCAGCAAAGCAACCCCAAAATATCTTTGAACCTCCACCATGTTTGACTGTAGAGACTCTGTTTTTTTCTTTGAAGGCCTCATTTCTTTTTATGTGAACAGTGCCAAAAAGCTCTACTTTTGCCTTATCTGTCCACAGTACATTCTCCAAGAAGTGGTTTTGTCACATAAGTTTTGGCAAACACTAGTCTTGCTTTTTTATGCCTTTTTTTCAGCAGTGCTGTCCTACCATAGAGACAGAGCGCATTTAGGCCACGCCCACACCGGGGGGAAAAACAATCCAACGCTCTCCATTGACTTTGTATTGTGGGAAGCTACCTCCTTGTCATTTCTGACTTATAACAAAAAACTGAACAATGTCTAAAAGCTGCTATGTGACAAGGTGTACAGTAAACAAGCTAAAAAACACAGAACTATGTTTATATAAGCTGTCGACCCAAAAAACGACCATTTAAGGGCACAAATAGTTGTAGATGTCAGGGTATTTCACGCTGGGCCATTCATTTGGATAATTTCTTCAGCAAAAGGAAGGTAAGGAAAAGAAGCACTGACACAGACTAATAAAATGTAGTTTCTCAATATATCTCCTCATCTCAGGGTGGTGAAATAATCTGTTGACATGGTTAACAATAATGAATGTTTCGTTAACCGATTAAGTTTCCCGCCAGTGGGCGCAGTTCTCTAGTAATATGACACACTTTTGTGTCCTTAAACGCACCTTTTTTGGGTCGACAGCTTATATAAACGTAGTTCTGTGTTTTTTAGCTTGTTTACTGTACACATTGTCACATAGCAGCTTTTAGACATTGTTCTGTTTTTTGTTATAAGTCAGAAATGACACGGAGGCAGCTTACCGCAGTACAAAGTCAATGGAGAGCGTTGGATTGTTCCCCCCCCAAAAAACAACTGTTGACCCAAAAAACAACTGTTTAAGGACACAAATAGTTGTGAATGTCAGGGTATTTCAAGCTGAGCCATTCGGTTGGATAATTTCTCCAACAAAAGGAAAGTAAGGAAAAGTAGACCAATAAAATTTAGTTTCTCAATATATCTCCTCCTCTCAGGTTTACATAGGGTGGTGAAATAATCGTCTGACATGGATAAAAATAATGATCGCGATTAAGTTTCCCTCCAGTAACTCTACTTTTGTGTCCTTAAACGCTCGTTTTTTGAGTCGACAGTTTATAAAAGCGTAGTTCTGTGTTTTTTAGCTTGTTTACTGTACACCTTGTCACATAGCAGCTTTTAGACATTGTTCTGTTTTTTTGTTATAAGTCAGAAATGAAAGGAGGCAGCTTCCTGAAATACACAGTCAATGAATAGCGTTAGATAGTTTCCCCCCTGGTGGGCGTGGTTTTCAGATTATAATTATGTCGCTCTGTCTCTATAGCGTCCCTTTTCATTCAGATGTCGATGGATAGTGTGAGCTGACACTGTTGTACCCTGTGTCTGCAGATCAGCTTTAATTTGCTTGGAAGTTAATCTGGGTTTTTTATCCATCATTCAAACAATCCTTTGCTGTAATTTTGCTCTTCCTTGTAATTTTGCACTTCCTTGCACGTCCAGAGAGGTTAGCTACTGTGCAATGGGCTGTAAACCTCTAGATATTGAACACAATGGACACAGGAACATTAAGATCTCTGGAGATGGACAGATTGTCCATGTTTTTTTCACAATTTTTTCTCTCAGATCCACAGAAAACTCTTTACGCTTCTTTCTTTTTTCCATGCTCAGTGTGACACACAACACAAAGGTTTGAGTTAGCTTTTCTCCATTTGAACTGGTTGCAAGTGTGATTACTATATTGCCCACAGGTGTGTCTAAATACAAATTACAGGAGCATCACATGCTTGAAAAGCAATTATTTCTTACAATTATGACAAGGTACCAATCATTTTGTCCAGTCCTTTTTTGAGCTCTGTGTGAAATTTTATCAAGTTTGACTTTTCTTCTGTCTTTTTGTGCTGTTCCAGTGCAAACAAAAACAATAAATACCAAAACACTTGCAACTGGAACAATTTTATGAGAGAAGTGTCACATTTTCTGACAGAATTGCAAGGGTGCCGATATTTTTGGCCATGACTGTATAACAGATAACTCCAGCACATTTGAGAGACCTTCACATCTCCTACCGTTTTGATTCTGTTCAATATAGACATCATGATGTAGCCTCTGTTGTTCCTCTTGAGGAAGAGGATGTAGAAAGGAGACATGAGCCACAGGTAGATGCAGGGAGTCCATGGCAGGACGGATAGCTGAAAGCATGCTGGGAGATCTGGCAGGTTTGTGTGCTTCGTGAGATTGGAGTCCTGAGGGAACACAAGCAAACATGATGAACATTCAGAAATCTGAGTGCAGATTTCACATGTAGCACAAAGAGCATGAGTCTATTAGATTTTAATGTTCATGCATGTAAATTTTGGTGGGACTCAAACCCCTGATCTTGGAGTTCTACTGACTGAGCTTTAAGAAAGCACACAAAAATAACAAATAAAATTTAAATCTTAAAAATGCACAACATGCACGAACAATATTAATAGTATTATATATTTTATATTTAAAAATTAATTTATTAAATCAAAATAGTTTTAAAAGAGTTCAAATTAAAATAGTTAAAATAAAAGTAGTTATTTTTATATAAAAATATCTACATTTTTATAAATAAAATATATTTTTATACTAAATTACTATATATTAAATAGCTAAAATAAAAATAAAATAGGTACAATTTAAAATAAAATAGTTAAAATAGTTCTTAAAATAGTTTTGTTTATGTTTTATTACAAAAAAAAAACAATATAGATTTACTATATACTATAATAACTATATATATAATTAATTAATTTAAAAAAGTTTTCGATGATGTAATTATGTAACCCATGATCTTGGAGTTCTACTGACTAAGCTTTAAAAAAAGCACACATTTTTGTTAGATTTTTCTTAAAAATGCACAACATGCTGAAACAATATTAATGTTATTATAAATTTTTATATTTTAAAAATAATTTATTTACTAAATCAAAATAGTTTTAAAATAGTTAAACTAGTTAAAATTTAAATAATTAAAATAAACCTAGTTATTTCTATAAAATAACTATATCTAAAATATTTATGAACAAAATATATTTTCATACAAACTATATATTAAATAGTTAAAATTTACAATAAAATAGTTAAAATCTAAAGTTCTATTATGTTTTATTACAAAAAAACTATATAGATTTACTATATAATTATAGACTATAGATTTACAAAAATGCTGTCAAACTATTGATCGCATCCAAAATAAAAGTTTTTGATTATGTAATTATGTAACCCATGATCTTGGAGTTCTACTTACTGAGCTTTAAAAAAGCACAAAATAAAAATGTAAATCTTAAAAATGCACAAAGTGCACAAACAATATTAATATTTATATTCAAAAACTAATTAATTTATTAAATCAAAAAAGGTTTTAAATAGCTAAATTAGTTAAAATTAAAATAATAAATATTCTATAAAATAACTATATTTAAAATATTTATGAATAAAATATATTTTTGTACAAAATAACTATATATTAAACAGTTAAAAAAATAAAATAAATAAATAAATAAATATTATTATATTTTCTCCAATAAAAAAAAATACTATTATATATTTTTATAATTTAAAAATAATTAATTTATTAAATTAAAAAAGTTTTAAAATAGTTAAACTAAGTTTATTTTTATATTAAACAACTATATCTAAAATATTTATAAATAAAAAATTTTTTTATACAAAATAACTATATATTAAAGAGTTAAAATACAAATACAAAAAAAAATAGTTAAAATGTAAAATAGTTTTATTATGTTTTATTACAAAAATAACTATATAGACTATACAGATTTACTATATACTATACAGACTATAAATTTACAAAAATTTGTGCTGTCAAAAAATTACATAATCAAAAACTATAAAATGCATCCTTTGATATTGAAAAAATAATAACTGATGTTGGATGTTTAATATTTTATGCTCATTTATTCTGTTTTTACATTTCAATTACCATCGTCCATTCTTACTTAATCTTTAAACACATAAAAATAATTATAAGAGATAAAAAAAATATCCATTTTTCATAACATGCAGTTATAATGCAATTGCAGTGTCTAAATTGACTAGTATATAAGATGATTAAATATAGTTATGTTACATAGGATGGTATAGAATTTTAATCAGCTATAATTATTTTTTATTGTGTCCTGAAAAAAAGCAACAGGTTAATTTTCTGTCTCTTTAACATTGAAAAATCAGGTAGCAACAAAACTTTACCATATCACACAAACTCTAATGACCTTCTTATCATTTCAAGTAATTGTTTTGTCACAGGTCTCAAGAATCAGTTATACATGCACCACAATAAAAACGTTTTACAACACCTTGCATGATAAGACTTCAACAAACAACAGTCAAGACAGACTCCAATATGGCAACCGTCACCATAAAAGAGCTGCGAATGACATCTCCAGAGAGCCGTATTCTCTTATCAAGCGCAAACAGAGCAGGGAAAGGGAGCTCAGACGCGTATTTGTGTTCCCTTCTCTCGTTTCTAATTGCCGTGAAGCTCTAGAGAGTCTCCGGCTTCCGGCTTTAGCCAGATCACTTAAACAACCAAACCTGATTAAGCTCAGGGAAATCCAAACAGCAGCCGTTACGCAAGATACGAAACGCACAGCATTCAATACAGTTAGAGAGAATATGCAGCATCACTTCCATCCCATAATGTTTAGAAAAGTCACTCTGTGTAAATGTGAGGATAATGACGGGCTGAAGACCCGAGAGACGCCTGTCGTTGCTCTCACAGGATGCGGTCTGCGGTTTGAAGGGAAGACACCTCTCGCTCTGCTGCCTTAGACGTGGTTATGAGGTCAAATGCACAAATCTGTTCCACAAGAGGTGATTTCTGCTCCACTTTGGTCAATACTGAGACTTCTTTAATCTCGAGGCGAACAGCAGAATAACAAAAGCAGCTCCCTGGTGAGTTTCAGATACTATTACAGCAGCTGCTTGTGCTAATCGGTAAACGACCCTCTCTGATTAACAGCAATTCAGCTATCTATTTAGCTGCTCATCAGACATTTAACATGTTTAAATGTTTTAGGTCACATAGGAAAGACAAAAATAAACAAAGCAGTGGTTGATTTACTATTAACTCATGTGCTGTGCTGAAAATCACGTCTCTAATTTGGTGTTCCTGCACAAAAATGTATGAAAGCATGTTTCTGCCACTGAGTAAAAAGTATAAAAAGGTAATTGCGACTTTTTATCTTACAGTTTGGACTTTTTCCTCAGAATTGCGTGATATAAACTTGCAATTGACTTCTGTTCTCAGAATTGCGAGATATCAAGTCGCACTTGTGAGTTCAATTCTGAGGAAAAAAAAGATTTTCACAATCAGTGCTGCCAAGTCTATGGGTTTCCAGCAGAATTGAGCTACTTCAACACTGTTGCCGCAGGTTAAAGTGACTCCAATAACGCAATTGGCTTAGTTTTGAGTAGAAATTGGGTGGGTTTTGTTGTAAAAACCTGGCAAAAAAAAAAAAGATTTCACAATCAATGTTGCCAAGTCTGTGGGTTTCCCGTGGAATTGAGCTACTTCAATACTGTTGCCGCAGGTTAAAGTGACTCCAATAATGCAATTGGGTTAGTTTTGAGTAGAAATTGGGCAGGTTTTGTTGTAAAAATCTGGCAAAAAAAAAAAGATTTTCACAATCAGTGTTGCCAAGTCTGTGGGTTTTCAGCAGAACTGAGCTACTTCAACACTGTTGCAGCATGTTAAAGTGACTCCAATAACGCAATTGGCTTAGTTTTGAGTAGAAATTGTGCGGGGTTTTGTTGTAAAAACCTGGTAAAAAAAAAAAAAAGATTTCACAATCAATGTTGCCAAGTCTGTGGATTTCCCGTGGAATTGAGCTACTTCAACACTGTTGCCGCAGGTTAAAGTGACTCCAATAACGCAATTGGCTTAGTTTTGAGTAGAAATTGTGCGGGGTTTTGTTGTAAAAACCTGGTAAAAAAAAAAAAAAGATTTCACAATCAATGTTGCCAAGTCTGTGGATTTCCCGTGGAATTGAGCTACTTCAACACTGTTGCCGCAGGTTAAAGTGACTCCAATAACGCAATTGGGTTAGTTTTGAGTAGCAGTTGGGCAGGTTTTGTTGTAAAAACCTGGCCAAAAAAAAGATTTTCACAATCAGTGTTGCCAAGTCTGTGGGTTTTCAGCAGAACTGAGCTACTTCAACACTGTTGCAGCAGGTTAAAGTGACTCCAATAACGCAATTGGCTTAGTTTTGAGTAGAAATTGTGCGGGTTTTGTTGTAAAAACCTGGTAAAAAAAAAAAAAAAAGATTTTGCAATCAATGTTGCCAAGTCTGTGGATTTCCCGTGGAATTGAGCTACTTCAACACTGTTGCCGCAGGTTAAAGTGACTCCAATAACGCAATTGGCTTAGTTTTGAGTAGAAATTGGGCGGGTTTTGTTGTAAAAACCTGGCAAAAAAAAAAAAAGATTTTCACAATCAGTGTTGCCAAGTCTGTGGGTTTCCAGCAGAATTGAGTTACTTCAACACTGTTGCCGCAGGTTAAAGTGACTCCAATAACGCAATTGGGTTAGTTTTGAGTAGCAATTGGGCAGGTTTTGTTGTAAAAACCTGGCCAAAAAAAAAAGATTTTCACAATCAGTGTTGCCAAGTCTGTGGGTTTTCAGCAGAATTGAACTACTTCAACACTGTTGCCGCAGGTTAAAGGGACCCCAATAATGCAATTGGCTTTGAGCAGAAATTGGCGCGTTTTGTTGTAAAAACCTGGCAACCCTGATCACAATTCCCTGACTTTATAACTGGTGGGATTGTGTTATTACTTGTTATAATATAGAATTGCAATATATAAGAGATATTGTAGCTTTGACTTTTTTCTCAAAGTTTTCAATAGCAATTTGGCAGATTTTGTTGTAAAAACCTGGCAACCCTGCTTACAATTCTGACTTTATAACTGGTGGGATTGTGTGTTATTGCTTGTTATAATATAGAATTGCAATATATAATTGCGAGATACTGCAGTTTTTACTCTTTTCTTCTTAAAGTCAATATTTCACAATTATATCTTGCAATTATATCTTTATTTCTTAGAATTGTGTGATAGTAACCCGCAACTGCGAGTTATAAAGTCCAACTCTGAGGGGAAAAAGTTTCAGCGTTACCAAGATTGTGTTTTTTTTCCGCTGAACTGAGCTACTTCAACACAGTTGCCGTAGGTTGTTTTTCATGTCTGCAGGTTAAAGTGACCCCAATAACATGAAGTTTATTTGCTGGAATGAAGTTTATTTGCTGGAACCCCCAAAACACAACTGGGCTAGATTTGAATAGCAGTTCGGCAGGTTTTGTTGTGAAAACATGGCAACACTTCTTACAATTCTGACTTTATAACTGGTGTGATTGTGTGTTATTATTATTATAAAGTCAGAATTGCGTGACGTAATTGTAAGATATATTTTTTTCTGAAAGTGAATATTTTGCAGTTATATCTTGCAATTCTGACTTCATTTCTCAGAATTGTGATATTAACTCTGCGAGTTATAAAGTCCAACTCGGAGGGAAAACTTTTTTTTTTACATTTGCATGTTTATATCTCACAAGCAGTAATGGCAAGTTTGTGGTTTACCCATGGAATTGAGCTACTTCAACACTGTTGCCTCGGGTTGTTTTTCATGTCTGTGCATTAAAGTAAACCCCAATATCATGATAAATGTGTAATTTATATCCATAAAAATTGATTGTAAATATTACAGATTTTTAAATTTATGCTTTGATATTGGATTTTTATAAACTAATGTTTTATATTTTATGCAAATTTCTCCTAGTTTTACATTTTTAAATGCCTTTGCCATCTTCCATCCTCACTTAAAGTTAATCTTAAAAAAACAAAGAATTTAAGTTAATTTAAGTTTTAAATCTGTTCATCTGGAGCCCAATTACCCTTTTTTTGTGGCAGAAATGGACTTCCATAAAAATGTATAGTAAATCTCTAATCATGCTTTTTTATTACAATTTATAATAAATTTTAAAATAAATATTTTTTATAAACTTGCTTTTTTTCAGTCAGCACTGGTTTTGTATTTCTTTTTAGAACCGATTGATTGTAGGCCTGTAGAGCTCATGCAACAGTTTCTGAGTGAAAAAGAATTATCTGTAGATCATGTTTACTCAAAAATTGAGGTATATGAGCTTAAATCAATGAGGCCTACGAAAAATCAGATTCAAAATGAAACACAAATCCTGTTCTGATTAAAAGAAAATAAGTTGACTAAAAGATTGAATCTAAAGTTTAGTAATAAAAATCACATAACAAGAGACTTAAAAGCAATTTCCTGTAGGCTGGTCATTTTTGACTTTGACCACCACAAGTGTAACGATGGAAATAAAGGCAAAAAAAGGTTAGGGAAGTTATTATACCCTGTCAGTAAGTAAGTTTTAGTCCAATGTAATAACATTAACTGGCATTTTCAGGAAAAATGGCTTCTTTGGGCCAGAATGACCGGAAAACGATGGTTAAACAGCATTATTTCTCTTCACACCGTTCCAAACCTGTACTGCTTTCTTTCTTCAATGAAGCACAAAAGAAGAAACTTTTAAATTTAGTTAATTTCATTTCCTTTTTATCAATGCAATGCATCAATGAACGAGGACTAATGCGTTCAAGCTTCAAAACGAATGCAAAAGAATCATAAAAGTGATTCATACGATTATATTCCAAGTCTTCTGACAAAAATTTAAGACATTATTAATGAAAATCTTGACATCCAGCCTGGGTCACTGTGTCTTCATGTTCATTCATAAGACAGATGGCCATCATGGACATGAAGACTCTTTATTTTAGTTTGGTTTTTCGACTTTTCAGTCAGTAAATTTCAAGCTGTTCCTCACACAAAGCAACGACTTCAATTATAGAGCACAAGTCACATGGACTACACTTAAAATGTGATGATGACAGACATTTTATTCATTGGTGAAGCCTAAAGTTTATTCATTAATGAAGCTCATCGAGCGCTGTTTTCATGCCCATGCTCTCTGAACTTGGATGAAGTCCTTGTGCGGCAGGTTCTTGGCCGGCTCTTGCTGTCCTGTCCCTTTTATCTGAGCCACGGCCTTCAAATGACATGCATTTCTATAAGGTCACGCTGAGTTTCTCACTCTAGCTCCTAGCAATCATGTTAATGCATGTCATGCACATCCATTCATGCATAGAAGTTTATACTGGTAATAGATTCAACATTGTTTCTATTCCACCTGGTCTCTCCACACAAGTACTTCCTTCAGTCAGCTCAGATTTATTCATGATACATTCTCATCAAGAACAACATTCACCTCATTTAAACTGCCAAAGGACAACTCCACTAAAAACTATTTTTACCAGCACTCGCACTATAGTTATATTGCTGTGCTTCTCATTAGAACATCATCGTTTCAACTGAAAATACAACCCACAAACTTACTAAACTTGACTTGAGTATACTGAAAACTATATTTAAAATCCCTTGCATATACGACTAAATCTTTACTCTGGGCGACTAAATGATTAGCCATTAGCTAATAAATTCTTAAACTTGACTATCCAGTTGTAAGTTTCAGGCTGAGCTTTTCAAACTTTCAGTCTGTTTTCTCTGGTAGTGGGCGGTACCAATGAACAAACAGCAATCTCATTGGCTGGCACACAAAAATTCAGCTTTGAAATCACAGGAATAAATTACATTTAAAAACATATTCGAATTAAAAACTGCTATTTTAAATAGTAAAAATATTTCAAAAATTCTACTCAGCTCAGCTGTTTTCAACATAGTAATAATAATAATAATAATAATAATAATAATAATAAACGCTTTTTGAGCAGCAAATCAGAATATCAGAATGATTTCTGAAGGATCATGTGACTGGAGTAATGATGCTAAAAACTCAGCTTTAAAGTCACAGGAATAAATTACATTTTAAAACATACTAACATTAAAAATTGTTTTATTAAATAGTAAAAATATAAACAAAATTATACTCAGCTCAGCTGTTTTCAACATAATAATAATAATAATAATAATAATAAATGTTTTTTTGAGGAGCAAATCAGAATATCAGAATGATTTCTGAAGGATCATGTGACTGGAGTAATGATGCTAAAAATTCAGCTTTAAAAATCACAGGAATAAATTACATTTTAAAACATATTCACATTAAAAATTGTTTTATTAAATAGTAAAAATATAAACAAAATTATACTCAGCTCAGCTGTTTTCAACATAATAATAATAATAATACATGTTTTTTGAGCAGCAAATCAGAATATCAGAATGATTTCTGAAGGATCATGTGACTGGAGTAATGATGCTAAAAACAGCTTTAAAATCACATGAATTAATTACATTTTAAAACATATTCACATTAAAAACAGTCATTTTAAATAGTAAAAATATATCAAATAAATGCAGGATTGGTGAGCAGAAGAAACTTCTTTAAAAAACATTAAAAATCTTAGTAGTGTGCATATATATATATATATATATATATAAATATAAAGTAAGTAACCTAAAAATGTACTAGCCAGTTGTGTGCGTAGAGAAATTTCAGTATATCCGTAAACATAAAAGGTGGTTGACCAAAAAAAAAAAAAAGATGGTATATTACCAAATTCACCAGAGAGCAGACAGCCTTTCCCTGCACCCTCGGTAAGATAAACACAGCTGCCGTTCCTCTCTGTCTTTCAGCATGGCTCTAATGTGTGTGTGTGTGTGTGTGTGTGTGTGTGTGAGAGCAAACCCAGATCCACCAACTGATATATGTGCTGCACTCACATGTAAACATCCATGCAACAGCATAACATGCAAAGGAGGTCAAGATAGCAACAGGCACACCTAGCAAACCAGACGAGGAACATTCCTTCAGAGTTTACATGTTAAGCTTATTCCTGAACCTCTGAAGGCACTGATATCGCATTACATACTTTATGTTCGGAGTAAAGCAGCAGACAAAGCCCTAGGATATTGCAATTCACAGATGAACACATATGTGTTTTTGTGTATGTAACTACACTGCAAAAAAATTTTTTCTTACTTAGATTTTTTGTCTTGTTTCCAGTCAAGCAGGATTTTCTAGACAAGTACAAATTCTTGTCTTGTTTTCAGAAAAAAATAAGTCAAACTTAAGTGAGTTTTTGCTTAGAACAAGCAAAATAATCTTGTTTTCTGAAATAAGATTATTTTGCTTAACCCATTGGCATTTTTAGATACTTTGACTGGAAACAAGACAAAAAATCTATGTAAGAAAAGCATTTTTTGCAGTGTATGTCGGGACTTATAAAGGGATATATGCTTGTATGATTTAAAGACTGTGTATTCTATTTTAGGAAAGCTATATTCAAGATAAGGCTATAATGAATTGCTGAGTGGTTTTTATGTAGAGAATTGTGTTATAAAACTCGTGGAGAGAAGACATAAAAACTTTTTATGAAGTTATAAATACAGACTATAAAGAACTGATGGTCATTTTGAGACTTACACAAAAAAAAGTAAATATATATATATATAAGTATTGAATTATACTTTTTTTTTTAATTATATATAAATTAAATATACAGACTATAAAGAACTGATGGTCATTTTGAGACTGTACACCAAAATAAATAAATAAATAAATAAAAAAAATATATAAAGTAATAAAGTATCAAATTTGACTCTTTTTTTACATTATATATACATTAAATATAGCGACTATAACAAATCTATAAATATATATATATATGTATATAGTAATTTAAGTACAAGTATCAAATTTTATTATGTATTTTTTACATTATATATACATTAAATATACAGACTACAAAGAATGTATGGTCATTTTGAGACTGTACACCAAAAAAAAAAAATACATATATATATATATATATATATATATATATATATACACATGTACATATATATATATAGTAATTTATTTAAGTACAATTTTACAGTTACATAATATACAGACTACAAAGAACTGATGGTCATTTTGAGACTGTACACCACAAACACAAACAAACAAAAAAATATATATATGTAGTAATTTAAGTACAAGTATCAAATTTAATTTCTTTTTTACATTATATATACATACTATAAAGAATTTATATATTTAAATATATATATATATATACAATTTCTTTATTTTTTTTTTAAGGTGTATAGCCTCGTAATTACTATAAATTCTTTATAGTCTGCATATATAATGTAAAAAATGTTTTTAAAAAATTGTTTTTATAATGCAAATTTTTGTACTTTAAGTTATTATGTTTTATATATTTTAATCAAATAAAAAACAAGCACATTATTCTCTGAAAACTAGTCTTATCTTTCTAGGAAATCCAGATTTTCTCTTTTTTCTGGCAGGCACATTTCCTGTCTTTCTAATGAAACTACAAACACGCCCTCACCCTCATGAAATCCTTTAACAATCCACAGAAAAGCCCTGTGTTGACAGGAACAGGAAGGCTGAGAGATGGCAATGACATATGCATTTCTGAAAGAAAAGCACAAAACGCAGCGTAGAGCCCATCACAAAAGCTTTACCTTTGGCCTTGTTTTACATTAAATCTGAACTCCCGAGGAAACACCGAAGCATCACTGATAAACATCTAGAGAAACCACACAGCCCTACAAACCTACATTCCTGTGTTTGGATAAATGAAGTAAAACGTTCAGCAGTCGTAAGGAATCCTTGTATATTTTATGGGGAAAGATCAGTTCTGAATTGCTCTATAAAAATTCTTTCATCACACAATCACAAAGACTGACTATATTTCAGTCATAAATATATACTAATTTACAGTTTATAATATACATGTAAAAATATTTAAAATCCTTCTGTTTTCATGCCTTGGGGCCTCAGTCTTCTACCAAAACTTGATCTAAAAAAATGCAAAAAAAAAAAAAAAAAGTCTATGATATTGCTAATACAATTTTTAAAAATACTAAGAAATGAAAAACACGCAATTAAAATTTTGAAGTAGAAATACTGTAATAATATTTAGTTTTATTTACAACTTCAATTTACATACTATTTCCCTTCTATGTACTATTTCTAATCCATTCAAACGCAAACTAATTTGCTAATCATGCTAACAACATGTTAGTAACATGCTAATCATGCTAGAAGCATGCTAGTAACTTGCTAATCATGCTAGAAACATGCTAGCAATTTGCTAATTATGCTAGAAACATGCTAGAAACATACTAGCAACTTGCTAATCATGCTAGCACCTTGCTAATCAGGCTAGAAAAATGCTAGTCATGCTAGCAACATGTTAGTAACATGTTTATCATGCTATCAACATGCTAGTAACATGCTAATCATGGTATCAAAATGCTAGTAGCTTGCTAATCATGCTAGCAACATGCTAGTAACTTGCTAATCATGCTAGCAACATGCTAATAACTTGATAATCATGCTAGCAGCATGCTAGTAACATGCTAGAAACATGCTAGTAACGTGCTAGAAACATACTAGCAAATTGTTATTCATGCTAGCAACATTCCAGTAACATGTTAATCATGCTGTCAACATGCTAGTAACTTGCTAATCATGCTAGCAAAATGCACGTAACTTGTTAATCATTCTAGAAACATGCTAGTAACATGCTACTCATGCTAGTAACTGGTAATCACGCTAACAACATGTTGGCAACATGCTAATCTATCTATGTAATCTGATTATCTGACTATTGTTTTCAACATTCATGCTTTAAGCTTTTAAACTTTAAACTATTTAAGACTGAAAACTATCAAACTTAATACTTTTTAAACTTTTTCAAACTTTCTGATCAAGCCAACTTAAAGTTTGGTTTGACAAACTTTTTTATTTAGTTACTATTATAATTCCATCTAGTCGCAAAGGAATTATTATTTATTCAAAATTAAATGGCTAAATAACAAATAAAACAAAAAATAATAATTTATACAAAGTATATAGACTTATTTAGAAATTAATAATAATAATAATAATAATAATAATAAATCATTACAAAAAAATTAAAAAAATCTAAAACTTTAAAATGAAAACGAAAACATAAAGTATAAAAATAAAAGCATTAATTTGTTAATAAACAACTCTGAAATTGTGTAAACAACTTTCATTTTTCAATTCAGCTTTTCTTACGCATTGTTATGCTGGTAATTTGGAATAAAAATGCATTAGACATAAATATGTACTATTTTATTACCTACATGTAAAAATATTATAAATCCTTCTGTTTTAATGCCATGCCTCACAATCATTACCTGGGACAAAGTTTGGTAAACACTTGAAAGGCAAAAAAAAAAGTTTATGATGTACAATGTATGAGACATATTTGAGACTTGGTGTAAAAACAGTTTTCACTAATAAAATATTGCTAATAAAATTAAAAATTAAAAATTACTAATGGACAGCGAGCAACATTGAATTAAACATGAATTTTTGAAGTAGAAAGACTGAAATAACATTTAGTTTTATTTATAACTTTAAAAATATTCACAAATATTTTTATATTTATTATTAACTGCTAACATTTTGTGTGACATTAGGGTTATTATTGTTTAACTTAAATTAAACACATAAAATGAAAACTATTTTTGTTACTTGAAATAAAAAAAAACCTGTTAATTGAAATTAATTAAAATATATTTTAAAAATATGATTACTATAATAATTTTATCTAGTTGCAAAACAAATATTTCTCATTTTCATTTAAATAAAAATAAAATAATACAAAATATATAAAAGTATATATACATATTTAGAAATGAATAATAAAAAGTAAATTCAAAACAACAAAATGACTAAAACTACAATAAAAATGAAAACATAAAATATAAAAAATAAATGCATTTAAACTGTTTCTTACGCACAGTTATGCTGTTCATTTGTAATGAAAATGCATTAGTCATAAATATGTGCAATTTAGAAAGACTGAAATAATATTTAGTTTTATTTATTTTTAACTTCCAAAATATTTTTAGTTTATTTATGTCAGCTAATTAACTGCCAACAATTTTAATAAAAAAATTAAATGGAAAAAAAAAGTGACATTTTATTATGTTTATTTTTGTGACATGAGTTATTATAATTTAAACGTAAAACCATAAAATTAAAACCATTTTTGTTACTTGAAATAAAATACATGTCAATTAAAATATATTTAAAAAATATTATTACTATTGTAATTTCATCTAGTTGCAAAGGAAATGTTTTCATACAGAGTATATAAACATATTTAGAAATTAATAATAAAAAATATATAAAATTGTATAATTTTAAGTTATTAAAAATGATTAAAAATAACAACATTCAAATATTTTTTTTCTTTTCTTGCACATCATGCTGGTAATTTGTAATAAAAATGCATTAGATTACACTAGAATGCATTCGAGATGTATTTCCCAGACGTTGTCGGAGCACCTGAACGTCTCGTTCTTCTCCAGGCTCATAAGATGAGAAGTTTTAGATGAATCACTTCAAAGCTGCTCTTTGTTGTTGAAGATTACAGCCGTTATTACGGCCCTTGGTTTAATCTACAGAGCAAAAAAGCTGGTGGAATCACTCTCTGAAAGGTGTATTCATAGCAAAAGTGGCACAGTCAGAAAATATTCAATTCTTTCCTATTCAGAATAATGATTTTCTCTCATTGCATAAGCAGAATCAGCTCTACTCTTAATGTTTGATCATGCCAGAGTCTACAATTAAACGCCACACTTATATTCAGAGCTCAGACATCTCACATGCATTTATTTTTCCGTGCTGACGAGCAAAAGAATTGGTGTTGTTCGGGCGTATTTGTTATGTTTTATGTGTTTTCGGTCATTAGATCTGGTATGATAAGACCGCAGAGCAGCTGCCCTCGTCTTGCAGGGTCTCAGCGGATACAGAAACACAGGCTGACAAACACAAACGCTCCCTACTGAGAGTCCAGAGCGCAGTAATGTGATACAGACGGGCGGAGGGTCATTCTGTGTGGGCGCTAGAAAATACGACTGACGCCACTAATGAGGATATTAGGTCAAACGTATATCACAGCAGAGAGGAAACTACTGATCCTTCACACATTTACACCTTCTCTTTTGTGTTTTCCGCTCCAAAGCAAAAGAAGAATTCACAATAGTGCTTCTATGATTTTCTAATAGAGGAATATATAATATGTGAACCTGGACCACAAAACCAGTCATAAGGGTCCATTTTTTGAAATTGAGATTAATACACCATCTGAAAGCTGAAAGCATTTCCGTTGATGTATGGTTTGTCAGGATAGGACAATATTACAACTATTTGAAAATCTGGAATCTAATGAAGTAGTCCAAATGAAGTTCTTGTCAATGCATATTACTAAACAAAAATTACGTTTTGATATATTTATGGTAGGACATTTACAAAATGTTTTCATGGAACATGATTTTTACTTAATATCCTAATGATTTTTAGCATAAAAGAAAAATCTATCATTTTGACATGTATTTTTGGCTATTGCTACAAATATACCTACTTAAAACTGGTTTTGTGGTCCAGGTTCACATATAGAGATACTGATTATGTCAGCCAAAACAGAGAAAGTTGTCAAATTTGCCATATTACAAACACTCACACAGCAGCATTAATTAGTTTTCTGTAATTAAATGCAAATGTAATATAGTGTTATTAAAAAGTAATTATTAAATGTTAAGTGTTATTAAATTAAAGACATTATATTATATTATATTATATATATTTTTATGAAAATATTAAAAACTTTGCTAGATTTAATAATTAATAACTGCGGAAACACATCATCTAAAGTTTAGACACAATTTTACTGTTTATTAACAAGCTAATTTGTAAGCTAATTTAATTTTTGTCTACTTTGTCTCTTTCAATGATTCTTCAATGAAACCAGTAGTTTTATTTATAATATTAATATTAATTATTACTATCAATTAATAATAATTAATAATATTAATTATTGTTGTTGATCCTTTATTAGTATTAAATAATCTTATAATATTTAAATAAACTTTATTATTAGTACATGTAACTTTTTTATTATTATTATTCATATTATTTAACTTCTAATATTGAATTAATAAATCCACATAAAGAATGTGTATGATTAAATATACATTAAAGTTTTTATATATTATATATTTGTATTTTATATATATTTTATATTTTTATAAAATATAAAAAAACATTGCTAGATTTAACAATTGTGGAAACTTTTTACATTTTTATTATTATTTTTTTTACAACTACATATGACACAATTGTACATTTTTACAAAATATTTCTGCCTACATATTTTATTTAGTTAGCTGGTTAGTCACCAAAAATCAAAACTCTTATATCTCAGAATCTTCAAAGAAACAAAGAAAAGTTTTATATATATTTATAATTATAATTATTGTTATTAATATTACTGTTGTTGTTATTGCTGTTGTCATTCTTGTTCTTGTTGATTCTTTATTACCTTTAATAATCTAATAATATTTAACATTATTATTGCTGTTGTTGATCCTTTATTATTAATGATAATATAATAATATTTAGCTATATTATTATTTGTATTATTGTTGATACCTTTATTATTACTATTATTATTATTATTATTGTTGTTGTTGTTGATCCTTTATTATTATTAATAATTAAATAATATTTAACTCTTATTATTGTTATTATATTTAACTTCATTGTCATTGTTATATTCAACTGTATTATTTATATTTTTAGTAATAATAAATCTACTTTGTAATTAATAAATCCACAGAAAATAGAAAATCTTTTGATTGGTAGTGTAAATTAAATCATAATTATAATTTATAATATTTTATTACAGAATTTAATTGTATTTTATTAATAATTTATTATTCATTTAATTATAATATATAATATAATTTTATTTAGAATTTAATTATTATTTATAATATTTAATTAATAGACTTTGATGATGCATTTTCACAGTAAATAACATTGTAAATCTAGAAGTTTTATATATGTGCATAACCATCTGTATATATATATATATATATATTACCTGATTAACAATAGAAGTGGACTTAACGAGTGTAATAATGCTAGAAGGATGTAGAATATGGCCTCTTTCATAAGCATTATCACTGAAGTCACCCCATGACAGATAACCATTGCGTTTGCCCTAGATTTCCAATCCTGCACGTTTAGTCTGTACAGCAAAGCCACGTCAGGACACGGTGCTCATTACTTTAAGACAAGCAACACCCTTCATATACTGTAAAACAGGCGGTCACAATATCACAATGCCTTACAGTGTTCTCAAAATACGCAAACCACACTAAGACAAGAAGCACGGTTAATAATTAACACGCAAGATTAACAGCTTCATGCTGCAGCTGCGAAAGGTCACACACTCGTTTCATACATCAGCAAACATGATCAATTCATCAGATAAATATTAGCTATTATTAGACATTAAGCTCTTTAGATATTGGCATAAGGCATTAAAAACCAATATGGCTTTACCTCTAATGTCTACTTAGTGTTTAGTTCACCCACAGAGATTAATTAAAGCATGAGATCTACTGTAATACTGCACAAGGAAAACTCTGACGCAATCATCAACTATAATTGCTGTTTTAATGATGTGCGATTTGACATTATCAAGTATATTGCAAAAAACAAACAAAACACACCTACAGAGTGCACGCATAAAGTCTAGTAAGTACGCATTTAGAGTGTGTTCTTTAACTGCATGATTCAGTCTATTACAATGCATTTAGAATGATCACGTAATTCAAGATATGGGTGCAGAAAATGTATATACAGGTCCTTCTCAAAAAATTAGCATATTGTGATAAAGTTCATTATTTTCTGTAATGTACTGATAAACATTAGACTTTCATATATTTTAGATTCATTACACACAACTGAAGTAGTTCAAGATGATTTTGGCATACAGCTCATGAAAACCCAAAATTCCTATCTCAAAAAATTAGCATATCATGAAAAGGTTCTCTAAACGAGCTATTAACCTAATCATCTGAATCAACTAATTAACTCTAAACACCTGCAAAAGATTCCTGAGGCTTTTAAAAACTCCCAGCCTGGTTCATTACTCAAAACCGCAATCATGGGTAAGACTGCCGACCTGACTGCTGTCCAGAAGGCCATCATTGACACCCTCAAGCAAGAGGTCTGTGGGAAGGAAAAAATGTGGCAGAAAACGCTGCACAACGAGAAGAGGTGACCGGACCCTGAGGAAGATTGTGGAGAAGGACCGATTCCAGACCTTGGGGGACCTGCGGAAGCAGTGGACTGAGTCTGGAGTAGAAACATCCAGAGCCACCGTGTACAGGCGTGTGCAGGAAATGGGCTACAGGTGCCGCATTCCCCAGGTCAAGCCACTTTTGAACCAGAAACAGCGGCAGAAGCGCCTGACCTGGGCTACAGAGAAGCAGCACTGGACTGTTGCTCAGTGGTCCAAAGTACTTTTTTCGGATGAAAGCAAATTTTGCATGTCATTCGGAAATCAAGGTGCCAGAGTCTGGAGGAAGACTGGGGAGAGGGAAATGCCAAAATGCCTGAAGTCCAGTGTCAAGTACCCACAGTCAGTGATGGTCTGGGGTGCCATGTCAGCTGCTGGTGTTGGTCCACTGTGTTTTATCAAGGGCAGGGTCAAAATCAGGAGATTTTGGAGCACTTCATGCTTCCATCTGCTGAAAAGCTTTATGGAGATGAAGATTTCATTTTTCAGCACGACCTGGCACCTGCTCACAGTGCCAAAACCACTGGTAAATGGTTTACTGACCATGGTATTACTGTGCTCAATTGGCCTGCCAACTCTCCTGACCTGAACCCCATAGAGAATCTGTGGGATATTGTGAAGAGAAAGTTGAGAGACGCAAGACCCAACACTCTGGATGAGCTTAAGGCCGCTATCGAAGCATCCTGGGCCTCCATAACACCTCAGCAGTGCCACAGGCTGATTGCCTCCATGCCACGCCGCATTGAAGCAGTCATTTCTGCAAAACGATTCCCGACCAAATATTGAGTGCATAACTGAACATAATTATTTGAAGGTTGACTTTTTTTGTATTAAAAACACTTTTCTTTTATTGGTCGGATGAAAATGCTAATTTTTTGAGATGGGAATTTTGGGTTTTCATGAGCTGTATGCCAAAATCATCAATATTAAAACAATAAAAAGGCTTGAACTACTTCAGTTGTGTGTAATGAATCTAAAATATATGAAAGTCTAATGTTTATCAGTACATTACAGAAAATAATGAACTTTATCACAATATGCTAATTTTTTGAGAAGGACCTGTATTCATAAAATTTCATATGGGGGGTTACAATGGTGTTTTGTATATTCAGAGTTGTTTACAGTGTTAAAGAGTTCTCATGCTAAACATGGCCAAAGGTTAAAACAATAATTTGGACAAATTACATAGAATTTATTTGCCGAAAATCTTACTTCAGGGTTGGTACAAGTTTCGGCTGTTTTTTTTCGATAGTGGCTTTAATGACATAGATGCTGCTGGAACTCCTTATATGAGCATTTCTCCTGGAAAAGCACGCCCGTGGTGCCCATGCTCAAGTCGTGCGAAAAATCTTATTTGGCTCTTATTTGGCCCAGATATTTGAATCTGTGATTCCTAAATACAGTGAAAATTCACAAAGGTGCGGTGACTGACAGCTACCAAAACATTAGATTCATCCGCGCTGGAGCCGTGCGGGAGCACAACCCACACATGGAAGATAATTGTGCAATTAACTGCAATTGCAGGTGTTCAGACAGAGATGGCGACAAAAGAGCCAAAACTTACGGACTGCAGCTTTAAATAAACAAGAAGTTAATATTAGGGGGCTTTAGGGCTGTCAAACGAATAATCGCAATTAATCGCATCCAAAATAAAAGTTTATGTTTACATACTATATGTGTGTTTACTTTGTATATTTATTATGTACATATAAATACACACATATACATGTATATATTAAAACAAAATACTTATATGTATATATATTTATACCTGTATACAATTTAGATTTTAAATAAACATAAATATTTTAGGTATAAATCAAAAATATTTTTCCTTAATATATACATGCATGTGTGTGTATTTATATATACATATTAAATATACACAGTACACAAATATATAGTATGTAAACATAAACTTTTATTTTGGATGCGATTAATCGCGATTAATCATTTTACAGCACTAAGAGACTTACATTGTCTGACTATAACACTATTGCCTAATTTTGTTCTATTTCGTCGTCAAAAATGGTCTGAAACAAGTCACAGCTGAGCCAAACGCATCTCCATTCAAACACAGCGGTGTTTCGTTTATTACGTATTATAATTTGCGTTTTTAAATTAATCAATGATTCAATTTCCTATTCATAAAAACAGTCACTTGCTTTATTCCTAAATGAATCAACCGTTCGAACGAATCAAACAAATTATATGATTCAATAATTAAATCAGTGACTTGCCGCCACCTACTGGCAGATTAAGTTTCATTTTTAAACTATCTTTTCAGTAATTTAAATCAATATATATTTCTGTATTCAAAATTAATTTAAAACAATCTCAGCATAGAAACATGCTAGTAACGGGCTAATCATGCTAGAAACATACTAGAAACATGTTAATCATGCTAGAATCTTGCTAGCAACATGCTAGCAATTTGCTAACCACGCTAGCAACATGTTAGTAACATGCTAATTAGGGCTGTCAAAAAAAAATCTAATTTCGAATATGTGTCGAATTTTTTAAAAAAGGGCACATTCGAATGCAAAAACAGTGCATTCGAATTTGCTGTGATGATGACGTAACTGAAGCGGTTTGTTAAGGAGAGCATTGCAGTGCAGGAGCGTTGTTAATTTGAAAAATTTGACGGTGTATACACTCAGATCCAAAGCAGTGCAGATACTGCAGAAGAAGGCATCAGGGCTTTAGAGCATGAGATGGATATGTATGAACGCAAAGCTACGCTACCCGCTGACGAAAACCCAGCCCGACTCAGACTGTGCACTTTTGGCCACGATTTGGTCGTCTGAGACTAATTTTGAAAATTCGAAAATATTCCTATAATCCTAGGCAGTGTCAGAAGATTTGGTGCACAGTCCAACAGTGTGACTTCTCCTACGACGAACGCCAAACTATCTTTGTTTTTCAAGAGAAGCCATGATCAGAATTAATGCTACAGATTTCTTCTAACCGCATATAAACTCAGGCGCTCCCGTTCGCCGCACGGAAATCTTATGATATGCAGCTTTTGCTATGATAAACAGCGGTTGCACCAGTTTCCATTTGGGTTCGTAGTGCTACTGTTCTTCTTAAATACGCCGCTATTGTCGAAATTCATAAACTTAATGATAGCCAACATTTCAGCCCTGCGTGTAATGCAGCTCAGTCATTGAACATGTACGGGTTGATAATGTAAAACTCCAGACAGGTTTTCTTGCTCGCACCCGACTTTAACGCGTCTTGATTGTCGTACAGCCTGACATTAATAACTGGGATCCCACAGTGTGACATGATCATCATGTTCGTACAGTACGGAGCCCGGGATGTAGCACCTGTAGGAGAAAAAAAACTTAATCCGTGGCGACGGTTTTGCAATTCGTCCCCTCAGTTTATAAACCGTACTCACAAATTCTTAAACTGTTCCCTCGGTTTAACAAATCATGCCCATGGATTAATAAACTGTACCCAAGAATTTCCAATTCGTGAGCTCAGATTTAGCAAACTGTACTTTCGGTTTTTGAATTCGTACCCACAAATTCATAATCCATGCGCACGCTTGCACAATCCGTTCCCACGGGTTTGTAAACTGTACTCACAGATTTATTATAGAAGAACAGCAAGTTCCTAGCTAATCATATTGTATATTGTTTTATTGCATATTATTATGTGGAATAGGCCTACAGTAGGCTATCAAATTGTCTTTAGTGATTCTTTATCAGTTGTAGCGGGTAGGTGGTGGAATACAACGATTTTATAAGAAAGATGTGCGTCAAAAATGTGTTTATTTGTGATCATCTTAGCACTTTATTATTATTGTATAATAAACCTGCCATTGTTTTATGGCTGGCTTTTGATTAATTTGTATGTCGTTTTGAATAAAATATTATTTTTGATGTCATTAATTGCCATTCTTATGTTCACGTAGTACAAACATTCCGCTGTCTGTTGAAGCGGGTTTTCTCAGGTTACTGATGCACTTACACGATATACATTTTTTTGCACTTTTGTTACCTAATTTTCCTTTTATGTCCAGTTATATTTTATTTACATTTTATTTAACTTCTTTATTTTTTTTCTTTTATTTTATATAACAATTATTTAATAAGTTATGCTCTTTAAAAGGTGAATGTCAATTACTTTCAATAAAAGATTAAATGCTTGATTCGGTTTATAATTGATTATTGCGCTTGTGTGCGCCCTCTTATGGCCATAGCAGACAATACAGTACTTTTTTCTCTGTCATTAAGAATTGCCTTTAGAATTTGAATATAATTCGAATTTTGCTAATATTTAAGAACGAAATTCGAATTTGGATTTTCAGCCATTTTGACAGCCCTAATGCTAATCATGCTAGAGTCGTGCTAACAACATGCTAGTAACTTGCTAATCATGCTAACAACATGCTAGTAACTTGCTAATCATGCTAACAGCATGCTAGCAACTTGTTAATAATGCTAGAAACTACCTGGTCTCATGACAAAAACGTACCTGGGGGCACTTTTTTGCAGGATGCGAAATACGTACATATCACTGCAGTTTCCAAAAAAATGAACACTAGAGGCAGTAAAACTATGACACCTCATTCCTTTTCACACAAAGTATAATTTACAAAGTTTGATAAAAGCATAATTTTCACACAATTACTTGAAGAATATTATATTATGACTTAAAATATACTGGGAGATTTGAAAACTGATGCTTTTGAATGTTAGCATGATATATCTAGCTTCATATCTATGCGTTTTCACTAACAATAGATTTGTTTGGTAGCTCACGCAGTACGAAGATGTACTTGAGAGTTGAAGAGCTCCGGTTCGAATCCCCTGTAACTAGGGTTCGACAAAAGAGTTCGAATCTACTCACAAGGAAGATTCAAATGGCGTCAACAAATGTGTTTTTATAATGTGTTTTGCATTTGTTAACACTACTGGGTAGGTTTAGGGTTGGGTTTGGTGTAGGGCATATTTCCAACACGACAGAGCATTACTTTTAGCAACAGTCCCCGGATATTTGAACTTTGAAGCGCCACAATACGTACCTGAAGCAATGTAATACAAACACAGCAATATGTACCTATATCAACGTAATAAATACGTGCCAGGGTTCACGCACTGAACCTGTGTTTTAGCGCCACTCAGTGGACATTTATTTTTGAAACTGCTGTGAAACGTGCAGTAAGGTACATAAAAAGGGTGCTGCTAAAAAGTACCCAGAGGTACGTATTTTTATGAGACTAGGTTGGCTAGAAACATGCTAGGAACTTGCTAATAATGCTAACAACAAGCTAGTAACTGGTAATCTATCATATATATATCAATCTATCTATCATACATTAAGCTTTTAAAACTACTTTAAACTTAAAAAACGTAAAACTTTTTAAAATTTTAAACTTTTTTCACTCTTCAAACGTTATAAACTTTTTAATCTTTCTGGTCTGGCTTTCTCAAGCCAACTTAAAGTTTGTCTTGACAAACTTTTTTATCTAGCTCTACTGGTTATTATTCTGTTGTTTTAACTACAAATTTCAAAAAGCTTAAAAAATTTAATTTGTAAAAAAAATTTACATAAAAGATGACATACTTTTAATAAAGTTGCCAAAATGTCATTACAAAGGTAAAAACTAAATTCCCCTATAAATCATAAATCAGGAGCCAAATACCACCTTGTAATGGGAAGGCAAATTTTTAATCAGATTTTTTTAAATTAGAAGGTGCTCCTGAAAATTGGACTGTGCTCTTAAATTGTTTAAGTTAGGAGCACAAGTGGCCCTGTTTCATTCCTGAATGAATCAACCGTTCAAATGATTGGTTCAATTTCAATGACTCACTTATTAACAGCGACTTCCTGACAAGTATCTTTTCACTTTTAAAATAATTTTAAATACACATTTAAATGTATATTGTATAAGTAAATTTTCATATCCAACTTCTGCAAAGATGAATTTTGTTGATTCTGATTTAATTTTTTGGTCACAGCCTAAATGTATTATAATTGATTAAATGAAAGAATTTGACTCAAAAGATGATGCACACTTTTAGAAAAAAACAGCTTTATAAAGGTAAAAATGCCAATAAAAGGTGAAAATGAATTGAAACTTATTGAAAAAGAATAATTAACAATAATCAACAAAAACTTTAGTTGATTCAGCACTGTAGTCCTTAAGCACAATAACACACAGGAAAATATTGTCTAATTATCGCTATCAGTAAAATCCCCAAAAATATCGAGACGCACCACTAATCACAAACACATTCACACAAATAAATATGGCTGTATCTCAACAATCTCACAGCTCAGGAATCAGGTTTGGACTAATATAAACAAGCTTTCAGATTTAGACAATGACTAGTGAAACATGCTGACTACAACAGGAAGTGTAACACGAGCACAACTTTTGCTTTTCAAACATAGCACAGAATACAACATTTCTTTCCCAAGTTATCATAAGACACGGAAGATGAGCAAACCCACATGAGGGGATTTCACACGGCTTTAATGAAGAAGTGAAACCTAGAAGACATATTTATAGACACCGGCTTTCCCATTTCCATTGTTTGAGGGCGTTATCTGCTACTATATGTTGTCTTGTAAACACGCTGTAATTGTGCTAAAAGAATATCATTAATGGCATCGAATGGAAATAACCTTTCATTTTTGTTTAATGCAAGAGTAATTGGTCTGTTTATATCAGCTTGTAATGAATCAGCTCGCTCTGCTTGCTCAACCCAAAGCCATTATACGTGTTGCTACATGACGAGTTACTAAATCAAGCTTTACTTCACTAGAAAGTAAACACCGGCGAGTTTGGGTCAAGAGACTGTTATGATTCAGAGCTGAATGTACATGTTTCTGGAATGTTTTCAATAATATTTGCACAGGAAATCTTAAAAAGTCTTCTGAATGAGTCAAGCTGGACTAGATTTGCGTTTCCTGAAGGAAATACCAGCACTTACAGATGTTTTTGATGCCCGTATTCACTGATTTATTTATCATTTATTCACAAAACAGAATTTCCTTAATATACATTTGAATATGATATTATTAAATTGTACTTATTATTTATATTAAAGAAATAGTTAACCCAAAAATGAAAATTAACCCATGATTTACTCACCCTCAAGTCATATTAGGTGTATATGATTTTTCTTTCAGACGAATACAATCGGAGTTATATTAAAAAATGTCCTGGCTCTTCCTTTAAAGGAGAGCTTTATAATGGTAGTGAATGGCTTTTGAGATTTTAAAGTCCAATAAAGTGCATCAATCCTTCGTAAAAAGTGCTCCACACGGCTCCGGAGGTTAATAAAGGCCTTTGACGCGAAATGATGCGTTTGTGTAAAAATGTCATAAAAAAGCTACCCAAAGCAAGTGGAAGCTACTTATAAAGTTTTAAATATGGATATTTTTCTTACACAAATGCATCGCTTTGCTTCAGAAGGCCTTTATGAACCCCCTGGAGCACTTTTTATGATGATGGATGCACTTTATTTTGCTTCAAAATCTCAAGAGCCATTCATTGCCATTATAAAACATGGAAGAGCCAGGACATTTTAACATAACTCTGATTGCATTCGTCTAATAGAAGAAAGTCATATACACCTAGAATGGCTTGAGTGTGAGTAAATCATAAGGTAATTTCATTTTTAGATGAACTATCCCTTTAATTGAAATATCTGAAATATATTTAATATCTAAAATAATTATCAGAACTAAATCATCTGATTAGCCCAAAATCTTACTTATCAAACATGAAACAAAATATCTTTTGATTTACTGTGTTGTTTCACATCACACAGCAGTTTCACATTCAAAATGGATAGACTAATTGTATTGAATTTGATTTCAGATACTTTTTTTTTCCAATCAATGCTGTTAAAACTTTAGATAACTTTAGGTTTCAGGCTTTGCTTCTGTGTAAATGAAACAAACATTGCACTCAAGTTCCCTGCATGGGAAATTACTGTCACAGCATAAATTCGGACATAGAAAGTGTACACTAAATATTAGGACAATGTTGGCTCAATTCTCTGCGACATGATTTGGTGGTTGCAATATTTTACAATCGCCAGGACCCGTTTCTCAAAACTCTGTCCTCTTTTTTTTTTATTAAAACTCAAATGTACCTATACAGGCCAGTTTACACGTTCAACTTAAGTTCAAAACCTAACATAATACAAAACTCAATAGGACAGCAATTTGTGTAATGCTACCTGTTGTTAGTGTTTTTAGGTCATTGTTCCTTTGTTATAGAAGAACAAGTTGATTTGAGACCGCATGAAGTGTTTTGGTAGTTCAAGTGCATTTTAAAAGTGAAATTAACTACTGAAAGTTGCTTTGAAAAACTCCCAAGTATTGAGAAATGTGCCCTATTGGTTACAAATAAAACTCACTAAAAGGTCACTGGATTTTTTTCTGTAGCATCCTATTTAACCTGATTACTAATATCCTTCTGGTACCATTTGCTTGTTTTTTCATACATACAGTTGAGGTCAAACGTTTACATACACCTTGCAGAATCTTTGAAATGTTAGTTATTTTAGCAAAGTAAGAGGGATCATACAAAACGCATGTTATTTTTTATTTAGTACTGACCTGAATAAGATATTTCACATAAAAGACGTTTACATATGGTCCACAAGATAATGTTTATCCCTCGTTTATCCTGAACAGTTAAGCTGCCTGCTGTTCTTCAAAAAAAATCACACAAATTTTTAGTTTTTTCAGTTTTTTTGTGTATTTGAAACCTTTCCTACAATGACTCTATGTTTTTGAGGTCCATCTTTTCACACTGAGGACAACTGAGAGACTCATATGCAACTATTACAGACAGTTCAAACATGATGCACCAGGGTAAATTTCACTTATTTTGTCTTCTGGGAAATGTGTAAGTATCTTCTCAGAAGAAGGGCAGTACTAATGAAAAAAATATGATATTTAGGTAAAATAAGCTAAATATACACAGCTGTACACGGCTCTTAACCATTTTAAACCGGCTATGTCAGTGCCAAAACATCAAACCAAGCTGTATTCATGTTACCAGCTTATTACGGTAATCTTTTGCGCTCCGTCGGCAAATGACGGCAGATTTCCGGGAGCGGAAAGGATAAATTTGAATGGAGAGATATGGAGCGCGGAGGTTTGGATTCCATAAATGAAAAAACTAAATGAACGAAAAACATGGAGAAGGAAGAGTAAACAACACAAGAGGCAATTAGGATGATTTCTGATGAGACTTGGGTGCAGGCTGAGTCAGACTTTTTCACATGTGGTGTGTGCATTGCTATAAGGAGTCCATGCATGTAAATGTATGGGCGTATGCATGATTTGCATGTGCAAATGTGTGCATATATGAACAAAAAAGCCTCCTGAATGAAAAGGTACACCCCAGTGTCACAAAATTACTTGTATATATGTAATATAGTTGAATTTTGAAGTAAGAGGTGTTATTATGATTATTTCAATCACGGTTTTTCTCTTTTTTCTAAATAAAAATCAGAAAATGTGTTCCTGTTTTTTTTTTTTTTTTTGTCTGTTTAAATTCTGTTTACAAATCCACCAGACAACATTTATGGTCAATAACTGTATTTTTTGAAACCCATTTGTTTTCTTAAATGACACCTTGCACTTGAAAATAGCACATTCTGTACAAATTTTACAGTATAATAAACTAAATATGTAAAAAAAGACCCATTTTGCTCTTAGGTCTTAAAGGGTTAATGCATTGTTTTTTTCCTCCGGAGCATTAGTGAGTGTTTAAATATTCTGTAATAGTTGCATATGAGTCCCTCAGTTGACCTCAGTGTGAAAAGATGGATCTCAAAACCATACAGTCATTGTTGGAAAGGGTTCAACAAATACACAAAAATGCTGAAAAACCAAAACATTTCTAAAAAAAAAAAAAAAAAAAAAACAGGTAACAACACAGTATTAAGAATCAAGGGGGTGTAAACTTTTGAGCAGGGTCATTTTTATAAATTCAATTGCTGTTTTCTCTTGTGGACTATATGTAAATCTCTTATGTTAAATATCTTACTCAGGTCAGTACTAAATAAAAAATAACATGCATTTTGTATGATCCCTCTTATTCTACAAGGTGTATGTAAACTTTCAAATTCAATTGTATTTGTTAAAACTGTTAAAAAGTACAGTTCCATCATGAATAATATGTTCATCTTCTGTTTCTGGTAACTAAATAAATTGAATAGCTGTTGCTGTGCTTGTTTTTTGGTTTTGCTTTGTTTTGTTTTATGGTGCCCTTGATTTGTAATTTGTGTATTTGAAAAAAACCCATGGTGAAATCTGACCGCCCAAATGACAAATCACATGCTGTATTTCTGTCATTATAAAGCTGACCGTAACTACTCAGAATTACCACAGGTAAAGACTTATTAAATATTAATAAAAGTTAAGGTAATAGGTAAACATTTTAGAGTTATGGTGCTGAAATCACTCCACAGTAACTAAACAAATCAAAACAAAACGCGCCCAATGGAGACTAAGTGATAGTACTACTCAGAGAGTTATATAAGTAATACATATAATTGTTAGCTATTAACTTAAAGCAAAAATGCCTAAACTCAGTCCTGGAGGGCTGGTGTCTTGCAGATTTAGCTCCAACTTGCCTCAACACACCTGCCGAGAAGTTTCAAGTATGCCTAGTAAGAGCTTGATTAGCTGGTTCAGGTGTGTCTAACTGTCTCGTGACTGGCATCGAATGTGTTTTAGCCCTGCCTTTCTTACACATATTTGCATATAAATTGTGATTGGTCTTGCATGTAAATGAATATTAGTTCACCAAAAAATAAAAATTAGCTCATCAGATTTGGAGAAATGTAGCATTTCATCACTTGCTCACCAACGGATCCTCTGCAGTGAATGGGTGCCATCAAAATAAGAAACCGAACAGCTGATAAAAACATCACAATACTCCACAAGTAACCCACACCACTTCAGTCCATCAGTTAACATCTTGTGAAGCCAAAAACTGTGTGTTTGTAAGAAACAAATCCATCTTTAAAACGTTCATAATCCATAATGTATCCTCCATCTCCTGTTGTCCTCTTACATATTTGTTTAGAGCTGTTTCAGACTGTTTTGGCTTGTAAACGGTGCTTGATCTGTGCAGATTTCTTTCCTGATTCAGAACAGACCAGAGGTAGCGTTATTATGGATTATGGACTCATGTTGTAGTTAACATCTTAATGATGGACTTGTTTCTTACAAACACGCAACTTTTTTTCTTCTCAAGATGTTAACTGATAGACTGGAGTGGTGTGGATTACTTGTGGATTATTGTGATACTTTTGGACTCTCATTCTGACGGCACCCATTCCCTGCAGAGTATCCACTGGTGATGTCCAATTCTCAAATTTGGTTGGACTACTCCTTTAATTGCAGAAACATATATTAATACCCAAAAAAGAGTCATTATTTAGGTGTTAGCATAATTTGACCTTAGTGCTACTAGGGATTTAAGTTAATAGGTATTTAAACGTTTTAGTGTTATAGTTCCGGAATCACTCCACAGTAACGAAACAAAACAATACACACCCAAGAGAGACTGAGAGTATTACTCAGAGAGTTATATAAGAGTAAGAGATAAAACTGTAAATTTTTACATTAAATGAATAGTTCTTGCACCAATTAAAATGAGCTGAAATTTACTGAATCTGCAAAAAGTAAGAGGGATCATACAAAATGCACGTTATTTTTTATTCACTGACCTGAAAAAGTCCACAAGAGAAAATAATAGCTGAATTTATAAAAAAAAAAAAAAAGATTCTTCTTAAGAAAAATCCTTCAGGTCCCACAAATTATTTGGTTTTCCATCATTTTTGTGTATCTGAACCCTTTCCAACAATGACTGTATGATTTTGAGAGCCATCTTTTCACAGGAAAAGGACAACTGAGGGACTCATGCAATGATTACAGAAGGCTTTTGAATTAGTTAGACCAGGATAAATGTAAGTTATTTTGTCTTCTGGGAAACATATAAGTATGTTTTGTAGCTAACCTTCTGTAATAGTTTCACAGTGTGAAAAGATGGATCACAAAATCATACAGTCATTCTTGGAAAGGGTTCAAAATACACAAAAATGCTGGAAAAACAAAGAATTTGTGGGACCTGAAGGATTTTTCTGCAGAAAACACTTATTAATACCTATAAAAGCAAGGGCACCTGCTCAGAGTCATCATTTAGGTGTTTGCCTCAATTGACTGCAGTGCTAATAGGCATTAATTCAAGTAGACATTAAATATATTCAGGGCCAAAACAAATTCGATGCCAGTCACGAGACAATCCAGCCAAAATCCAGTAGGTCACCAAGGCAGTCTAAGACTTTGCAGTGAAAACATGGGTCAAAAGAGGTGAGAGATTTGAAACAGAGCAGACCTTACCAATCCGACTAAGAAACATGTTATGCCCTGGAATGAGTTACCTTACCTGACATTTCACACATGCCAGTAATTGCTTTAGCTCTCATTATAGTAACATTCAGTATTAACGATTGAGAGGTAATCCTAATGGATTAACTACTTTGTGCTCATTTGAAATTGGGACAGCGCAACGCTGCAAGTAATTCCCACTGATCTCAGTTCAGGAACGATCGCTGTTCTCGAGTAACTCAGCTGTTTGTTTAGCGCTGAGGGGGATTTCACCTAAATATGAAACATGAAATCAATGCGGTGCCATAAGTGTTATATGATACAATAAAATGAACACATTTCATTTTCAAAGTAAGCGGCATCAGTTTATTGATAAAATGATACTATAATAATTTATATTAGTATAATATACAGTCTGATATATGATTACATCTGCTGTCATTTAATACTCACTTACAGAGTAAAAAACACTAATACTTTAATATAGTTCTCATAGTGAATATAGATTTTTTCATACTGTACAATATACATGTTGTGATGCCGAAATTCATTGATTTCATTTTATTTAATTAAATTTGATATTTAGGCAAAATAAGAAAAATGTACACATCTTCATTCTGTTCAAATGTTTTCACCCCCAGTTCTTATTGCAATTTCCTTCTGGAGCATCAGTGAGCATTTGAACCTTTGCATATGAGCCCCTCAGTTAAATAAAAATCTCATAATAAATATAATTTTTTTAATACTGTACATTATACATGTTGTGACGCCTAAATTCACTGATTTCATTTTAAATTTAAGACAATATGCTTTAAAATTTTAATATGTGACCCTGGACCACAAAACCAGTCATATTGGTCAATTTCTCAAAATTGAGATTTATACATCATCTGAAAGCTGAATAAATGAATAAATAGCTTTCCAGTGATGTATGATTTGTTAGGATAGGACACTATTTGGCCTAGATACAACTATTTGAAAATCTGGAATCTGAAGGTGAAAATGTAAAAAATAAATGTGTTTAAATTAAGTTCTTAGCCATGCATATTTCTAATCAAACATTAAGTTTTGATATAATTACGGTAGGAAATTAAAAAAAAAACATTTTTGGTTTATATATAGATATACCATATATAGATTTTTTAAATGTATATATATTTATCTTTATATAAAATATTTTTTCATCAAATAAAACATTTTATAAAAATACAAATATTTTATACAATTTAATAAAATATTTTTTTATTTATATATTATAGATCTTTAACATATAATTATTAGCCACTGCTAAATCTAATATTATGATAAAACACTGACAACAAACTGCTTTGTATTTGATTTCAGATTCTGACACGTCTGATCAGTCTTGAAAACATTTTCCGCATTGCAGAAATGATCTTTGCTATAAAACTTCTTTAGTGATTTTGCTGTCCTTCATATAAACACAGCAGTGGCACTACACTGCAATGGCTGCCGAAATGAATGAAGACATTCGAGGACATCTGAGGACACGAGCCGTATGCGCAGCACAGAATATAGAGCAAGCACGAGAAACTGAGATAGAAAAGGAGTGGGAGAGAAATGCATTTCACTGTGCCTCATGCAAAAGAGTTGCATCAATGAGATTCAATAAGGAGCCGCTGACACACACATTAAGTGCTGCAGACGGAGAGAGTCTGCCGTTACCTTATGTGACCCACGGCTTCCAAGCAAAACTAATCTAAATCTGAGTGAGCAGAATGAAATGAGCTGAATGCAGCCAGACAGCGGCGTCTCGGTCTATACAGTGAGACTAGCTGTGGTCTAAAAACGACAGCCATACAGGATTCATAAAAATGGCTGCATGGTAAAAAACGATGATACTATCTAATATGACCGCGTGCCGAGTAAGCAGAATAATGCACATTGCTGTATTTAATTACAGCATCCTATTACCTTTGTAGTACAGGCCTTAGATGATGACAGTGGTATCTGTGTGCTCAAATCAACAGGTTAATAGGAACAATAGAGAGATTAAATCTACGATACGCAACCAAATATTCTCAAAACGAAAGTTTCATTAGCAAAATAATAAAGATAAGTCTACATTCGCAGTAAATATTCCTGTAGGTTTCAAGAATAGTACGATCCTACAGTTAAACATTGTGATTTAAACTTAAAAAAAAACCTGGCAATTAAATAAGAATATTAAACTGAAATTAGAGAACTGAGAATATTTTTTGGACATATTTTGTTGTGTTGCAGTAAATGCAGAATAATTTCACAACACACGCCACAAGCTTCCTCTGCCTGTCCAGATCTCTTTAGCCACAGGAAACTGATTCTTAAGACATGATGATGATCATTCAATATATCAGACAGGCATAAAACATATTGAATATATTTGTATTTTTTTCTTAATGTGGTGCATTAATGATGTAAATGATAAAAATGTTTATTAATATGGTAACACTGTACTTGAAGCCCTACGTTAAAATGCATTATATTATTTGCAGATTTTTTGTTGCATGTGAAATGTGTTTAAATGCACTGTACCTTTTTAAAGGTTAACAATAAGTATTATAATGCATTAGAAATGTGTTTATGCAGTAAAAGGTGCATTACAAGCTATAATTCATGCATTAAACATAGTTTTTACTGCATTATATATTAAGGATTCAAGTATTTATTCAAGGTTTTAATGGTTTGGTAATACATATTTATTAAAAAAAAAAAAATAAATAATATATATATATATATATATATATATATATGTGTGTGTTATTATATATGAGAAATTAATTTTATATATAAAACATAATTAACAATTTTATCATTTATATAATTTAAAAAATGTATAAAAATATAGCTTTTTATACTGGCTTGCTCCAGGTTTATTCAATTATTAGAATATTTGACATGATTTTTTATTATCTCATATGTGATCCTGGACCACAAAACCAGTCATCTGCTTAAGTAAATAATGAATTATGAATCAATAAGCTTTCCATTGATGTATGGCTTGTTAGGATAGGATAATATTTGGCCGAGATAAATCTTTTTGAAAATCTGGAATCTGAGGGGGCAAAAAAATCTAAATATTAAGAAAATCGCCTACAAATGAAGTTCTTAGCAATGCATATTACTAATCAAAAATTACGTTTTGATATATTTATGGTAGGAAATTCACAAAATATCTTTATGGAACATGATCTTCTTTACTTAATATCCTACTGATTTTTGGCATAAAAAAATCTATAATTTTGACCCATACAGTGTATTTTTGGCTATTGCTACATATATACCTGTGCTACTTAAGACTGGTTTCGTGGTCCAGGGTCACATTTTTGCAATAAAGACATTTTGTGAAGAAGCAGGAGGTTCCAGCAGCCAAATGAACAGCTCTGAACGTGTTTAACGGATGAATCCAAGGCAAGCCTTGATTTTTGCACTTGCGTATCCTGTTTTGACCCTTGCCTCTTGTGACTGACATTTCCGAATGCAGGAAAGTTTCAGCCCTTTGCGTTTCTTCTTAACCTACATAGTGTTGATCGTCTGTAATGCTGACTGACTGTACGGGCCCCTCGGAGAGTCTAATGACCCCGAGAATAAGCCTTCGCTGTGTCTGTCCGGCTAACTAGGCCACGCACACGGATACCATTACCTCCAATAACCTCGTAAACAACAGAAATTTCTCTCCTGAAGCCGTGACGCGGCCTGACCCTGAATAAACCGACATGAACTCGGAGGTGAGCAAAATGTCACACCATATGGAGGAAAACACGCTATTAATGTTAATGGAGGTTGGAGAACATGATGTGAAGTCTGACTCATTTCTCTGAATCGTTTCTTTCAAGCAGTTCATTTCAAAGAACCAGTTCAAAAGACTGATTCTCTGCTTGTTTGTGATCACATGCTCCCTAGAATCCCATTGTGGACAGATGGATATTGTGCAAATACTTTATTAATATAGGTATTTACTGACATCCTAATACAGTTGCGGTCAAAAGTTTACATAGAATCTTCAAAAATGTTTATTATTTGACCAAAATAAGAGGGATCATACAAAATGCATGTTATTTCTTATTTAGTACTGATCTGAGTAAGATATTTCACATAAAAGACATTTACATATAGTCCAAAGGAGAAAATAATAGTTGAATTTATAACAAAAATGACCCTGTTTAAAAGAGAATACACTTGATTCTCAGCACTGTATTGTTACCTGAATGATTCACAGCTGTTTTTTTGTTTAGTGATAGTTGTTCATAAGTCCCTTGTTAGTCCTGAACAGTTAAACTGCCCGCTGTTTTTCAGAAAAGTCAGCGTTTTTGTGTATTTAAACCCTTTCTAATAATGACTGTATGATTTTGCAATCCATCTTTTCACACTGAGGACAACTGAGGGACTGATATACAACTATTACAGAAGGTTCAAATGCTCACTGATGCTCCAGAAGGAAACACAATGCATTAAGAGGTGGGGGTGAAAACTTTTGAACACTGAAGATGTGTAAAAAAAAAAAATAATAAATGTTGCCTATATATATTTTTTTTTTCATTTAGTACCGCCCCTCAGAAGCTACAGAAGATACTTACATGTTCCCAAGATAACAAAATAAGTTAAATTTACCCTGATCTTCAAATTCAAAAAGTTTTCACCTCCCGGCTCTTAATGCATTGTGTTTCCTTCTGGAGCATCAGTGATTGTTTGAACCTTCTGTAATAGTTGCATATGAGTCCCTAAGTTGTCCTCAGTGTGAAAAGATGGATCTCTAAATCATACAGTCATTGTTGGAAAGGGTTCAAATATACAAAAATACTGAAAAACCAAAGAATCTGTGGGACCTAAAGGATTTTTCTGAAGAACAGCGGGCAGTTCAACTGTTCAGGACAAACACAACACACAGCTATGGATCATTCAGGTAAAAAAGTATTAAGAATCAAGCATATGGAAACTTTTGAACAGGGGTCATTTTTATAAATTCAACTATTATTTTCTGTTGTGGACTATGTAAAGAGAAATGTCTTATTCAGGTCCGTTCTAAATACAAAATAACATGCATTTTGTATAATCCCTCTTATTTTGGTCAAATAACTAACATTTTGCAGATTCTGTAATTGAAACCATCACTCAGCTCATAAAAACCTAAGTATAGGTGAATTTGCATTCATTTGCATGCTAAAATAATTTCATTCACAAAGTTTTTGCATGTTTTTAGAAAAGGCTATTCATCGAACTCTTCCTTCATTCAAACATTCAAATCTGCTTCATTCTTTAGTATATTTTACACATTTTATTACATTACATTTCTGTTCAGGTATTAAAGTCAACCCAATAGTGACTTAAGTTCAATCTTTGGATTGATCAAATACTCGATTCACTCAAAATTCTCTTTGTAATCCCAAATCACTATGAGTCAAACATTCAACTCCGAAAAATGATTCATGATGACAACTTGCTTGTTTCATTTTCCAGTATCCCACGCACCAAGGACAACACAGCAAACAGGGAACATTCTCCGAATGTGAACCCTGGACCACAAAACCAGTCATAAGGGTCGATTTACAAAAAAAATCTAAATACTGAGAAAATCTCCTTTAAAGTTGTCCTAATGAAGTTCTTAGCATTACTAATCAAAAGTTAAGTTTTGATATCTTCATGGAACATGAACTTACGTAATGTCCTAATGATTTTTGGCATAAAAGAAAAATCAATCATTTTCACCTATATAATGTATGTATTTTTTGGCTATTGCTACAAATATACTTGTGCTATTTAAGACTGGTTTTGTGGTCCAGAGACAGAAATGTTCTGACAAGGTTCTCTTAAAGTTATTTACATTCATCCATGTTAAAAGTTATCTGGTCATTCTCAAAACCTTAGCACGTATACATCGTTCATGAAACATTCCAGTTGGACATTCATCTAACTTTACATAATTTCTGAATGATTTGTAAATATTTAAAAAGGTTATTTCTTGGTTATGTGAACGTTTATAAACATAAAAAAACTTGTGTCCAACTAATGTCCAACGTCCAACCTTGCCAAAAGTTAATTTTTCCCCCTATTTACATAACATTTTAATTTTTTTTTAATGTTACCTTCCAGTTGTTCAGAGAACATTAAAAACTTGTAACTTGTCTCATGTTTACAAAATGATTAACGTTGCCTTTATGTTTTCACCAGCACTCACACAACAAAAAAATGGACGTTTTGGACCTTAGAGAATCATTTTGAAATAACGTTTTCATAACTTAATGTGAACATTAGCAAAACGTTGTATGCTTAATTTTATTTAAAAAGCAATTACTTTTAATACTAAGTCTCAGTAAGATTAGCTGAGGGCAGATCTGATATAGCTGCTTTATACATTTCTAGCAACAGCGTTACATTCGTAACGCATTATTTGTTGCTATTGCGTTACACCGCGTCACTCCAGCGGCTGATGTAGTTTAATGAGTGTCAAGGAAACAGCGCTTCATATGCATTCATGAGCTGCTAAACAACATCCGAAGCTCTCGGTACAGATGTTTACATCATGCGAGAGTTGATGAGAACTTACCCAGAACGTGAGATTGCCGCATAAGTGCTTCATCGCTGTTCTACGGAGCTCTTCCTTATGCCGAGAGGAGGATGTGGCTGATTTTCTTTGCTGCGCTTTTGTTCTTGCATGCAAGTCTGACACACGCTCATACGCGCACACATAGACGAAACATACTGCATCGACGGACAGCGGATAATCTGTTATTAGTTGTGCGCCTGGTTCCTAACCTTCCTCCTCCTCCGGGGAGCGCGTATGACGTCCGAAACTACTTACTCGCTTACCCCCCTCGGTACAGTACAGACAGTTTCTCTGAGGTTGTCATGGCACGGGAGGCCCGCCCACTTTGTGCGCGTATCTGTCAGGCGCGCGCGCGCCACGGCCACACACATGCACATGATATATTTAGCTATCAAAATCTAAAGTGTTCACAGTAGATTCATTGAAACCGTATTTGTTAGCATTTTTAATGCTAAAAATGCACGAAGTCGTGTACAAATTAGTTGTTCCTCCTGTTTACCCACCATTTGGGGAGCTAACAACAACATGTTCTAAGAACGTTTTGATAACGTTCCCGTTAAGATATGACCTTTCTGATTTAAAGTTTAAAAAAAAAAATTATAAATATGGGAAAGCTACTTTTAAATGTTTTCTGAACCATCTCCCTGCTGAAAAAAACAGCATATGCTGGTTAGGTAGGATTTGATGCTCGTATGCTGGTCCTTTGCTGGTTTATGTTGGTCCTTTGCTGGTTTATGCTGGTCCTTAGCTGGTTTATGCTGGTCATTAGCTGGTTTATGCTGGTCATTAGCTGGTTTATGCTGGTCCTTTGCTTGTTTAAGCTGGTCCTTTGCTGGTTTATGCTGGTCCTTTGCTGGTTTATGCTGGTCCTTTGCTGGTTTATGCTGGTCCTTAGCTGGTTTATGCTGGTCCTTTGCTGGTTTAAGCTGGTCCTTAGCTGGTTTATGCTGGTCCTTTGCTGGTTTAAGCTGGTCCTTTGATGATTTAAGCTGGTCCTTTGCTGGTTTATGTTGGTCCTTTGCTGGTTTATGCTGGTCCTTAGCTGGTTTATGCTGGTCATTAGCTGGTTTATGCTGGTCATTAGCTGGTTTATGCTGGTCCTTTGCTGGTTTAAGCTGGTCCTTTGCTGGTTTATGCTGGTCCTTTGCTGGTTTATGCTGGTCCTTAGCTGGTTTATGCTGGTCCTTTGCTGGTTTAAGCTGGTCCTTAGCTGGTTTATGCTGGTCATTAGCTGGTTTATGCTGGTCATTAGCTGGTTTATGCTGGTCATTAGCTGGTTTAAGATGGTCCTTTGCTGGTTTATGCTGGTCCTTAGCTGGTTTAAGCTGGTCATTAGCTGGTTTAAGATGGTCCTTTGCTGGTTTATGCTGGTCCTTAGCTGGTTTATGCTGGTCATTAGCTGGTTTATGCTGGTCATTAGCTGGTTTATGTTGGTCCTTTGCTGGTTTAAGATGGTCCTTTGCTGGTTTATGCTGGTCCTTAGCTGGTTTATGCTGGTCATTAGCTGGTTTATGCTGGTCATTAGCTGGTTTATGCTGGTCCTTTGCTGGTTTAAGCTGGTCCTTTGCTGGTTTATGCTGGTCCTTTGCTGGTTTATGCTGGTCCTTAGCTGGTTTATGCTGGTCCTTTGCTGGTTTAAGCTGGTCCTTAGCTGGTTTATGCTGGTCCTTTGCTGGTTTAAGCTGGTCCTTTGATGGTTTAAGCTGGTCCTTTGCTGGTTTATGCTGGTCCTTTGCTGTTTTATGCTGGTGCAAGACCAGCACATGACCAGCAAAGGACCATCTTAAACCAGCATACCAGCATCAAAACCTACCTAACTAGCAAACGCTGTTTTTTTTTCAGCAGGGCTGAAACTAGTAAAGTTATTGTTTAGCCTACTAATGAATAATGTTGTTGAGCTAAAGTTCAGAGAATAAGTTTTTACAGTAGATTAATTCAATCCATTTTTTTTTAGCATTTTAATGCTAAAAATATGCACCAAGTCATCCACAAAATTATTGTTCCTCCTATGTAGGCTACTTACCATTTTGGGCGCTAACGTGTTCTTAGAACGTTTTAATAACGATCCCTTTTAATGATATGATAATGTTATTTCTGTATATTAAATGTTTTAAAAATGTGTTTTCTTAGTTAAGTGAATGTTAGAAAAAACATTAAGGGAGCGTTACGTTTTATTATTACGGGGAAGTTGCTTTTAAATCTTTTTCATGTTAAATCATGTGAATCTAGGCTAGTCAATGTTAAAGTTTACTAAATGTTAGACGTTACGAAATGCTTAAGTTTTGAGAACGCTATTAAAGATCAGATAACTTTAAATGAATGTTCTGTAAACATTCCTGGATGAACGTTTGTTATTGAGAGTCTTGTCAGAGAATGTTTTCTGTTAGCTGGGTAGCTATCTAAATATGTTTTAAAGTAGATTAATTGAAACCATATTTGTTAGCATTTTTAATGCTAAAAATGCACCAGGTCATCCACAAAATTAGAGATATGATAACATTGAGAACAACATTCTTTTTTTTTTATAAATTTGCAAACATTACGTGAAGTTACTTTTAAATGTTTTCAAAATCATTTGAAAATAGCAAGTATTAATGCTTAATAAAAGTTAGATGAACCAACGATGTTTAAAAAAGTTAATAAGCTATTATTAAGTGTTAATAAACTGCAAATAACATTGAATGTATGTGCTTTTAATGTTACTGGAAGAATGTTTGTTCATAACATTGAGAGAACCTTTGCTGGGATGCTTCAGTAGGTCAGAAACACACACACACACACACACACGCATTCATTGACTATGATGGACACTTTTACTGTTTTTTTTTTTTCCAGCAGGGTGCTTTGTCTTTTATTATTTTTATTGTGAGGAAATTGTATCGTGACGATCCTAAATGTTTGCCTTTGTAGATTTTCATTCAACTTTGTGTAGTATGTTTATGAAGCTGTTTCCTCACAATGTAGGTGGTTTTAGATGTTACAATGCTTGCATTGCAGGT